>CM050326.1:95901331-96251331 GCA_027475135.1 Bactrocera correcta | reverse complement strand
CCTTTGAACTGTTCCGTTTTAGTTTAACGACTTGTGAGATGTGGATGCTTCGTCCTCGTTATCTGTTGGTTGTTTCCGTTTTGATGGGTTTACTTTTATATTGCAATTTTCCGCTTTTCCACAGTTGAAACATCTGCCTGTTGTATTTACTCGCGGTGCAGCAATTGTCTTCAGAGTCTTCAATATTTCTTCCATCAGCGCCGGTTGTTCCATTTCAACCCTTTGTACCTTGTGTGCTGGTTTACTTAGCAGGGAAGCTGTTTCCTGTGTTTGGTGTCCACATCACGAATTCCATTTATGAAACATTGAATTTTTACCCTCTCAATGTAATCCACAGGTGCATCTGCATTTGCCAAATGAGCCAGTCGTTCTATTTCAGTTGCGAACTCTTGCAATGACTCGTTCATTTTCTGACCCCTATTTTGCAGTTCGATCTGGTATATTTGTTTCCGGTGCTCACTACCATATCGTCTTTCTATCGCACTCATCAATGCCTCATAGTTGTCCCGTTCACAGTCTGGAATAGTCTGAAGGATTTCTGCCGCAGGTCCTTTCAATGATACAAACAAGGACGCCACCTTGTCCGCTGCATTCCAATTATTGGCCATTGCTGTCTTTTCAAACTGAAGTTTGAAAATTTGAAAAGGAATACTTCCATCGAATGTGGGTGCCTTCAATCTTTGATTATTTGTTGATGGTGCAGGGCCATGTAGTTGCAGTTCTCGCACACGATTACTCAATTGAAGAACTTCTGATTTTAAATTTTCTTCGTCATTTTTTAACGTGCTTAATTCGTCTTCGAATTTTGAAAATTTTTCTTGCACTTGTTTTTGTACTTGTAAAGTATTTTCTGTAATCTGTTGTACCAAACGATTTTCTAACTGCGTATTATTTTCAGTCATTTGTTGTGTAAGGCAAGACTTTAACTGCGATGTATTTTCAGCTATTTGCGTCATTTGCTGTGCCAGACGATTTTCTGTTTGCACTGCATTTTCAGCTATTTGCTGTGCCAGACGATTTTCTGTTTGCACTGCATTTTCAGCTATTTGCTGTGCCAGACGATTTTCTGTTTGCACTGCATTTTCTGCCATTTGCTTAATAGCCACTAACAACGTGTTCATGTCTACACTTGATGATGTTCGTTGTTCTTCTACTTTCTCTTCTACCTTTGTAGAAGTTTCTGGCCCAACAAATTCGAACACGTCCACATTAATTCCATCCGCTTCCATTGCTTCACGTAATCGTGCCTGCAGATCCGCCTTTTGCCCGCTTATCGGCAAATTACGCTCCTCCAGTTCCTTTTTTAATTGCTGAATTCTCAATTCTCCGAATTTAACCATCTTGAATTTGGATTATTTGACAATCCCACTTCTGACACCAATTGTTACGATTTTACTGCTTGCTAGTTCACTTTGTTAGGTTCGTATCTCTGGATTGACAAATAAAACTACAACTGTTTAATTTAATTCAACTACTCTTTATTTCACAACTCGTCTACACTATAGCAGTTTACTCTTAGCACTGATCGATTACGTTCGCGCTGCCACGGCTTATATAGCCACGTACTTCTCGCTGATGCCGACGTGTCCTTCTAGAATATCGCGTCTGGAAGTTACCAGAACATAATGCTATACGGCGCCAGACGCAAGCAGACAGCCGCGGCGCCAGATGTCTACAACAAGACAAATGCTATTCCATATACCTACAGCTATTGTTCATAATAAGGGATGCATGTAGCAATACAAATACAACTTAATACTACTTTTTGTAACAATATGTATGTATATATGCTATAAAAATGTAACATATAACACTTCGCTAATCGCACATAAATATATAAACGCGCGGGAAAAATATAAAATATATAATATGTATATGTTTATACATATATTTATGTACTATATATGTGTTGTATAGTAGTTCAAATGTGAACTAAGTATTATTAGAAAATAGAAATAGAAAATTGAAATAAATAATATATGTATGTTTATATATTTATAATGATGTATATGAGTTGATGTATATTGCACGGGAGATGCATAAGTTTACCGTCACATAGGTACATACATAAATGTAAAGCCTTTTTTCTCTATTATTTCTTTATCCGTTTTTTTTTTATTACCTACCTTTGCTTGAATGTTCTAAGCGATCCAGCTTGTTGCTTTAAAGCCCAAGGGGTATCGCTGGTAATTTGCTAGCAACGAGTACTTGTCTTGTGAATTGTTTTTGTTATTGTTTTTGGTAGTGTATTTGGAGACACGATTTGAACATCCAAGCAGGTAGTTTAGTATTATTATGTGTTATCGCTTTATGCTAAATTATGTATGTACATATGTACTATATGATTGTGTATGCATATAAATATGTACACATGTATGTACTTATATTAAAATTGGAAAATTTGCAATTTTATGAGAATATGCTTATATGCTTTTCTTTTTTTTTGTATATGTATGTACTACATATTTCGTTTTCTTTTCGTATCTTCCGCTTTTGCTTAGGGTTTGAGCGATCCTGCTTGTTGCTTTTATTTATAGCCCAAGGGGTATCGCAAGAATTATCGCAAGTTATACTTGACTTAGGAAAAAATTTTTTGTTTTTCTGAAATTATATTGGGGTGCCTAACGACACAAGCTAAGCAAAAAGCGGGTACTGCAGTTTTTTTCAGTTATTATTTTTTTTTTGTAGATATACATATATCGAACTGTTAAGAACGGTTAACGGTGTCCGTCAAAACTGTACCTTAACATAAAACATATATATGTGCATAAAAATTGAATTTATGTATATTTATATATATCAAAGTAAATTTGGGACGGACTCACTTATATTTCCGCCAAGGGTTTTGGGTCATTGAACCTTTACTCTTTTTTGTGTTTCTCTAAGTTCCTTTTCCTCTTATGTACGTCCAGCGCTGTCCCTGATGATTTACTGTCTTTGACTTTGTTGTTTGTTGGTGTAGTTTCCCGTGACAATTGCTATTTATGCTAATTGTGATTTGTGTATATGCTATCGCCTGTTTGCTGCTTTAGTTTTAATGTTTGTATTTTTCTTGAACTTTGTAATTTTACCGCGGCCGTTTTTGATGTTAGTAGGGTTTGGTTTTGTTGCTTGGGTTTTTAGTTTATTTCGCGCCCGTTTCTGATTTTAGGTTTTATGTTAGTCAAACTTTGTTGTATTATTGCCGCGCCCGTTTTGATGTTAGTAGGTTTTTTTCACTTTATGTTTCAATTTCTTTTATGTATCTTTGCACGTCACTTTTTTCTTTTCTTATATTTAAATTTCTTTTATGTACATTTCACGTTACTTTCTGTTTTCCGTGATTCTGGGATGTTTTCTTTTTTTTCACTGTAACATATATGTTTGTTCACTTTAACTTTGTCCTAGTATGTTCACTTAAAGGTTTTGTTTTATTTTCTTTTATGAATTTTGTGCTTCAACACTGCACTTGCGCACTTGCACCAGGAAGTTATTGAAAATTTTGCTTTATTTTTTGCTTAGGTGCCTTTCTGAAAGGCTCGAAGGACCGTTTAGTAACGTGTGGCACTGGTATACTTACTTTTTATAGTATACCTATGAGTTGGAAAATAAAAAGCACTGGTTTTCACACGTTATAATATTTAATTCACTTTATTATTTCACAATAAAATCTTATTTTCTTTGTATACCAGTCGGTGTATTTAACTATATTCCAATGTTGGACACTGATGGCGAGCTCGGTGCTTCACGATTTTGATAAAAAAAAAAAAGAAATTGCGGTGATGATTGCGGTTGATACGAAAATTGATAAAAGCTGAATTTGGCGGACGACTTTCTTTCTTTACAGATGAAAAAGGTAAGAGAGCAATCCCGGTCGGATCAATCCCTTTAGATGGTTTGGGTGGTGAATATTAGCGGACATTACGAGTCGTCTCGTTGATAATCGTATGGTTGTTGTGTTGCAGTGTTGTAGTAATGATCGGTGTTTGATGCGTGTGTGTGTATTGGGGTATGCTGTGAGCTGTTGTGTGATGAGGTGTTGTGACGTGACGTGATGTGATGTGTGGTGATGCGATGTTGCAGTTCATAACTCATGTGAACAAAAGGAAAGTAAAAAGATCTTTTTGATATTTTTGGAGAATAAGAAAACGATTAATACTCAATTAAATATACAAATATATTGAGATAAGAGTTTGACGCAGTTACGAAAACAGGATTGTATGAGATACCAAGTTTTGTATTCTTAATTTTTTTTACGATAGACACAACTTATTGAGATAGGAAGTTGTTGCAGTTATGGAACAGAGAAATAGCAATCGTTTGATATGAATATCTAAAAACCGCAATTTTTTAAGATACGAGGTTGAGAAAGTATGGCATCGATATGTAGACACGCTCACTGCTTCAAAGTCCACATTGGCGTATATTCCGCGATACCCCTTGGGTTTTAGCTAACAAAACCAAGCAGGATTGCGTACAAAATATATTCAAAGTCCACATTGGCATTTCCGCAATACCCCTTGATTTTTGACCAATAGGACTGTGTAAAAAACCAAAGCGTAATACATATGTACATACATGCATATGTACAAAGTGCAGTGATCTCTAAAACGAGCGCTCATCAGCACATAATAAATAAAAGACCCTTCTCTAGGTATACCCTATAGGACAATAGGACATAAAATATACATAAAACAAATATATATAGGAAAATAAAACATATAAAATATTTCCGGTCAACAACAAATAATTAAATCAAATTTAAGCGATATTCTGTATAGGCGTAATATTTTACTTGAAAACTCTTATTTACTTAAAAGAGTTCACGTCTAAACGTTTCGTTCAAAACTCTTATTAACTTAAAAGAGTTCGCGATTACACACACTATCAAATACGTAAACCTTCTTGTCATATCAAGTTGGTTCAAACTCTTATTTACTTCAGAGTTCTCGTCTAATCACATATGTACATAAATACATATAATATAAAAACGAAAATATTTTTTGAAATCTCGGTTTATCAAAAAGCCATCGGTTTTATTGATCGTTTTGAAACCCTTTTACATACAAAAGAGTTTTTTTGAACATTTTATATACGAAACTTTTTTAAACATCTACAAGTCTAGTTTTCACTAAGACGTTTTGATATTCTACACATTTTTTAAATGAGCTCAGACTTTAAACCAAGTCAGTTACTAAAAGTCCCAAAGATAATTTTTGACGAAAAAAGTCCATGTACACCTGCAGAAGCTACATGCTCGAAGCAAGGTGCTACGAAACAGAAAAGGGGGGAAGGCATATCATACTCTAAATGCATTTCTGAGAGTGACTGTCTAATAAAATATTGCAATCGATTTGCTTCTTCGCCGATTCAAGAAAATTCTGAATTGGCGCTAGAAATAAAAAGCCAAACAATTGAAAATTTTTGGACACGTCTCCAGGCTGCATATGACGCAAGTTTTCTACCAGAAAACTTTAAATCTTCTGCTTACACCAAATTTGAAAACTGCTTAGACCAGTATGAAGACACAAAAATTATGATCGCAGATCAATTGAAACTAATTAAAGCAATTGCACCTGCTCCACTTCCGCGAGTAGAGATGCCACAAGTACAAAGTCAAGAGGCAAGTTCAGACATCCACCTCAAGGTGCCCGCATGCGACACAGATATATTTCATGGTGGTTATAAGCAGTCCTTTCGGGACATGTTCACAGTTATGTACATAAACCATCCTAAATTATCATAAGCGCAGAAATTGTATCACCTCAGATACAAAACCAAAGATCAGGCGTAATGGTCAAACAGTTCGCTCTCAATACCGAAAATTTCAATTTTGCTTGGGAAGCTCTTAAAGCACTTTACGAAAACGAGAGAATATTGTTCGACAAGCAAGTGACGATACTAATGAATTTACCAAAATTTCAGAAAAAAAACCAGTGAAGAATTTATAAAACTTCAATCCACGGTTTCAAATGTCGGTTTTATCGACACAGAATATTCCCACAGACAATTGTGACCCCATTCTGGTAAATATATGCACAGCTGCATTACCAGAAAAATCGTTTCTTTTGTGGAAGCAACGTGGCAGCAAATGAAAGAATTTCTTACTACCCAATATGAAATTGCAGAAAGGGTAGATAAAAAACTAGTCAGAACGAAAAACGTTCAAAACGAGCTCAATAGTAGCTTCAATAGACCCCAAGCAGGTAGCCACAATAATTTAAACAGAAGCTTGTTTAAGAATCAATCGTTCACATCCGAACAATGTAAACAAACGTCATGCGAACTTTGTAGAGGAGGTCACATGCTAAAACCGTGCGAAAAATTCAAAAAAATGAATGTTAGCGATCGAAACAATTTCGTAAGAACGAAAAAATTATGTACCAACTGTTTGTCACATGCGCATACGCTTAAAGATTGCGAAAGCAAGTTTAATTGCATTTACTGCCATAAAAGACATCATTCAATGTTACATATAACCAATTTTTCCAGCTCAACCCCAAACAACGCAAACGTAAACAGATGAACAGGTTTAGTTGCAACAACAAATTCAGAAAACTGCCAAGAAGCACCATGCTGCTCAAAGGCGTTGAAGACCCAAACGCTACATAGCGAAAATCACAGTTGGGTACTATTACCCACTGCAGCTGTCTCCATCGAACATCGAGGAGAACTGTTTAAACTCAGAGCCTTAATAGACCAAGGATCACAACGATCATTTATAGCGTCTAGGGAACAAAACAGGCTACAGTTACCAACAAATCTGGCCAACTTTGAAATTACGGGAATGTGTGGAAGAGTTGTTCAAAACTCAAATAAAATCTGCCCCATTACCCTCTTTTCCCCCCAAGCGGATAAGCACATACAAGCAGAAGCTATTGTCTTACCGCAATTAACCAATATGTTACCCAGCTATCATATAATATAAATAGCAAGCATTGGCAAAAAGTTTCACAGCTAAAGCTAGCAGACCCAAACTGCAACACCCCCGCTGAAATAGATCTTCTATTAGGCAGCGATCTCATACCACAAATAATACTCGAAGGTATTGGGAAAATAACGAATACACTTCTGGCGCAAAATACCATTTTCGGATGGGTCCTAAGTGGACTAGTTGCGAAACCAGTTACAACATTGACAACTCAAGTTGAGGAAGTCTCAAATGAGTACCTCAATTCACAATTAAAAAATTTTGGGATCTAGGAGAACTCCCCCCCATATCAGTCACAACAATTGAAGATCAGTATTGTGAGGATTTTTACAAAGCTAAAACTACTAGATCAGAAAATGGTCGGTACGTCGTACGACTACCACTTAAGCAACAATTTCCTAACACACTCGCCTTAGGTCACTCTCGCACCTCTGCAATTCAGCAGTTTCTAAGTATGGAAAGGAACCTACTTAAAAAAGGCGAACTCAAATCTGAATATGATGGTGTTAGAAGAATACCTCCATTTAGATCATATGAAGCAAGTAAACCCAGGGGAGAAAATTGTCAACAGACAAAAAAAAAAAAACAACAAAAGTAAGAGTTGTTTTTAATGCTTCGAAAACCACTAGTTCAGGGAATTCCCTAAGTGATATCCTATTTACGGGACCCACACTCCAACCAGATTTAATGCTGCTTATTCTAAACTAGCGTATATTCAAATATGTATTTAACGGGGACGTCGAAAAAATGTATAAAAAAATAGTCGTACATAAAGACGATCAAGATTTTCAGGGAATTATACACGTCTGAGTCCATATCCGCATTATCCGCCATTACAAAACCCCAAATTCTCTCCTCTGTGGCAAAACTTTTGACCAAGCAGGATGGCTATCGCCAATTATCATATAAGCCAAAATCCTGATACAAGAATTATAGCTAGATGGTACCGACTGGGACGAGTAAGAAAACCACTTCGTTTAGAAAAGTGGTCCCAGTTCGCGAGCAGTCTAAAAGATATCACACAAATACATATCCCACGATGGGTAAATTATGTCCCAGAGCACAAAGTCGAACTACACGGCTTCTGTGACGCCTCTGAGAAGGCATATTACGCCACTATGTATGTTCGCACACAAAGCGACAAGGCGACCACAAGAAACTTACTAGTTGCAAAAAAAAAAGTGGCTCCCTTAAAAACAATAAGTCTACCACGACTAGAACTTTGTGACTTGACAAACTAGTATCCATAGTGCAAACGCATTTCAATATGGCAAAATATAAATTATAGTAGTGGGATCCGCCACATGGCGACACGTAGCAAGTGCTGACAATCCTGCCGATCTAGGTACAAGAGGGTGCAACCCCTGCAGCTTGCCACTACCACCCTCTAATGGAATGGCCCCCGTTGGTTAATAGAATCTCCTGATTATTGGCCACAATCCCCATGCGAAACATCATCGCCCCAGAAGGTCGAAAAATCGCCACCTTCACACATTATTGGATGATACCGACATCCTTGAACGATTTTCATCGTTTCCAAGAGCTCTCAGAGAAGTTGCTTATATGTTCAAATTTATAGAGCAAATCAAAAGCAAAGTCAAGGGATCACATAATTTTCCATGTAACACAGTGACGCACCTAGAGTTACAAAAGGCAAAGGTCGCACTGATAGCATATACACAAGCGCGCTACTTCAGCCGCGATATATCACTACTAAGATAATCGAAGACGATTGATAAAAAGAGCTCACTCTTAGTCCTAAACCCATTTCTGGACACAAAAGGTCTGCTTCGTGCCAATGGTCGGCTCGCTAATTCGAGCCCAACTTTCAATGAACGCCACCCCATAATAATTCCAGAGAGGTCACCATTTGATACATTATTCCTCCATTACATCCACATCTTAATGCTACACGAACATCGCCTCATGCAACATATAGAAAGTCAAGAGTATTATATCCCCCGTCTTAAACCGCAAATCAAGAAGTGCATCTTGACGTGCAAGATTTGCACTATGCACAAACAGAAGATGCGAACGCAGATTATGGCAGCAATTCCACCGGAACGCTGCAATTTCGCTCTGCCTTTCACCACAACAGGTGTTGATTTTGCTGGGCCTTTCCAAGTGAAAGCGTCCATGTTAAGGTCTCCCACTCTCATTAAAGGCTATGTGGCTGTCTTTGTATGTTTCACGACAAAGGTAGTACATCTTGAGCTATGTAGTAATCTGACGACGGAGGTTTTTCTCGCAGCATTTGCCGGCTTTGTCGCTCGACGTGGCTACTCTTCAAAAATCATGAGCGATAATGGCAAAACCTTTATTGGAGCTCAACGAGCCACAGAAAAGCAATTTGTGAATTTTTCAAAACAAGTGTCACCCGATATCGTACAAAAGTACGCCCCTCAAGGTGCGCTCCTCATATGAGCGGTTTATGGGAATCAGCTATAAAAAGCTTCAAATCCCATTTCAAAAGGGTAGCTGGAAATTATAAATTCAATTACGAAGAGTTCACGACGTTATTAAATCTAATTGAAGCCGTACTCAATTCACGGCCACTCACAGTACTATCGCAAGACCCCTCAGATTTCACCGCCTTCACTCCGGCGCATTTTCTAAAAGGAGCACCCATCCTGGCCATACCTGAGCCAGGCGTGGAGTCGCTATCCCTATTAAATCGAGGACGAGTACAAAAAAAAAACTCCACAAAAGATACCGTTGGAAGACTCCTGAACAAGCGCCTAAACTTGGAGACTGTGTCCTCATTCATGATGATTGTCTACCCCCTACCGAGTGGCGGCTTAGCCGCATAGAGAATCTACATCACGGCTCCGATGGTCACATACGAATTTTGATCTCCATACGCAAAACGGAACGCTAACCAGACCGCTGGTGAATCCGAAACCCGCAAAAATAATCCGGTATTATCGCTACACAATAAACAAACCACATTAAAACAATAAAATACGAGAAACAACAACAACGCCAGCAACAACACCGGCAACAGCACCGGCAGCAGCACCGGTAACAACACCGGCAACCGCACCTGCAACAGCCAACCGCTCATCACGGGTCCCTGCATAAGATGGCCCACATGTCGACGCCCACATCGCCTGCACCATTGTGGGATATTTAGAGGGATGCGAGCGTTGCAACGGCAGCAAGTTGCCCAGGCACACGGACACTGTGTGAACTGCCTATCGCAGACGCATAGGTTGCAAGAGTGTGAGTCGAGGGGTCTGTGCCAAATCTGCAACCGGCCGCATGACACCCTGCTACATCGCACATAGGCCAGCTATACCTCGCAGCCACGTAACAAGGCATCAACCCGTAACGTGAGTGCATCAGCGGGTTGGAATGTCTATTCGGCGTCGTCAGCCTAGACCCCAACCACGGCGACCCACGGGTCTTAGCAGCGTCGTGGCATCGCTGCAACAGCTACAGCGACTCCTAGGCTAATAAGTTGCCTAGGGGGCTGGGATGGCTAAATGAGTCTCAGACCCCCCTCACAATATTACACTTCCACACCACACACATTGCATTCACCACATGATCATTCCACACCACATATTCATTTCACACCACATCATCATCACATTCCACATCACATGCACACAATACCAATATCACGAATTTAACTCACATGAGGACACCGCACAAAAAAGAACAAAAGGGACCGACGGACAAAGTACCAATCTGTTTTTGATTTCGACCGCGCACTCGACCAGTCATCGTACGTTTTTCCGTGCCCTTTTTTACATTCGTTGCGCACCCTTTTTCATACTGTGAGGTAAGTGCCGCGAAGTTCTTCAAAAATTCTAAATTTATACAAGGTGAAAGGAAGCCAAAAGAGCAAATCTGTGCATAAATTGTCTCAAACTAGGACATCAGGTGCAGCAATGTAAATCGTCTACATGGCTTTGTTGCTCAATGAAGCATCATACCCTGCTGCATTGTACACAAGTCCACCAAGCCGTAACTGGCATTTTAGAAACCACACCTGGTCCGTCACATCCAGCTGTCCCCGTCACAAGGACATCAAAAAGTCGTTCACTTTCACCTCTGTTACGTTCTTATTTAACTGAATGTTTGCTTCTTGCAACTACGATTGTTTTCGTTCGCAAGAGTGTCGGATCGCTAATACCATGTCGCGCGATTCTCGATTCTGCTTCACAACTCAACTTTATAACGACGAGATTAGCAAATCAATTACAAATTAAAGAATAAAAATCGTCTTTAGCAGTTTCCGGTATCGATGATTCGGAATTTATTGTTAATTCTAGCGTCAACATTTCAATTCATTCTGTACATAACAGCTACAGTGCCAATTTAGAATCAGCCGTAACTCCAACAATCACCGATTCTCAGCCAAATTATCCACTCGAAATCAGTGATTGGGATATTCCAGCGAATATCAACTTAGCTGATCTTGAGTTTCAGAAGCCCAAAAGTCTGGATCTTCTCATAGGTGCAAGCATATTGTTTGATTTGCTTTGCATTGCATGAAGTAAAATACGTATCTTTTATGAAGGAATATCTCGAACTTCAACACATGTCTCCAGTATCGAAGCCAATACCATCGCTACCCACATATTTTATCCCACATCATTGCGTGTTCAAAAACGATAGCATAACAACAAAGCTTAGAGTGGTATTCGACAGCTCAGCACAGACTACAACTGGTTATTCATTGAACAATGCGCTAATGGCAGGTGCAACCATTCAACCAAAGTTAGCCGACACTCTTCTTCGTTTTCGTGCAAATCCGGTCGCCCTAACAGGAGACATTTTCAATTCGAGTCACCGCACCTGATAATTACTTGCAATGCATACTTTGGAGGGAGGATCCAAAAGAATAAAAATATTCTAACTCGATACGGCTACTTATGGGACAAAGTCTGCACCATTTTTGGCTATTCACACCATGCATCAACTTGCGGTTGATGAAGCAGTTTTATACCCCATTGGCTCCGAAATAATTCAACGTGATTTTTATGTCGACGACTTAATCACTGGTGCTCACACCATTGAAGAAGTAAAAGAAATAATGAAACAAACCTCTGAGCTGTTAGGTAAAGGAATTTTTAAAATTCCAAAGTTGTTCAAATAAACCAGAAGTGCTTAGTAATGTGCCGGATACAGATAAAGAGAAATTAATCAAATTCGATAATGGAAGTGTTTTGACAAAGGCGCTTGGACTTCAATGGAATCCCGAGGCTGATATTTTCATATTTTTGTTTACTTCTCGCCAAACCAATAGAAAAATTACTAAGCGCTCAATTTTGTCGATTATTGCTCAACTTTATGATCCATTGGGATTAATTTGACCCGCAGTGTGCAAGGCAAAAATATTCCTCCAGCGACTGTGGGTGGAGAAGATCGATTGGGATAAAAGTCTACCAATGACTTACCAAATAGCGTGGCTTCAACTTCACGATGAATTTAGTATAGGAAATATGACTTTTCCACAATATGTTGGCTTACCAAATTCTAGCTTGGAGTTACATGCATTTTGCGATGCCAGTCTCTCAGCGTACGGCACCTGTATCTACGAAGTATCTCGTTTAGGTGGACACGCACATTCCACGTTGCTCTGTTCGAAACAAAGAGTTGCCCCTTTAAAAACGGTCACAGTTCCTAAACTAGAGTTACGTGCAGCTGCGCTTCTGGTTCAAGTAATTCAGTCTATATACAATTTACGAATATTTAACTGTCGGTTCTTTTGCTTGTCGGCTTCTACAACGGTTTTGTCATGAATTAATATTTTTGTCGCCAATTGCATTGCAAGTATACAGTATTTAACTAATGGCATGGAGTGGCGGTATGTACCAACACAACTGAACCCTGCAGACATCTTGTCGAGAGGTGCATCGCCCATAGAGTTATTAAACTCTTCACTTTGGAAATTTGACCCCCATTTCTGCTTTATTTGGAAACAAATTGGCCAAAAAGAAGTATTCGCGTTAGTATTTTACCTGAACGGCGGAAAAATGCATTACTTTCGTCAACTTTCAAAGGTTTTTTTTAAAAATTTCAGCGCATATATGGTTACGTACACATGTTCATCAAAAAGGACCATTCTGGTATATTCAACAAGAAACCTGGTATTTACTTCGCATGGTGCAAAGAGGGAATTTTTCTCCTGAATACAAGGATCTTAAAAGGTTCGAGCCAATAAGTACTTCGAGCAAATTAGCATCCTTGTCACCATTTTTAGACTCATTGGGACTTATTCGAGTAGGTGGTCGTTTAGAAAATGCATTATTGGATTACCATTCACGACATCCAATCATTCTACCCAAGGGACACCCCCTAACAGAATCCATTATAACACATTTTCACCATCAGAATCTACATTATAACAAATTTTCATCATCAGAATCTACATGCCGGACCTCAAGCATTACTTCCTGCAATTCGACAACAATATTGTCCCCTGGGAGGCAAAAAGGTGGTCAGATTACAACCCAAGATTTGCGAACAGATTATGGGAAACTTACCACGAGACCGCGTCCGTCAAAGTCGGCCCTTTTTAATCACCGGAGTTGACTATTGTGGACCGTTCTACTACCGATCTGAAATAAGAAGCAGACCATCAACGAAATGTTACATAAGTCTCTTCATATGTTTTACTACGAAGGCGGTTCATATGGAAGTCGTAAAGGATCTATCAACTGAATCCTTTCTAGCAGCATTGCATCGTTTTTATTGTACTCGTGGAAAACCAAAGGTCAATTGGTCTGATAACGCAACAAATGTTGTTGGAGCAAGAAATGAAATGGCAGAATTACAGCAACAATTTCTCAAGCGGCAACATGTTGAAGCAGTTTATCGGCATTGTCTTGTTGAAGGAATTGACTGGAAGTTTATTCCAACTCGGTCCCCTCTTTGGGAGGCCTCAATTAAAATAGCGAAATTTCATTTCTGGCGAGTTGTTGATTCTGCAGTACCCACTTTTGATGAACTTAGAACACTCGTAGGTCAGATCTCAGCAGTTGTTAACTCTCGACCTTTCAACAATAAATACCAGTGGACTGAGCAACTGGCAGCGAATACAATTCATGCAACAGACTTTTTGGAAGAGGTGGAATTCCGAATATTTATCATTCTTGCAACAACGCACACGATGGTGATATCCAAGAAACAATCTCCCAATTGGAACTATTGTCCTTATCAAGTATTAACCATTGCCACCATGTAAATGGCTGCTTGGAAGAGTCACAAAGATCTTCCTGGGGAACGATTCTAAAGTTCGTGTAGTGAAATTAAAACGGCCAATGGTATTTGCAAACGAGCCATCTCTAAATTGTGCGCTCTTCCCATCGATGATCATTTAGCTGGCGGTATGACTCGCCATCGGGAGAAGTATGTTCAGAGCACTCCGAGCGCCAGCTGATAATTAAGTGGCATCACCTACTACTTTTTGTTAATTTTGGCACTCTGCAATCCTGTCATACATTAAATGTAACAATTTCTTAAATAAATCACATTCGCTTTTATAACGTGAACAAAACAACACACATTCAGCTATTTTGTTCTATTTCGCTTTTCATCGCTATTCGTAGTATTAAAAATGTAAAACGAAAACGATTTTTTTGTATATTTCAAAATACAACTAAAAATATATTAAACAATTAAAATTTGTGAATATTGCTGTCGCATAAAAAAAATCCTAAAAAGTGGTAAAATGTATGCGTTCATATGAGAGTACCCCCTTAAAAAAAAGAAAAACGAAAAAAAAGGAGTTCTATGATCTTGGTACGCTGGAGGAATAAAAGCTACTTAGCCGGAAATAAAATTAAAAACCCTTGATGTCTGGAATCAATTGAACTTATACAGACTATAATGAATGAGAATTCGAAAACTAAATAAAAAAGTCTACGTTATGATATTTTTCGATTTCTCAACCAAAAGCAGCCACAACGAACACTTACATTTTATACAACTGCAGAAAATTTATGCCTTGTGAAAAGTTCCTAGGTATCATTTTTTTTTATTTTTTATTTTATTTTACAATTGTAACTTCTTCTTCTTTACTGGCGTAGACACCGCTTACGCGATTATAGCCGAGTCAACAACAGCGGGCCAGTCGTTTCTTCTCTTCGCTACGTGGCGCCAATTGGATATTCCAAGCGAAGCCAGGTCCTTCTCCACTTGGTCCTTTCAAAGGAGTGGAGGTCTTCCTCTTCCTCTGCTTCCCACGGCGGGTAATGCGTCGAATACTTTCAGAGCTGGAGTGTTTTCATCCATCCGGACAACATGACCTAACAAGCGTAGCCGCTGTCTTTTAATTCGCTGAACTATGTCAATGTCGTCGTATATCTCGTATCGAAGCGTATATATCGAAAGCGATATTCGTCGTGGCCAATGCGCAAAGGGCTATAAATCTTTCGCAGAACCTTTCTTTCGAAAACTCGTAACGTCGACTCATCCGTTGTTGACATCGTCCAAGCCTCTGCACCGTATAGCAGGACGGGAATTATGAGTGACTTATAGAGTTTGGTTTTTGTTTGTCGAGAGAAGACTTTGCTTCTCAATTGCCTACTTAGTTCGAAGTAGCACCTGTTGGCAAGAGTTATCCTGCGTTGGATTTCTAGGCTGACATTGTTGGTGGTGTTTACGCTGGTTCCAAGATAGACGAAATTATCTACAACTTCAAAGTTATGTATGTCAACAGTGACGTGAGTGCCAAGTCGCGAGGGCGACGACTGTTTGTTTGATGACAGGAGATATTTCGTCTTGTCCTCGTTCACTGCCAGACCCATTTGCGTTGCTTCCTTGTTCAGTCTGGAGAAAGCAGAACTAACGGCGCGGGTGTTGAGGACGATGATATCAATATCATCGGCGTACGTCAGCAGCTGTACACTCTTATAAAAGATTGTACCTGCTCGATTAAGTTCTGCAGATCGAATAATTTTCTCCAGCAGCAGATTGAAGAAGTCGCACGATAGGGAGTCGCCTTGTCTGAAACCTTGTTTGGTATCGAACGGCTCGGAGAGGTTCTTCCCGATCCTGACGGAGCATTTGGTGCTGCTCAACGTCACTTTACACAGCCATATTAGTTTTGCGGGGATACCAAATTCAGACATCGCGGAATAGAGGCAGCTCCTTTTCGTGCTGTCGAAAGCAGCTTCGACGAATAGGTGGTGCGTGTCGATTCTCTTTTCACGGGTTTTTTCCAAGATTTGGCGCATAGTAAATATTTGTTCGGTTGCTGATTTGCCAGGTCTAAAGCCACACTGATAAGGTCCAATCCGTTTGTTGACGGTGGGCTTTACTCTTTCACACAATACGCTCGACAGAACCTTGTACGCGATGTTGAGGAGGCTTATCTCACGGTAGTTGGCGCAGATTGTGGGGTCTCCTTTTTAAGGATTGGGCATATCACACTCAAATTCCAATCGTTGGGCATACTTTCGTCCGACCATATTTTGCAAAGAAGCTGATGCATGCTCCTTACCAGCTCTTCACCGCCGTGTTTGAATAGCTCGGCCGGCAATCCGTCGGCCCCTGCCGTTTTGTTGTTCTTCAGGCGGGCAATTGCTATTCGAACCTCTTCATGGTCGGGCAATGGAACGTCTGCTCCATCGTCATCGATTGGGGAATCGGGTTCACCTTCTCCTGGCGTTGTACGTTCACTGCCATTCAGCAGGCTGGAGAAGTGTTCCCTCCATAATTTAAGTACGCTTTGTGCATCGGTGACTAGATCACCTTTAGGGGTTCTTCAAGAGTAGGCTCCGGTCTTGAAACCTTCTGTAAGTCGCCGCATCTTTTCATAGAATTTTCAAGCATTACCCCTGTCGGCCAGCTTATCAAGCTCTTCGTATTCACGCATTTCGGCCTCTTTCTTTTTCTGTCTACAAATGCGTCTTGCTTCCTTCTTCAACTCTCGGTATCTATCCCATCCCGCACGTGTTGTGGTCGATCGTAATGTTGCGAGGTAGGCAGCCTATTTTCTCTCCGCTGCGACACGGCACTCCTCATCGTACCAGCTGTTCTTTTGCACTTTCCGAAAACCAATGATTTCGGTTGCAGCAGTACGTAAAAAGTTTGAAATGCCGTCCCACAGTTCCCTTATACCGAGCTGTTGACGGGTGCTCTCAAAGAGCAGAAGTGCAAGCCGAGTAGAATCGGAAGTATCAACCGAAATTGTACCATTTTGAAATTTTAACGAGGACGATGTAAAATGTCTTTCGCAATGTCGATGTTTATATCAAAAAGTATGCGAACTTCATTTTCATTTCAGCGATTAACGTGTTCTAGCAATTGTAATTGCTGGCTTACTTCTCCAAAACTTGCACACATCGAACCATTCACAGTAAGCAATGACTCAAATAAAGTTGAACCGCGTACATTAATCAATAGCAACCGAAGGTAGAAACAATCGTCGTTTCCCTTTACAATTAAGAGCTCATCTCCGAAACTACTACAGCTACAACAACCAAATTTGCTGAGTACAAATCTTATAAAAACTGCTACTGAAAATGTGAAAATTGGTGAAAGCGGAGGATAACTCCACATATAACGGTAGTGCTAAAAACTACTAAAAGTGCGATAAATCAATAACTAAATACGCCAGAGACATTAAATTTTACCACCGCGATGGTATGAGAGAGCTTTATGGAAGGCAACGTGAAAATTGAAAGATTGGCGTAACACCACCCAATTTTTGGTTAAATCTCATATCTCCGGACTCATTCACCGATGTCGACAAAATTTAGTACTTGTCATTCTCTTTGCATTCTTATGGCATATTCTGCAAATGGGCGAAATCTGACAACAACCACGTCTACTTTCCATATAGCACAATTTTAAATTTCGTTCAGTTTCGAGTACACAAATCAAGAAGCAATTAATATTGCGGGATACAACTTTGCGCGAATAATTTCTTTGGTATGTGCCAACTTAAAACCAACAACTGCTTAAATCCAATAAAACTTGTTCAAGCCCCTAGCTACCGAATATTTAGACCCCGGTACCTATATGTAGATCGAAAACCTTGTTTAGCCATTTGCGCAAGTGAAACTTTAAAAACGGAAGGAAGGGATTTTGCTTCACCTGTGTTCACAATGGGTTTGTTCGTCAAAGCATTCTCCTCAACTGAATTACTATTATTTTTATCTCTTAAGTTAGTGCAGTTATTTTACAACGACACAAACACGGTAGTTTGCAGGATGAGAATCGCCGCAGTTAAAGCATTTAGCAGGAGTGGGATATTTGCATCCACATTGCAGATACCTCGATAGCATCAAATTTTTGAATGCAGAAAATTCCAGGGATTAACTTCGATGAACCGTAGGAGATTCATAATAAAAAACAAGTCCTGCACCATTTGACTTGATTAGGTATATAACAAAGATTAAGAAATACTGTAAGAGGATCATCATAACTTACCGCATAACAATGAGTTCCTCTCGCAAACAAGCAATGGTGTGTGTATGTGCCATTTATAAGACAATATTTGGAAAAAGTTCTAATGAAAAAGCAACTGCCAATTGTCACATTAAACAGTGCACAGTGGCCGGTCTTGTATGGAATCAGCGGCCAAAAATAATTCCACTGCTTTTATAAAAGAGACACTTTTGCCAGAGCTTTTTAAAATCTTCCTCCCTCGTTTCCGACTCATTTGTGACGCAATGTGGTGCAATAATTTTTTTATTCCAACTTCAGCATCAGATTCTGAGACCTTTATTTGCTCAAGATAACTGTTTTGTCCTTTAAAATGTTATCATAGCAGGGTAAAAAGTTAATATCAAGTTTTTTGTTAAGGAAGCTTCTAATGATGCTTTATAAAAATTTGCTTCGGTGATAGGTTCTATTACTTCACACATTTTCTAAACACCAAACTTCAAAAATATAATATTATATATAGGCGTGAAAGTTTACAGCAATACGATGTGCCTTAATAAAAGTACGTATAAAAGAAACATTTGATAAAAGTGATAAAATGATAAAATGAAAACCAAAATATTCAAATATCTATATATAGTATGTATATGTATGGTGAAAAAAAAAACCTAAAAAAAAAAAATAAAATATGCACGAATATACATACACGTAAAAGTAAATACAATTAATTATAAAAAATAACACACAAAGAATCGCATGCCTGGTAGAATAACATGAATAAAGTGAGTTGCAAATGGTAGTAGCTGAAATCAAAAGCATAGACTTAGAAAACATTAACTAATATAAACAAACTTGATTCATTTGAAGGAGAGACAGGGTCACAACTTTTTGTATACCTTAAATCAATTATAAAACAATTGTTTTAAAATAATAAAACAGCATATTATTATAAAAAAACACTTTTATAGTGGAATAAACACGATTTTATATTGCTATTTATTATAATTTATTATAAGAGATATTTTTAAAGCTATTTTCACTGCACAGTCCGCGTGTTTCTGTTGTACGAATAGAATATAGCGAAAATGTATTTACGGTTAGTTTTGTTGGTTTTAGAAATAGCTTTGATACAAACAGTGGTAAATTTCAAAGTTTTATTCTTTTAATTTTGCCCTGAGAAATAGTGTGAGTAGTTAGTAATATATAATATTAAGTGAATATATACTTTAACTTATACTTTAATTCGTGGCGAAGGGGCTTAAGTAAGAGTAAAGTGTGCATCCCAAAGGAAACGCACTCTAATCTTACGAACATAATATAATTCCCACAATAGTGATATGGATGAATAAACCCTAAGTTTTACGCCCATCTCCTATTGTAGAAGTATGAGGATACACGAACCAACACCACCCTAAGCCAAGGTGTCGAGGTACCCGTGCCGAGCGCTGAATGGTCAGCGTGGGGTATAAAAGCCTTCTCTTCGCATACCGGCTCTGCGGACGAGTGACCAACCCTTTCCGGTTTTACTCGTGGGACCAAAAATGAGCGAAAACAATAACAGAACAACAACAACTACAACAACCAAACTGACGACAACAGCGACGACTAAGGACATGAACTATAAGAATCCCATTACGGAATCCGAAGAAGACGAACTACTTGCCTTCAGCCAGGAGACAAGTAAGAGTACTGCCGGACATACCAACCAAACTATACCGGTAGATACAGCAGTGAAAACAGCAGATTTAAGGGAGGAAGCGTCCAAAGATGCCATAAGGACAAACCAAAGTGCACTGGCGGCTAAAGGAGAAAACAAAAAGAAGCGCAAGAAATTCCAGAATCAGCTGAGGAAAAACCGGTACCAGAGGGCAGTCTTCATACTATGGAAGATAGCGAAAGACCAGGCAGCCGGTACCCCAGTTAATGAGGCAGAAACAAAACGCCTCAAATCAATAGTAGAGGAGTATGAAAGCTACCTGAAAAGGAAGAAATCAGAACCTATAGAAAAGATCAAACAGGAGAGCACTTCACAAAAAATGAATCTCTCTATTACAGAAATACCAGAAACTCTGCCCAAAAAACCGAGGCGGAGTGAGGGTGAATACAGCCGCGCAACAACGGCAAGGCATTTCTGCGATGTACCCAGGGATAGCCTGCAAGTGGAAATCATAGATAGAAACTCCTCCTCTCCGAGTACTTTACAGGAAAGATGGGTGGAGATCGACGTCAGATTGTAGAGTTTGATGCTAAGATTTGTACCCGACAATCCTGCGGGTCCTCACCCGGAGTTTGACCCCTCTGAGACCCTCAGGGGCTACAGGATCATCAAGTGCGCAAACCAGGCCTCGCTAGATTTCCTGACGGGTAGTGTTGCCAAAATCAGCAACGCCTTTGTAGGCCTCCAATTGAGGCTTATACCCGCCAGGGACCGAAGAGACCACGTGCTGGCATTTGGCTGCAAAACAAATCTATACCTGGTATAGATGAGTGGCCAATGAGTGAGACAAATACTAGTGGCCATTTGCGATGAGTCCATTGAGGCTTTCAAGAAGACTGATTACAAAATTAGCTTCGGAATTCGCAAGGCCAGAATAAAAATGTTCCAAGGCGACAAATCGGCTGACGAAGACGACACGGTAGTCGACCTCGACGCCAGCCAGTTGCTAAGGAGGAAGAAGCCCGATGATGCCCTATAACATTTCCTAAGCTCGGATAGGTTTACGGGGTGGGAGGAAGTGCTGGACCTCAAGCTTTCAAAAGACACAGACAGTCTCTTTGTGGATAACTGGAGGGTATCCGATGAGCCTTCCATGTCAGATCGCTCCTGGATACTCTTCAGCGTCCGCGAGGAGTACAGTGCTCCTCTCACATACTGGAACCCTAGAAGAACGGCATAGGGAAAATTTACCAGTATAGCAATAAAATGTCTTGAAAAGGGAGGCAATAAGAGTATCAGACATCCTCAGGAACTAGATTCAGAAGCAGAGAAATTGGAAAAATTCTTAACCACAACTTTCAATAAATCTACTCCGCTAACAGTTTTGAAAACGAGAAAGTCTCTTCCTTGGTGGAACAGTGAACTCAAGAATTTAAGAACACAACTAAGGAGAGCTTTTAATGAGCGTTTTAGAACCAAAATCTGGCAGCCATATAAAGATATAATGAAAGAATACAAAAAAAGTAGTCAGGAAAGCTAAAAACGCCTCATGGCGATGCAGAGAAGCCGCTAGGCTGAGTAAAATGCTATCCAAATATCATATTCATACTGCCTACATTAGGGAGAAGGGAAGTGATTGGACATCCTCGGCAAAAGAGTCTCTGGAGGTACTAATTACAACGCACTTCCCCGCGAGTCAGCAAACACCTTCGACGAGGGTTCAATCAGAACCACCGCTGAACGCAGCTGACTGTCGAAGCCAAATAGTAGACAAAAGAAAATCAAATATGCCGTAAATAGTTTTGCACCAATTAAAGCGGTAAGTCCTGACGGGATTATGCCCATAATGCTGCAAAAACTGGTAGAACCAATGGTTCGAAGACTTGAAAATATATACAAAACTAGCATTAAACTATCTTAAATTCCAAGAAGTTGGAAAAGAAGTAAAGTTGCGTTCCTTCCAAAACCAGGCAGAAGAACACACGAGAATACCAAGGATTTTAGACCTATAGCCTTACCTCTTTTGTGCTGATGGTACTAGAAAGGCCAATAGATCTACACGTAGGAACAATAATGGCGGAGAAGTTATCGAAGTTCCAACATGCGTGCATAAAGGGCCGATCAACCGAAACTGCCCTCCATGTGATTGAAAAATCACTACACCACAAACAATACAGCATGGCTGCATTTCTAGACATAGAACGCGCCTTCAACAACATAGAAGTAAATGCGGTAATTAATTCTCTGGCACATGGTGGCATAGATGACACTGTGTGCAGGTGGATACTATCGATGATTGAGAATAGGAAGATTATAGCTTCAAACGGCGCTGCAACACAAATCAGTTATGTGAGTAGAGGGACGCCTCAAGGAGGGTCCTCTCCCCGCTTCTATGGGTTGTAGCGCTGAACGAAATACTACTCTAACTAAACGGTGGGACAGAGAAAGAAGTAGCGTATGCAGACGATATAGTGTTGTTGGAAGAACTGATGCTATTCACAAGCAGAACCAAAATACCACAGTTTCAACTTCCGATACTAAACGGTACAACACTCACACAGCTAAATACATTACTTGGGGTGGAGATTGACACCAAGCTGTCCTGGAAAAATAAATATAGAAAAAAGAATAAACAAAGGATGCATTGCCTACTATACTTGTAAGAGAATCGTCAACAAGAATTGGGGCCTCAAACCAAGTATAATCATGTGGATGTAAACAGCTGACATAAGACCTATACTTACATATGAAGCTCTGGTATGATGACCAGCGCTAAACAAACAATAAAACATTAAAAAATTAAATGGAATGCAAAGAGCAGCATGTCCGACTGATACGCTCAATGTGATCCTGCATCAACTACCAATGGACATTCTTATTCACAAAACAGCAGCTATTGCGGCGATAAGAATAAAAGAATCGGGATGTTGGAATCAGCAGAACTACGGACATAGTGTAATCCTAAACAAGCTCACCAGAAACTATATTTACGGATAGCCAGGCGGCGCTCCTGGCCTTGTCTTCATCTATGACAAATTCCGGTATAGTTCACAACTGCAAGAGAGCACTAAACTCAATAAAAGACAAGCTCCAACTTAACTTGACCTGTGTTCCCGGCCTCAGAAACATTTTCGGTAACGAAAAAGCAGAAGAATTTGCAAAGGCAGGTGCTTTCCTGCATGAATCCGAGGCGGAGCTAATACCAATCCCGCTAGGATCGATCAAAAGAGAGATCAATAGACAATTTCAACAAATTGCAAACAACAGGTGGAAAAACATTACAAAATGCGTCATAACTAAACAATTATGGCCAACATACGAGAGGAAAAGAACCAACGACTTATTAAATAGGTCAAGAAAAAGTATTCACAGAGTAAAAGCTACCACAACAGGGCACTGGCCATTTGGGGAACATGCGTCCAAAATGGGTATGCTCTGCCGTGGCTGCGGAGTAGCAGGGAACAAGGAAACAATCGTTCACTTTCTCTGCGAATGCCCAGCTCTAGCATAGATCCGACACAAGACGCTTGGAATCCACCAAGCACCTTGCTTTTTCCACCAAAAGCATATCGGACATAAGTAGTTTCATCGAAACCTCAAAATGGTTTGAGAGAGAAGGTGAAACGTAATAGCAGATACAGGAGGTTTTACGAGTTAGTGTATCAAAATGGCACATCAAATGCTAAGTGAGCCCTTTAGGGCTGCAATCTTACCTACCTACCTCTATATTTTCTTTTGTTTTAAACGTTCATACATTTTAAAGACATATTTATCCATACTAAATAAAGTCAGTCATTATTTAACTTAAACGAAAACTTAGATGAAACTTTCTGAGTGGAAAAATGCTGATCAGAAGTCATCAGTGGACATTACGTTGGCGATAGTGCCATCAAAGGTTGGGCTGGTTCGGAGTGCACGCGTTGTCGCGTATATGAGAAGGCGGGAAAGTTTCAGAGCACCTCAACGGTGCGGTGAATTGGGGCATTTCGCCAGAATCCGTAATGACAAACAACAAGAGCAAAATACGAGCGTAAGTGAAGAAACAAGCGAAAAGGTCAAACTGGCTTTATGCACAGTAGAAAAAGCACTACTTCCTCTATAGGAAATATGGAATAAAAACATTTTTGAAATCGTTGAACAAGTACATGACAAGTTTGCCAATTAATTGATCTCCAAATATAAGTGATGTTGGTAAAATGTGTAGCACAGCCAACGCTCGCGAAAAAAATGACTTGGACTTAGAAAACGTTTTACATGAGGCTGATTTGCATAGAAATTTGTAGCCGGTTGTTAAAATTAGGGACAAGTGATATTGAAAGCCGAACAAATTGGCAATTTGTATTATTTAAAAACTTCGAAAAATTTCGCAAATTAGGCAAATATCAAAAGTAATATTGATTTGTGGCATTATAGAATGACCCACGTTAACGAACGCCATTTGAAATCTAAGGCAAACGATTCGGTATAAAACTGAAAATTTAATTAAACTAAAAACTCCCCCGGTTGTGAAATTTGTGCAAGTGTGGGCTCTGCAGGTGTCAAGGGGGGCGGTAAGAGACCCTGAAAGAAAATGGGGGCGTTGTGTAGAGGCCTGGGGGTTATTTGTAATTTTATTTAGCTAGGGGGCGTCTTAGACAACGACTACATGAGCTCTCGACTCTCAACAACAACTTGTGAACATCAACTATTATGAATTAAAAGATTGCTCCAACTTGGTTCTATATTTCTCTCCGCGTAGTTCATATATTTGTCGTATTTTATTGAATATAGAAAAAATTAAAATCATGTCAATCGGTTGTTCCGTTTCATAACGGGGCATCTCCACAGGATAGAATTTATAGAATACTAACTGTCAAGCGTATTGCTATTGCCATTGCCAAATCTGTATGTGGGCATTTGCTATCATAATATTGTTACGATTTTACTGCTTGCTAGTTCACTTTGTTAGGTTCGTATCTCTGGATTGACAAATAAAACTACAACTGTTTAATTTAATTCAACTACTCTTTATTTCACAACTCGTCTACACTATAGCAGTTTACTCTTAGCACTGATCTATTACGTTCGCGCTGCCACGGCTTATATAGCCACGCACTTCTCGCTGATGCCGACGTGTCCTTCTAGAATATCGCGTCTGGAAATTACCAGAACATAATGCTATACGGCGCCAGACGCAAGCAGACAGCCGTGGCGCCAGATGTCTACAACAAGACAAATGCTATTCCATATACCTACAGCTATTGTTCATAATAAGGGATGCATATAGCAATACAAATACAACTTAATACTACTTTTTGTAACACTGCCCTCCACTAAAGCCTAATCGTCCCGATTAGGCACAAATCCTCTTGAACCAAATGGGGCGAGCCTCTCCAAATGCACTACTTTCATTTTACATCGTGCTTTCCCATTTCTTTGTATGCGGTATACCACGTCATTAAGTCGTTTCATCACCATATAGGGTCCTTCCCAGGCTGTCTGCAATTTCGGGGACAAGCCTTTCTTTCGAAGTGGATTGTACAACAGGACCAGATCACCTTCTTCAAAACCTTTTGAATTTGCCGCTTGATCGAACCGGTCCTTCATCTTATTGCTCATCAGATGCGTGTGCTGTCTTACCATTAGATGCAATTCATTCATTTCTTCCTTTAAGGCAGAACAATAATCTCCATCATTTCTTACAGCTGTAGGATTCGTTCCAAACTTAGGATCAGCAGGGAGTCGCAGATCAGATCCGAAAATAATCTTTGCTGGCGTGTAACCAGTTGTCTCGTGCTTCGCTGAACGATACGCCAGCAGGAACATCTGGATGCACTTGTCCCAATTCCGTTGATCTTTATCAACGATTTTCCGCAGATGTTCTTCGAGCGTTCGGTTGAATCTCTCCACCTTTCCATCTGATTGTGGATGTAACGCTGTTGTCCGTGTCTTGTGGATGCCCAATAATGTACAGACTTCTTGGAAAATGGAAGATTCGAAATTCCTGCCTTGATCTGAGTGTAATTCGACGGGCACTCCGAACCTTGTTATCCAATTTTCTACAAACGCTTCGGCTATTGTCTTCGCTTCTTGGTTTGGTAAGGCATATACTTCTGGCCATTTACTGAAATAGTCCATGACAACCAGTAGCTATTTGTTTCCGGCCATACTGGTTGGGAACGGACCTGCAACATCCATTGCGACTCGTTCAAATGGTGATCCCACGTTGTACTGTTGTAGCCTACCGCGACTCTTGGCTTTAGGACCTTTAGCTGCCATGCACTCTACGCAATTACTTATCCATTCCGCTATGGAATCTCGACAACCGATCCAGTAGAACCGTTGTTTAATCTTCTCAATAGTTTTTGTAATCCCAAGGTGCCCTCCACTAGGTCCATTGTGATATTCTTTCAATACTTTCGGGATCATGGACTTCGGTACTATGATCAGCAGACGAGACTGTTTGCCATCTTCGCTTTCCCAGGTACGATGAAGGTATCCATTAACGAGGTTTATGCTGTTCCATTGAGCCCAATATGCTTTTGCCGTTGGACTCTCGTTACTTATTTGTTCCTTTGGTGGTCGTACCCCATTTTCTTTGGCCATTACCAGCTTTGCAAGATCAGGGTCCTCCAGCTGATTGATTCTGATGCGATGAGGAGTCCAATCATCTTCAGGTTCTATATTAAGTAATCGCACGTCGATTATACCTTCTTTTCCCTCTGATTTGGAGCAATGTTTACATTCCAGTGGACAAGGGCGACGTGATAATGCATCCGCATTTTTGTGGTGAATCCCCTTTCGATGTTCCGTTTCGTTTAACGACTTGTGAGATGTGGATGCTTCGTCCTCGTTATCTGTTGGTTGTTTCCGTTTTGATGGGTTTACTTTTATATTGCAATTTCGGGCAAAGTGACCCGCTTTTCCACAGTTGAAACATCTGCCTGTTGTATTTACTCGCGGTGCAGCAATTGTCTTCAGAGTCTTCAATATTTCTTCCATCAGCGCCGGTTGTTCCATTTCAACCCTTTGTACCTTGTGTGCTGGTTTACTTAGTAGGGAAGCTGTTTCCTGTGTGAGGGCGTGCGAAACCGTTTCAGCAAACGTTCTTTTTGGCAATGCATATGTGGCGCGTTTGGTGTCCACATCACGAATTCCATTTATGAAACATTGAATTTTTACCCTCTCAATGTAATCCACAGGTGCATCTGCATTTGCCAAATGAGCCAGTCGTTCTATTTCAGTTGCGAACTCTTGCAATGACTCGTTCATTTTCTGACCCCTATTTTGCAGTTCGATCTGGTATATTTGTTTCCGGTGCTCACTACCATATCGTCTTTCTATCGCACTCATCAATGCCTCATAGTTGTCCCGTTCACAGTCTGGAATAGTCTGAAGGATTTCTGCCGCAGGTCCTTTCAATGATACAAACAAGGACGCCACCTTGCCCGCTGCATTCCAATTATTGGCCATTGCTGTCTTTTCAAACTGAAGTTTGAAAATTTGAAATGGAATACTTCCATCGAATGTGGGTGCCTTCAATCTTTGATTATTTGTTGATGGTGCAGGGCCATGTAGTTGCAGTTCTCGCACATGATTACTCAGTTGAAGAAATTCTGATCTTAAATTTTCTTCTTCATTTTTTATTGTGCTTAATTCGTCTTCAAATTTTGAAAATTTCTCTTGCACTTGTGTATTATTTTCTGTAATCTGTTTTACCAAACGCTTTTCTAACTGCGTATTATTTTCAGTCATTTGTTGAGTAAGGCGAGACTCTAACTGTGATGTATTTTTAGCTATTTGCGTCATTTGCTGTGCCAGACGATTTTCTGTTTGCACTGCATTTTCTGCCATTTGCTTAATAGCCACTAACAACGTGTTCATGTCTACACTTGATGATGTTCGTTGTTCTTCTACTTTCTCTTCTACCTTTGTAGAAGTTTCTGGCCCAACAAATTCGAACTCGTCCACATTAATTCCATCCGCTTCCATTGCTTCACGTAATCGTGCCTGCAGATCCGCCTTTTGCCCGCTTATCGGCAAATTACGCTCCTCCAGTTCCTTTTTTAATTGTTGAATTCTCAATTCTCCGAATTTAACCATATTGAATTTGGCTTATTTGACAATCCCACTTCTGACACCAATTGTTACGATTTTACTGCTTGCTAGTTCACTTTGTTAGGTTCGTATCTCTGGATTGACAAATAAAACTACAACTGTTTAATTTAATTCAACTACTCTTTATTTCACAACTCGTCTACACTATAGCAGTTTACTCTTAGCACTGATCTATTACGTTCGCGCTGCCACGGCTTATATAGCCACGCACTTCTCGCTGATGCCGACGTGTCCTTCCAGAATATCGCGTCTGGAAATTACCAGAACATAATACTATACGGCGCCAGACGCAAGCAGACAGCCGTGGCGCCAGATGTCTACAACAAGACAAATGCTATTCCATATACCTACAGCTATTGTTCAAAATAAGGGATGCATATAGCAATACAAATACAACTTAATACTACTTTTTGTAACAATATAATAATTTGCGCAAAGGTGTAGGGTAGGTAGGTTCGAGCTGATGTAGCGCATGCTTTGAGCTCTTGAAAATTTTAGTTTATCATTTGCGAAATGCCGTCGGGTAGCTAGCTGATGTAGCGCACGTTTTGAGCTTTTGAACTCCTTAAATCTTTTATGTGGAAAATAAAAAAAGGATCTTTATCCTTTCTCACAAATGTATTTCTGGGGAAAATAAGATAATAAGAAAAGGAGAAAGATCCTTTTTTACAAATGTATTTCTGGAAGAAATAAGATAATACAAAAAGGAGAAAGATTCTTTTTTTACAAATGTATTTCTAGGAAAAATAAGAATTCATATTTTTGGACTACTATGTAATAATTGTGCTTAAGCATTGTGGTTTTGCGCGCAATAGCTCATCTATATATTTATCTATATCTATATTACTTACGCCTCCTTTGCACTACTTGCGAAGTTAAACGTATTTCTCAAAGCAAAACAATGTCGGAAGGAAAAAAGAAGAGACGGCAATACTGTGCGAAATACATTAAATTCGGATTCATTAAAAATCCCACCAACCCATTCTCGCCTTGTGTCTTCTAAAAACATTTTCGAATGAAGCAATGAAGCCTTCAAGACTGAGTGATCATTTTAATAAAATGCATCCAGATAAGAGAGACAAGAATGTAGCATATTTTCAAAACCTAGGGAAGAAGCATAATACTCAGCCAAGTGTAGCAAAACTATTTTCGGCGGCTGCTAAGCAAAATGACGACGGACTTCGAGCTTCGTACAATATCTCTTTGTTAATTGCTCAAAAAGGCAAATCACATAACATCGGAGAAGAGTTAACATTGCCAACAATAAATGAGGTACTAACTACCGTGCTTCATAAACTGGCCGCAGATATTATCCGAAAAATTCCTTTGAGTGCAAAGACGAATTGATGAAATGGCTGAACACATTAAAGAATCATTGTGCGATCACCTGAGGACAAGCCAATTCTCAATTCAGCTCGATGAGTCCACTTTACCAACTAATGAAGCATTGTTGTTGTCTTACGTGAGGTTTATTAAAGATGAGAAAATAAATGAAAGAGTGAAATGAGTGAAGAACTATTATTTGCTAGAAATTTAGACACCGATACAAAAAGCGAAACCATATTCAATATATTGGAAAAGTTTTGCGATGAGAAAGAGATTCCTTTGAAAAATATTATTTCAATTGCTACGGATGGCGCTCCGGCTATGATAGGGTGCCATAAAGGCTTAATAGCGCACTTAAAAAATAAAACTCCAGATGTCCTTGGTGTACATTGCGTTATTAATAGACAACATTTAGTGGCTAAAAACTTAAATGAAAACCTATTTCAATCACTGCAATAAAATCCGTAACAGCTCTTTGAATGATAGATTATTTCATCATCTTTGTGTTACTAATGACGAGGATTTCAACTGAAGTTCGTTGACTATCAAGAGGCAATTGTCTGACTCGATTTTACAACCTTTTTAACTCTGTTATAGAATTCTTGGAAACTAAAGATACAGAATTGCAAGACAAGCTCATAACATCAAAGAATGATATAGCTTACATGACAGACCTGTATAAATTGTTCAACGACATGAATCTCCAACTGCAAGGCGATAAACTAAATTTAATTAAAACAAAAAACGTCGTTGCTGTTTTCGCAGCCAAACTGCTTCTACACAAAAGAATCTGGGCAGACGTGAGTTTCACAATTTTCTGAATTTATCAGTATTATGCAGTAACGACGAATTGTTTGACTACTGCCAACATTTGGAAAAACTCCACATTGACTTCACCGAACGTTACCAGGACATTTCGAACTTGGAAGTACCAGACTGGGTGTTGGATCCGTTTCAAATGTCAACACAGCAATATCAAATCAGCTGGAAGAAGAACTTATAGAATTGACAACAAACGAGGAAATAAAAATCAAGTTCAAAAATGGTTACAATCTCGCAATTGTACCCTGGATTGTGGTCAATCGTTCAACGATTCTTGATAGCATTCCCATCGTCATATTTGTGTGAACGTGGATTTAGTGCTGTGACAACACTGCTTACTAAAAATAGAAATCGTTTGCTTGTTGCCGAACGTGGCGACTTGCGACTGTTCTTGAGTAAATTGGAACCTGATATTAACAAACTTATTAAACAGCATCGGATTCAAAGAAAAAGATTCTCTGTTTTAATACTATAAAGTTGTGTTTCAATAATCATTCTTATTGGCAGGTGGAGCCCTTAAGAGTTAACTTGAGACCTAAGCGCCATTGTATGTTACCTACTGCGCTCAGGTTTCAAGTTGCTGGTTATAGCAAAAGTTTCGTTTAGAATTCTCCGTTAATATACATATATAGGTCACAATAATTAATTTGAAGTTATAGTGGTTTTAAATAGGTAAAAAAATGGGGTCGCCTAAAAAATATTTATTCTCAAAGTGGGCGGTAGACAAAATAAGTTTGGGAACCACTGTGCTAGAGGTTGTGCACAGTTACGTGTGTGAGCCAATGAGCTGTGAATCTCATGGTGAAATATTTTGTGATATATATTGACGAAAAGTCAAAGTGGTGTGAAACATTTTTCATAAAATAAAAATCACTCGTACTGGATTTTTTTAAAGAATGTAAAGCAAAAGTTGATACACTTTTCGGGAAAGAAATTAATCGGAGAATGGGCGTAAATATTATAATGATGTATTTAATAAATTTTTAAAAGAGTGCGGAATCACATATCGACTTACGGTACCGTATACTATACTCCGCAGCAAAACGGTATGGCTGAACGTAAAAACAGAGCTCTTGTTGAGATGGGCAGGTGTATGATGAAACATTCAGGTGCATCACCATCATTCTAGGCTGAAGCAGTGAATACTGCGTGTTATATTTGAAATCGTTGTGTAACAACAACAACAAATTAAGTTTAAAGAGAAGTCCGACAGAGACTAAGATGAAAATATTTTGTACAAAATCATACGTTCGCGCGCTGAGCCATGTATATTTGTTGGCTATTCATGCGAATGTAATGCGTACCGGTTATATTCAAATACTAAAAAGTTTAATATTTATTATATTTAAACTTTATCGCTAAATCAGCTTTTGATGGAACATTAAAAGAATTTGAGAACGCAAATGAAAAAGACGTTGAATATGAAAATAAAATCGACGTAATATTCAAATATAATAACACAAATAGCGAGGTTGAATGTGGGAATGAAGAGCCGCGCCTAATTGTGAGGTAAGAGCGACTAATAAATTACATGGTAGAGGTCGGCCACTATATGTGCGCACGGAGCAAAGAGATCGACCACGAAAAGTGTATCGCCAATTAATCGCTAATAACGATTCAGAGGAGGTAACTGATCCAGATGATTTCTACGAATGCAACGAAGCACGTTTTATAATTAATGATTCGCAAAACTGAAGTGCGGGGACGTGTCTTTATGGATAAAGGGGCTTGAAGACGAATTTTTGGCAAAACTTGGTAAATAACAAGTTCGTGTTCCGTACTAAAGATGAGTTTAAAAATGTTTGAGTGATAGCAAAAGGCTATGCTCAAAATCCGAGGAAAGATTTTCACGAAGTTTCCTCTCTAGTTGCACGGTGAACTTTAGTACGCCTCTTTACATTAACACAATATGTTTTAATGTTATATTATTATTTACATAGAAGATTTGTTGTTAGCATCAAACAAAGAAATTTGGTTAAAAACAACGAAGAAAACGCTCTCGCAACATTTCGATTTGAAGGATATCGGAATTAATAGTGGAATAATTCGAGATGTTAGAGTGCAATCCTTTGAAAGCGCCATTAGAAGAGAATTGTATACTTACCAAGCCTACGACAAAAAACAAGGCGATTATGGCGAAATAACCATACCAATGCTTAGTCGGCACTTTGATGTATTTGGCGGTATCTACAAGACCAGACATAACGTACGCCGTGAATTTTGTGACTCAATTTAAAAGCAACTACACCGAAGAGCGTTGGAAGTCAGCAAAAAGGAGTTTACGTTACGTTAGGGGCACAGTACAACAGAGTTTACTGAATGTACAAGAAGACAGATGCAGATTTGTATGGTGTAATTGATGCTGATTGGGAAGCAACTTCATAAGACAGACGATCTTATTCAGAATTTGCATTTATATTTGCGTCCATAAGTTAGGAAGTACAGAAGCAAAGTACGCTTGCTTTCCAGTACTGAGTCAGAGTACATCGCCATAACTGAGGCGGCTAAAGAAGAGGTGGTAATTGAATGTACCAGAGTAAATTTAAGTAAAGATAACCAGAAAAGTTAGCATTATCTTCGAATTTTGCTTCGAATTGCTTTGGAAGAGGTGGTAATTGAGTGGACCAGCGAAAAATTTTGTAGCGATAACCAGAGGGCACACAAGTTAGCAGCATCTTCGAATTTCTACCCTCGGACGAAACTTATTCATGTACGACATTGTTTTATTCAATACTGGTCATCGACTAACTCTCTTGCAGATTAGACGTTTGTTTTTGCGCGTACGGAGTTTTTTGGTTTCTTTCTTTCTCAGCTCAGCCTATCCGCTTTTTTTCTATTTCTGTGCATACCCGTACTTTTGTTTACGTGCACTTTAAAAACACGTGCACCATGGCCCCGGGGCCACCAAACATTAATGCAAATCGATTTGCGTTCTGCCTGAAACTAAAGTGAATGATCCACAGTTTGTCGTGATTGAATCAACTGATCCCTCCAAGCCGATTAAATCTTACTCGTGCTTTGCAATTCATCGTGGTATCAAACAAATTAGTAGTGAGGTTCACTCCATTTCTACTCTGCGTGAAGGAAAACTAATTATGTAAAAAGCAATCAAATCGCCGAAAAGTTTATAAAAGCAAAACAACTCGAAAATGTGTGCTCTATCTCAGCCAAACTACACGAATCGCTAAACTACGTGAAAGGAACAGTGTTTGCCCCATTTCTTAACAATGTAGCTGAAGAAGAAATTGTTAAGAAATAAAGCTCCCAAGGAGTTGTAGCAGCATAAAAGTTTAAAAAAACTTTCGACGGTAACCTTCACCCCTCCGGAGTCGTCTTACTCTCATTTAATCTTTACCATCTTCCCAGTAAGATCGACATTGCTTGGTGCAAAGTTTTGGTTCGCCAATATATACCACTCCCCATGTGCTGCAAATCTCGCCAGCTCCTTGGGCATACGAAAAACAATTGTAAACGGTCACCTCTTTGAGCAAATTGTTCCCTACCTCCCCATTCCCGATCTGACTGTGAACGCACTTTCTGTGCTAACTGCGCACAGCCACTTCCCTTCTCTTCCAAAGAATGTCCAAAATTTGTACAAGCCAAAGAGATAATAAAAATAAAAACGATAGACAAATGCTCAATGGGAGAAGCTATAAAAAAGCACAAACAACAACTAAATATATCAAATTCACCCAGTTACTCCTACGCCGGCATTGCATCGAGCGCAAATACTAGCAAACAAATATAATAATGACAGCAGCTACAACAAACAATAAAAGCTCTTCCACTTACTCACAGAGTATTAAAAACTCAAATAGTGTCAACAACAAAAACTACGAAGAAGCAACTATAGATACGAGTATTGATTATTCCAATTCCTCTTCCAATCAAATTGCCCCCATTGAACAAATTAATTATTCTGACTCTCATATAGTTAAATCAAACAAAACAGCAAAAGCAAACGATAATATTCTCACAATACAAAATACTAACAGACACAACTTAACTTTTAACTCTCCGACTTCCGAATTCCAACTTAATCTCACTGATCGTATCGAGAGAGACACTAACTACAATAGCAATCATTTCTCTTCATCCAATTCACATTCCTCTTCCCCACAATTCCAGTCACTCTTCCAACCTCTCCCATCACTCTCCCAAGTATTAGCTGCTACTATAAACCAGAATACGTCTGATAACGAAATGGAATAAAAAGAAAAACAACAACTAATAAACACTAATAAATACATATTTGCCTCTCCTTTTACTTTGATTAAGTTTTATGACGTTAAAAATTCTCCAGTGGAATATAAACGGGTATTCCAACAACTATCACGAGCTGCAATTGCTTATCAAAGAGAAAAGCCCAGACGTAATATGTATTCAAGAGACACATATCCCACTAATACCAATATCCAATCCCTTTTATCCCAAACAGTACTTAGGCTATTTCTCTAACTTAAATAACATCCAAACTAACAAACAAGGTGTTGGTATCCTAATAAAAAGAGACATTCCACATGAAGTTATAAATATAACTTCATCTCTATCAACCATAGCACTAAAATTAAATCTGAACTTGCCATTTGGTATAGCAAGTACATACATCCACCCCCAGCAAGTTTTCAGTGAAACCGACCTAAGAAACTTATTTCAGCAATTACCCACACCCATTTTGTGGACTGGCGACTTTAATGCCTGGAACCATCTGTGGGGCTCACAAAAATCTAATGCCAGAGGATCAATAATTGAAAATTTCATATTAAATCATCACTTGGTGTTATTAAATAATGGATCCCCTACTCATTTTTCAACCCATTCAACATTAACTCACGTCGACTTGTCTTTAGCTTCCCCTCAACTTTTTCCCAGAATTAAATGGGATATTTCCTCTGATCTGAAAGGCAGCGACCATTTCCCCATCTCTATCACTGATCAAACCAACCTCCACCCTATCCAATATAACCACCGCCCCATATTCAAAACAGACTTCGCTAAGTGGGATGTATTTCAAGTAGAGATCACAAAAAATATAAAAAGCTCGCCAATCGACAATATCAATCAAGAAAGTGCCTCTATTACCAAAATCATACGCTCTGCAGCCAACAAATCGATACCCCAATCTAAAAAGAAGCTTGATAAGGACTTTCCAATTTGGTGGAACGCCGATCTTAAATATCTTCGTGACCAGAAAAATAAATATTGGAAGATTTTCGAAAACTCTATGTCCGACACTAACCTTACCAACTACAAAAAGTCTAACGCGTGTTTTAAAAGAGCGGTTAAGGCTGCTAAGAGGAGAAGTTTCGAAGCTTTTACCTCACAAATTAATCCTTCTTCAACCCCAAAAAGGATTTGGTCTGACATAAAACGTATAACTGGCATTCCCCACACTCCTGTCACAGCTATTCAAACAAATAATAAAGTCCTGACCAACTCTGAAGAAATTGCTGATACATTCGCTCAACTTTGGGCTCGATACTCCAACGATGACAATTTTTGTGAGGAATATGTCAGGGAAAAGCAACACTGGCTTTCCATGGTATACGCCCCACAAGGCTGTCTGTGTCTGCGACTTGCGTGGAAAATAAAATCACACTCTGTGAATTGATATCAGCACTTCAACACGCAAAAGGCAAAACACCGGGTATCGATCGCATATCGTACCCCATGCTCTCAAATCTGCCCCCAATAGCCAAACAAAGACTACTTTCACTATATAATAGCATTTTTGAAAAAGGTTCATACCCACACCCTTGGCGAATAGCGACGGTCATACCCATTATTAAACCAAATAAGCCTGCCGACTTGCCTTCTTCATACAGACCAATTTCTTTGCTATCCTGCCTCAGCAAAATTTTCGAAAAAATCATTGCAAAAAGATTAATTTGGTTCGTTACAAAAAACAAGCACATCAAGCAAAATCAAACCGCATTTAGGAACAAGCGCAGTACTATTGCCTCACTTATCCAGCTACAGCATTTTGTTTCTAACACTGTTGCAACCAAAAACCATTCCACAATCTTGTCCACCGATTTCGAAAAAGCGTTCGATTGCGTAGGACTTCACGCAGTGCTGAGCCAACTCGCAGCCTGGAAGGTTGGTCCTAAAGCTTTTATGATAGTAAAGGCCTTCATGACACATCGTCAGTTTCGAGTTCGAGTCAATAATATATTTTCCAATGTAAATTCCCTTAAAAATGGTATACCAAAAGGCTCCCCGTTCTCTGTAACTTTATTTATTATTGCTTTTGATAAACTTACCGACATTTGTTTAAATATTAAGAACATTAAGCTAACTTTGTACGCGAATGACGCTATTATTTATACTAAATTAAAAGACCCACTGAAAATTAACGAAGCTTTTCAAAAAATACTTTTAGAATTTAAAAAATGGGGTGCCCGCACCGGAGCATCTATCTCCATTTCTAAATGTAAATTACTACATATTTGCAAAAAGAAAAATTGTAATTATCCTCAACTTATATTTGATAACACTGCAATAGAATCTGTTAATAACTTAAAATCCTAGGAATTTTTTTGACAACAAATTCAATTTTAAATACCAATGCTTTAGTCTTCGAAAAAACCTTTTCAAAAGGCTCAATATAATTAAATACTTATCTAGTAAGCGTTCATTTATACATACAAATACTCTAATTAATATTACAAGAGCTATAATACTCTCTAAAGTCGATTATGGCTTACCGATTTATGGATGGTGTGCCAACACAAATATAAAGCAATTGGAGGCTCCATACCATGCTGCGATTCGCCGGAGCATAAATGCGTTTCCTACATCACCAGTAAAAAGCGTCTTGGGTGAAAGTGGTCTACCATCAATAAAAGAGAGAGTTTACGAAACGACGGTCAAACTACTTCCAAAACTGCTAAATTCGCCGAACGCTGATCTTCATAAAATGCTTAGAAAAGCCGCAAGACACAAAAAAAAAAATCCAGCTTAAGTCCACGCTTCAACGCTGCCTTGGGTATGGCAGAGCCATAAACATACTTCTACCATCCAAGACGAGCAAAATCAACATTCAACCGGAATGGCTAATTAACGAAGTCACTATAGATACCTCATTGCATAATTTCAAAAAATTGAACACCAATAATGCCACCTTCCAACAATATTTTCTTGAAATCGCTAACGAATACAATTGTAAAAAATTTTCGGCTATTTATACTGATGGCTCCAAAGCAACAAATACAGCTTTCGGAGTTACAACATCCAATGGGACAATCATTACCGGCGGAATTCTTCCTTCTCATTCATCTGTTTTCACTGCCGAGGCTTTTGCCATCCACAAAGCTTTAGAATATACCACCCGACAAAAAGGCAAGTTCGTAATCTGCTCTGACAGCTTTTCTTGTTTAAATGCAATCCGTAATATACGCAATAACTCTACAATAATATGAAAAATTCGAGACATATGCATCAAAAACAAGCAAAAAATAGCTTTGCTCTGGGTACCAGGCCACGTCGGAATTGCTGTGAACGAGCATGCAGACAATGCCGCTAAGTACTTTGAGTCAGCACCGACTCTTCTCCATGAGTTACATGACGAAAATGATCTTAGAAAACTGTTACAAAAGCATGTACAGGAAAGAAGACTCGCGGACTGGAGAAATTTCGAACATCCGTATAAAAACTTCAACCCACTTCGAAATAAAATTTACTACCCTAGCAATATATTTCGACTGCAAGCAAACGTATTTACACGTTTAATAATCGGCCACACACAAATAGCACCTACTCACCGGTAATCCTAAGTCATCTTGCCCCTTCTGCTCCAACACACTATCCGTGGATCACATCTTACGCACCTGTCCAGCTTTAGAGAGTATTAGGCATAAACACTTCATTTCTGCTCAATATCAAACACTGTTAAAAACACCATCTTTTGAAAATATTACTTGTATTTATAATTTTCTAGTGGAATGTAACATACATAATATGATATAATATAGATTTGTTATAATATCGGAGTCGATGGTCATAGCTACTCGCACTCCTCCTTGTCATTAGGTTTAATAGCCTGTATATTTTTCCTAATAAATGTAATAATAATATTCAAGACTGAGTGCGAGATAAGGCAATTATACTAGAGTATATGTCAACACAGAAAATGCCCGCAGACATATTAACGACCCTCGTTTACTCAACCGAAGCATAGTAATTGTTCATCAAGTTAGGGCCTTATTGATCGCAATCAGGTGTTGTGGATGCGAAGTAGTAAGTGAATACTTTAAATGACAGCTATGTACCTTTTGCAAACTCTGTATAACATTCCTATACTCTCGTTTGCTTTATGCTTTCATACATTGTAAAACCATATTTATCCATATTAAATAAGATCAGCCGTTACTTAACCTTAAATCTCGTCTGACCATCAGTTTTCGATACAAAGGCATTCACCGGGCATCTCAAATAATACTGCAGTGGGAATTATCCGCACAAAAATATTAGGAACAGCAGCCGACGTATTAGCAACTATAACTCGAAACTAGATTTCTACTTTATTAAAAGGTTTTTCCGGAAAGTAATAGAACTGATTTTCTTCCACCACTACTGTATTTCGGAGCGTACGCGAATTAATATTTACATTGAGTAAAAATGAGTCAAAAGAATATATTTTAAGCTGCAACGAAATGTGAACTCTTTATTTATACTCTTAAGACTAACTTATTACATCGTTCTTACTTCTATTTATACTATTATCCTATTACTAGTTGATAGTTCGTTTAGATACTGATTATATTATTTGTTTAGGTTTGTTTACATACTTATATATTGTTTGCTTAGATACATTTGTTTTGTTTTAAGATAGGGTGTTTGTGGTATTCAAACTCAATGTTGTTTTGATACTTGTTTGTTTAGGATTGCTTGTTGTGGTGATGGTGAATTTCAATTGTTCTAACTCAAGGTTGTTTGCATTCTGTTTACTGAAACAAAAGGTTGTTTTGATGTTTGTTACTATTATAAGGAATAACTCTCCTCTTTGTTAAATGAATTCCTCATTTCAAAACATCTAAGCTTGAGTCGGCTTATAATAATTAATTATGTACAGTTTGATTAATTTTTTGTGTTTATAATTTATACCTTTTTTATTATATAGTAAATTATAATTTTTGCATATTTCTTATGATGCTTTCTTTTCTCTTATAATTTAACATTTAATTAGTGTAAATTTTCTAGAATTCACCAACAATTTTCCTTTTTGGCTTGCCTTGTTTTCGGTGCCTTTTTTGGAATTATTGGCTGTGTTTTTGGAAATATTTACTTTTCGTAGGTGTTTGATTAATTTTAGATTTTTATAATTAATACCTTTATATTTTATATACTTAAATTTTTTCATGTTTCCTATGTTTTTTTCGTTTAGTTATGTAGTTTTAAAATACCGTTAGTTTTGTAGAATTCAACAACAATTTTCCTTTTTGGCTTGCCTTGTTTTCGGTGCCCTTTTTTGGAATTATTGACTGTGTTATTTCGTCATATAACAATTGCTAAATTTTTTGTTTGACAAAGTCGATCCACGTCCATTGGGACTGATGGAGGTTGTCGTTGTTGAGATTTATCGTAAAGATTTCTTCGTTAGTATTGTTTACTCTTTCCCATACTTTAATTTTGTAAGCAGTGATGCTGGTGTCTCCTCTTGGTAGGAATGTAGTAGTTGTGCTTTATCTTTTCCAGGACTCAACGTTGTCCGCTGTTTCAGGGTCTATTGCGAATCTTGATGAAAGTATTATCCACCATTTCAAGACCTATACTTTTGTACCTTGTTCCACTTTTTCAGGAATTGTCGCTGTCCGCTGTCCGTTTTTTTGTTTTTTCAGGCTTTTAGTGCTGGAAGTCCTACTTCCTGTGGAATTTTTTGATTTATTTCTTTCGGAGTAAAATCTGGCTTTTTGGATAGCAAATAAATATGCAATCCCGGTTGAGACCCCAGTTAACAAACTGTTGTTTGTCGAGAGTAAAATAAATTATATTTATTTGGGCAGTACACTTATTTTCGTGTTGCCTTTTTTATTCATAATTTCTTACCGATTACATTTTATAATCTTAGTGCTATTTATACTTGTGGAATGCGGCTGCTGTTATCTGCAGGCAATTTCTTTGTTGTAATTCGATATCCGTTATCTTGCAAGAACAAAGATAGTTTCGTATTCTGTCTGTTGTGTTTCTAATGTAGGAATTTTATCGTTTGTTTAGGTTAAGTGTGAAATTTACTTAGGCTATCTTCAGCGTCGCTAACTCCCCTTATTAAGATAAAGCGTCCTCGCTATTTTGCTGTTGTTGTAGACGGTTCATTTCTCTGGTTTATCATTTAGTATATTGATAGTGCAATTATCAGAGGATTCTGAGTTGCAAATAAAATTGCTGAAATAACTGTTCGTCTATTTTTATAGCGTTTACTACTTTTGGTTTGATTACATTTTTTAATATGTCCAATAGCTAAGTTTTAGTGTCAAAGAAAATTGTATGTACTGTAATAAAAAATATTTTGCGATGATATTTGGGCGTGGCTCCCATCTGATTGTTTTATGATAACTTGATTTTTAAAGCAATTTAATGGTTGTTTTACACGTTTGATTTTTTGTATAGGGGAGCTTTGTGCTGAATGTTGGGAATTATCAGAATTAGATGTGTTATTAATTTGTTGGCAGGAAAGTGCATCGGCAACAACGTTCTTTTGTCCAGGTTTGTAAATGATTTTAGCACCATATTCTTAGATGAAATTTTTCCATCTTTTTAATTTTGTATTTGGGTTTTTTTCTGATATGGCAAAAATTAAAGATTGATGATCGGTGTATATAGTTAAGTCTGCTATGCCATATAAGTAATTTTTGAGTTTCTGGAAGGACCACACAATGCGAGTAACTCTTTCTCATTTGTAGAGTAATTCTGTTCGTTTTGACTAAGTGTTCGTGAAATAAATGATATTGGTTTGTGATAATGATTTTAATTTTCGTGCTTTGAGTTTTTGATATTTTACCGTTGTCTCCTCTGAGAAACGTGGAAAGTGGTTTAACAATGGCTGCAACATTTTTTATGAATTTTCGATAACAGTTTGCAAGACCTAGAAAATATCTAAGCTCCTTGAGTGAAGTAGGAGTGGGAAAGTCTTTTATAGCTTGTATTTCTTCGGGATCGACGGTGATTTCATTGTATTTAATTATGTGCCCCAAATATTCTACTGAGTCTTTAAATAAGTGTGACTATTCATTGGAAATCTTCATGTTAACTTGATGAAGTGCATTTATAATAATGCGTATGTGCTCGGCATGCTCTTCTGGGGAGGAAGATTAAATGAGAACATCGTCTATATAAACATACGCAAATTTGCCAATATATGGTCTCTCTTATGGAGCATTTTTCAGTCCAAAAGGCATGCGAAGAAGTTCATATTTGGCTCCATTTACACTAAAAGCTGTTTTCTCTCTGTCAGATTCTTTAATAAGAATCTGGTGAAATCCAGATTCCAAATCTAAAGTTTTAAATAGTTTTGCATTACCAAGATTTTGTATAGTCAAAGCTACATTAGGTATGGGGCATCTGTATGTAATAGTTTGAGCGTTTAGCTTTCGAAAGTCTACAACCATTATACGTTTAGGTTTCCCTTGTTCGTCGGTACCTTTTTTAGCAACTGTCCAAATGGGTCAATTGTACGGACTTTTACTAGGTTGGATTATTTCACTTTCTAAAAGTTTAATTATTTCTTTGTTAATAAAATCATTATCGGATATAGGGTACATATATTGTTTTGTTCAGATAAGATCTTCGGATTTCGTTCTGCTTGTACAGTGGTAGTTAATGGTAATATTGAGTTAGTACCTTCATTTTGTTGCATTATTTTTTCAATCTCCGATCTATATTTTTTATTGCTTACTGTATAATTAATTTTTTGAAAAATTTTTCTTTCTTTCTTGGCCCTATATTTATAACTGATCTTATACTCGAATAGGTTAATCTTTGCTTTGACTGTTCTGAGTCCTTGGTCGCCCAGAAGCATATCAAATTCTTCTAATGCATCAGTTTCGAAAAATGTAAGGAAATTATCTAACACTGATATTATTATTATTATTATTTTTTTGATATTGAGAAACCATGAAGAGTTTTTACTTTTATGGGTTTGATTGAAATAGACTCACCGATATTACATTTGCTACTTACGTAGTTGTTTGTTGCTCCAGTGTCGATGAGGATATTAACTGCTTTGCCTGTATCCCTGCAGTGGCGTTGAAGACACAACAATTGATTCACTCGCTTGAGAAAAACAAAGCCTGTCTTACATTCAAAGTCGTCACTTTGGTTTGTAGCAGGTGATCATAATTCATCGTTCTAGTATTCTGGTGTAAGCGATTGTAGTTCTTCGTCGCGTGTCTAGCTTACACGTTAAAATTTCTGCTGTACGTTGGAATTATGAGATGAAGGATTTCTTTCTCTTTTTTTGAGGGTTTCCGTGAAATTGAGTATTTGGAGGTAGTCCTTGTAATTGACGGTTATAGCTGTTTTGTAAAGGTGCAGCATTGAAGGCATTGGTTGGCACTGTGGTGTAGGTGCACTCTGTGTATATTGCACTTGCACGTTTGGTCTATATCTTCGCTGATCTTCGCGGTATCTTCTATTTTGAAAGTGTTGATGTTGCATTTCCTGTAGTTATCGTACTGAGGAAAATTGAATTGCAATTTCTCGTTGTCGTGGTATATCGTACTTGCGATGGCGTAGGCGGTTTCTAAGTCCTTTGGATTGTGGCTGTAGAGAGTGCCGCTTGTATACTTGCTATTCAAGCCATGAATAAACGTTCTGACGGCTTCTTGATTCACATACTTTTGCATTTCTGATGGGTCATCTGAGCTTCCCATTTCAATTTTTGTTAGGGCAAGATTCAATGCCCTGCTGACTTCGCAATGAAATTCCGCCAGGGTAAGTTTGTTTTGCGTAATCTTTTTCATTTCGTTTAGTAAGACGTAAAAAGGTCTCTGGTCCGCATAAGTGTAGTCGAGGAGATTTATGATTGAGTAGAAGTTGAACTTCGTGTTGTGGTTGATTAAAATATCGGTTGCTTTTCCTTGAATTTTCGAATGCAATATCGAAAGTGCGGTATAATATGTCGGGGTTGTGACATATTCTTTTATGTTTTCCATGTGCGTCCACGCACGCTTTCTCTAAGATCTGTATTGATTTATATTGCCCGTGAAGTCTGGCAATGCTTTAAAAATATCCAGATTGTCTGCATTTCGTTGATTATATGTGGTTTGCAGTCCTCGTGTTGATCCGTAATTGTCACATTTAATGGCAGACTGTTCTCCAGGATAGCCACTCTGTGTTGGTTCTCAGTTAGAGATGTAGTTAAAGCAGCAATTTGAGCCTTGAGATTTGCAATCTCCTGTGGAGACATCTCGAAGTTATTGTTCAATAAGAGACGACGCAAATTGAACAGTTTTTGTCTCTTTTTATGAGATTCCAGCGTGATTTCGATGTTTAGCGGTGCTGTCTCCAATTTTTCAGGAACTTATTTTTGTTCCTTCTTCAGGAACGTGGATTTTAGTTTTATTCCTTTATGTGAGGATATGGCAGGTTCAGTTCAAACGAAAAGAACGATTGAGGCCCCAATTAATATTTACATTGAGTAAAAATGAGTCAAAAGGAGATATTTTGAGCTGCACCGAAATGTGTACTTTTTATTTATACTCTTAAGACTAACTTATTACATCGTTCTTACTTCTATTTATACTAACTAGTATGTTTACTTATTACTAGTTGATATTTTGTTTAGATACTGATTATATTGTTTAGGTTTGTTTACATACTTATATATTGTTTGCTTAGATACATTTGTTTTGTTTTAGGATAGGGTTGTTGTGGTATTCAAACTCAATGTTGTTTTGATACTTGTTTGTTTAGGATTATTTGTTGTGGTGATAGTGCATTTCAATTGTTCCAATTCAAGGTTGTTTGCATTCTGTTTACTGAAACAAAAGATTGTTTTGATGTTTGTTTCTATATTAAGGAATACATTCCTTAACTCTCACACCGACAGGGTTCAGCAGAGGGCGTTCCTAGCTAACGAACGAGTCAGTTGACTCCGATCACCTGGAGAGTCAGGACAAACATTTTTGCGCGACGTGTTCCTGTGAGGTTTGCAAGCCGAAAATGCAGCGTTCGTTAGAGCAGAAGTACGCAATTAAATTCTGAGCGAAACTCGGTAAATCTGCGACAGAGACGTTTGAAATGAAAAAGCTGACTTACCCAGATATTGCTTTAGGAAGAATTGGTGTGTTTCGGTGGCTGATGAAGACCATGCACCTCGGCTCTCAAGGCTTTTCCGTAACGCCTTCAATGCTTGGAAATCGCGCTGGCATCGCTGCATCTACGCAGAAAGAGCCTATTTTGAAAATTTGTAAAGAATTGTAACGATTGGTTCAATACTTTTTTTTAAATCGATTCAGTACTATTACTTTCCGAGCAAATCCTTTATAATCGATTGGACTACACATTTGGCTTTAAAAGACGCTGAACGTGTCTCTAAACGTGCTTAAAAAAAATTTCCAAGGAAGAAAAAACCAACATAAGCAGCAAAGCATCAACTAGAAACATCAAATTAAAGCAGAGTCCACCATCCCTCACTTTGAAGAATAGTATGAAACCGGAGGTTTTAAGCGAAGGTTGACAAAATTTGCGACTATATCACATATTTCCATATGTTTATATTGATTAGTATTATTCCTCTCCAAAAGAACGCATCAACATGCGAATTTGAAAATATCACATTTCTTTCAAAGCTCAGTACACATAATTAAACAGAATAAAGTATGGAAGTTTTTTCAAAATTTTACAGAAATCATACAACCTTTGACTATACGCTTACGTGGTGACAACGGCATAATTAGTAAAACCAAAAGCGCGAGACTAGACGTTACCTAACTGAATCGTCTATAGAAGCTATAAAGAAAATAAGAATGCTCTTCAAGTTCAACTAGAACTTTATCAACTTATCATAACCAAACCTGACTTAAGATCAGACCAATTTTGCTATATTTGCAATACTGTCACAAAACAGACAACATATTGCTTATGCCTGGTTTTCATTAGGTCAAAATAATTGACATCAAAAACTGCCTAAACGAACAGCTGCGCTTTTGGTGTCAAATGCGTTTTCATTACAACATCCAAACTGACCGAATGTCGATATTGCAGTGCCTTTCAAAAACTGTCGTCAATTTTTTGTGTCAGATGATTGACCACCTGTTTTCATTTATGTCAATTGTGAAAAGGCAATTTTGACAGCTATTAAATTGAAAATATAATTACTTTTAGGCGGGTATTGTCACTTGCGAAGCGAATGAAAATTTTGGCGAATTTCGCCGTGGCGAATTGTACGTTGCGAATCTCTAACGAATTCGCCAGAAAATGGCGAACGTGTGGCGAAAATGAATTTCTGGTATTCCCGCTGGCGAAAAAACGGCATTCGCTTCGCCATTACTGTCAAAATTTAACGAATGCATTTTTTATTCGCTATTTGAAATGGAAAGGACGTAAGTAAATTTTGATCGTTATTTGAGCAATTCTATTTAGTTAATTATATTTAACAAAAATACTTCTAGAGCAAAACGTACAACAACGCAGCAATTCCAAAAATTGGTTGCGTTAATGGAAAACAATCCGGACGTCGCCAGAGGAATGGGGAATTTTGGATCCACAAAAAAAAGCAGGGCAGAGCAATGGGACCTGTTCGCTGCCGAACTCAATGCCATAGGTCCACCATTGCGAAACGGACGCGAGTGGAATAAGGTAAAAATTTAATGAATTTGTTTGGTTGAAGTTACTTATGTGTAGCATTTAGGTTTGGTTAGATTATAAACTAAAACTAAAAAAAAAAATTGCGACAAACCGACGCGAAACTGTTGCCACAGGAGGAGGACCTTATGCTCAGCAAAGTTTATCTCCATTAGAGCAAAGTGTTGATGAGCTTCTTCACCTTCAGGCGGCTGTAAATCCTGTAGGCTTAGCATATGGCTCTAATGAAGCAGCAAGTGCGGTAAATAATAATGAAATTCAGCCAGAAGAGCGCACGACCGAGGAAACACAACGAGCCATGGATTTGGCATCGCAATCCTCAAGCAGCCGTCCTAGAATGACAGTAGAGGAACGTGAAGTCATTCGGATGAAAGCGTTGGAGAAGCAAGCCGAAGTTCAGGACATCCTTTCCAACAAATTAGCAAAAATGGAAAAAAAAATTGATGAAATTGCAAGGTATACAAGAAAAACTTATGAGCTTAAACAGGAAGAAATTAAATTAATGAAAATGAAAGAAGAAAGGAAAAAGGAAGAAAATTTAGAGAAAAAAAAAAGACATAAAGAAAAGATGGAAATAAAACTACAAATTTTAAAATTAAAAATGCAAAAAAAAAAATAGGGTAAATAGTGCTTGTAAATAAATTGAATTTAGTTTATAGTTTATTTCATAAGAATGTGATGATTTTTTTTTTTTATTTCATATTTTAACCGAATTTGAAATTGTGATTTTTTTATAAAAACATTTGATGAATTTATTTTTACTTTATTATTGTAAGTGACGGAATTGAATCTGTGATTTTTTTTTAATTTAATTTAAAAGGAAGAAGGAACAAAATTTAGAGAAAAAAAGAAATAAAGAAAAGATGTAAATAAAACTAAAAATTTTAAAATAAAAATGCAAAAAAAATTGTGTAAATAGGGTGCTTGTAAATAGATTGAATTTAGTTTATAGTTTATTTCATAAGAATGTGATGATTTTTTTTTTTTATTTCATATTTTAACCGAATTTGAAATTGTGATTTTTTTATAAAAACATTTGATGAATTTATTTTTACTTTATTATTGTAAGTGACGGAATTGAATCTGTGATTTTTTTTTAATTTAATTTAAAAGGAAGAAGGAACAAAATTTAGAGAAAAAAAGAAATAAAGAAAAGATGTAAATAAAACTAAAAATTTTAAAATAAAAATGCAAAAAAAATTGTGTAAATAGGGTGCTTGTAAATAGATTGAATTTAGTTTATAGTTTATTTCATAAGAATGTGATGAATTTTTTTTTTTATTTCATATTTAAACCGAACTTGAATTTGAAATTTTTTTATGTGATTAATTTATTTTTATGTACATTTTAGTGACAGGATTGGATCTGTGATTTTTTTAATTTAATTTAAAATCATGTATTTTTTGTAATTTTTATATATTTATTATCTATGTAATATTGAATTTCAAAGTATTGAATAAAATAAATGAATACACTATATTATTCACTGAAGTCGGTATAGTTTCATTTACATCAAAGCATCAGCAATTTGTCTTCTGCGGCGCTCTCCTGGTGAACCATTGCCATTTTCATTAATTGGTTCCAATGGTACAACGGCATCAAAGAAGGTTTGAGCCTCCTCCGGATCACCGATTCTAAATTTTTTACAAATGGTGTGCAAGGCGCAGCATATATTAATAACGGATGTTACTTTAGCAGGATCGTAGCGCATTTTTCTATCACTCAGAAGACATCTGAAACGGCATTTCAAAACTCCAATCGTACGTTCAACAACATTTCTAGCTTTCGCGTGCTTTTTATTAAAAATTGACTCCCTAGTTCCAGATTCTGCATGACGGAAAGGTGTTAATAAATAAGGGCTTAGTGGGTAGCCGGAGTCACCTGCAAATGTATTATTGTTTTCAATATTCATATGTCAAGATTAAACTTGCGCAGTAGTCAAATATTGAGAATACCTAAATAAATAGAGTTCTGATCTCCGTTTTGATGCGCTGCCTCTAAACATGCCTTTAGAGAACTATTGTTCCATACGAACGAATCGTGTGTAGAACCAGCATATCTAGCATCCACAAAACGGATATTCATATCATGATCACAAGCCTGTAATAAAAATAAAATAAAATTTTTATACCAATTTTACTATATTAAATTCATAAAAACTCACAATCATTGCATTTATGCTAAAAAATCCTTTTCTGTTTAGATGGAGGTGTTTGTTTGTGGTAGGAGCATAAATCGCAATATGGGTACCATCGATGCAGCCTATTACATTTGGTATTCCCGATCTTGAATAAAATTTGCTCCTTGCCTGCTGCTTTTCTTCTTCACTCATATCTACGCTTATATGGGTACGACAAATTTCATTTTCTAAAATGGGTATGATCTCTTTTAAAATAAGGGAAACTGTTGGCTGAGCAAGACCCAACTGAAATTCATTCCCTATAGCTTGTTGGTAACTGCCATGTGCAAAAAATCTGAGCGCGGCACACAATTTTAATATGGGCGTTATGGAAGACGACATCCGACAATGAAATTTGTCTTTGATTTTATCCAGCACATACATAAATGCGTCCTTGTTTAAGCGGAAATTCGCAACAAATCTACAAATACGTGTACATTGAACAAAAACTTCTTATTATTCGTTATAATTGAACTGGATACATACACCGTGTTAGGAAGCTCTGTAGGATTAGAATTATCTCTAATAAAACGGCGCTGTCGAAGAAGATTAGTTCGCGTTTCCACATCGTAATTATCCTCAAAATACAGATCCGCGTTATTAAACATATTTTCGAATTTCAGTTGATATACATAATAATAAATATTTTTAAGTATAAATGACACAAATGTCAAATTCGGATGAACGCGCTACTTTTTTCATGAATGGCAACGACATATTTTAGCGAATACGTTCATTCGCCATTCACAATACAAATTTGGGGTATGTTCGCCAAAGTGTTCGCTTCGCCAAATAAATTCGCTTCGCAAGTGACAATACCCGCCTTAAATAAATGCGTGAAAGTGTAAAAATTAATAAAAATAGAAAAATTGCAATAGTAAAAAAGAAAAGGACTCAGCAAAGGAAACCAAAGCCGTGGTGGATTAGACCAGGATTAAGGAATCGTTGCACCAGTGGATTTTACGCCAAGCTAGTTTCTCAGGACCCAAAGTGGTTGAAGAACTTCCTGAGGATGACTCTGGAAGATTTCGATTTTTAGTGGTGCGTCTTACTCTATATATTTACAAAAGAAATACACCATTCCGTGATGCGATGCCGGTCGGTGAAAGACTGGCGGTAAGCCACAGGTGATAACTTCTCGAGTTTGATGAGTGTTTTTCTATTGGGAAAAACTACCATCTGCTATATAGTGCACAACACGTGTGGTGCAATTTTTGAAGCTTTAAAGAACGAGTTTTTAAAAGTGAGTATTCGCATCTGTTCGTTTGTTAGTGAAAAAATATATTGTGGATTCTAATAAGGTTTCGAACACTCATGAGGATTGGTCAAAAGTATCGGAACGATTTTACCAGCGATGGCATTTTTCTAACTGCTGTGGGGCATTGGATGGAGAGCACATAGCAGAGATAAAGAGAAGTCCAACTCCTCTCTCATTGGAAGTGAGAGAACAATTGCTAAATGTAAAAACCTCCTGAACGTTGACAGTTGATCGAGTTCAGGAGGTTTTGATCTTTAGCAATTGGAAACGAGCGATGGCCAAATTGCAATCTTGCTAAAAAAATATGTAAACGGAGGGATTTGTTGCACTTACAAAATATGTAAAACAATGAAAATTAAATAAATTTATGAAATTTAAATGTATTTATGAAACGTTTTTTAATGTCAAGCATCATACTATTATGTTAAATGGAAAATTATTAAAAACATTTTCTGATAAGAGCTAAAAAGCTTAAAACCTTTCATTGGGTATCAAAAGTGAGTTGCTCTAACATGCCATAAAAAGATTTAAATAGATTCTCCATCTGCATTACTCCCACAAATTACATAAAGTAGTAGAGGCGTAATGCAACTTTTGACCAACTTCACTCACCAGGCGAAAGAAGGAGAAACAGAAGAAGACGATTTATTATTATCCCGCCAACACTACAAGTGAAATAACAGTGAACACGTAGAGTTAAATGGTTTTAAATAAAGTGAACAATTATAATATAAAGTACACGATGCATTGATACATTACAAAAAGTACAATCTCAAATTACAACATAAAGTAATACGGATACAGCACAAGGATCCACGCAAATTCATCAACAATACTCCACAGCAAAGGAATCAACCCAACACACAAAATGGATTAAAGTGTTTGTAATTCTAAAAACATGTATGTATATTAACACTGAAATCTAAAGCTAGCTTATAAGAAATTAAGCACAAAGAATCAATATTGGAAACACACACAGACACACACCCATATTTGTATAAGCCCAATGAAATATAAAACTCATAATTTTTAACGATTCTTCTTCTTCTTCTTAATTGACGTTGACACCGCTTACGCGATTATAGTCGGGTCAACAACAGCGCGCCAGTCGTTTCTTCTTTTCGCTACGTCGCGCCAATTGGATATACTAAGCGAAGCCAGGTCCTTTTCCACTTGGTCCTTCCAACGGAGTGGAGGTCTTCCTCTTCCTCTGCTTCCCTCGGTTGGTACTGCGTCGAATACTTTCAGAGCTGGAGTGTTTTCGTCCATCCGGGCAACATGACCTAGCCAGCGTAGCCGCTGTCTTTTAATTCGCTGAACTATGTCAATGTCTTCGTACATCTCGTACAGCTCATCGTTCCATCGAATGCGATATTCGCCGTTGCCGATGCGCAAAGGACCGCAAATCTTTCACACAACCTTTCTCTCGAAAACTCTTAAGGTCGACTCATCGGTTGTTGTCATCGTCCAAGCCTCTGCACCATATAGCGGGACGGGAATCATGAGCAACTTATAGAGTTTGCTTTTTGTTCGTCGAGAGAGGACTTTACTTTTCAATTGCCCACTCTGTCCGAAGTAGCACCTGTTGGCAAAAGTAATTCTGCATTGGATTTGCAGGCTGACGAAATATCTTTTAATTAAACGCAAACGGCCCCTTACGTCGACATACCCCGACGTTTTTGGTCCTATCGAGCAGGATAATTAAAAGAAAAAGTCTTCGAGGTAATTTTAACAACAACATCAGCGTTGTTATTTCACAACCCAACCTGAAGATTTTTAAAAAGTGCACCCAACAAACAAAAACCCTATACGCTGAAGCAACAAATACGCCAACAAGTAACCAAATAACAAAAATAAATCAAATTAAAATAAGGCGGAAAAAACTGTAAGCGCGACCCATATTTTCTCTATATAATAATATAAAGTGCAAATCTTATTTGTTAAAAAATAATACCAAATTGCTTAATTGTGTTCTTAAGCAGACTTAACCATAATTTATTTGTTTTATTGGGTTGACAAAAATTTGATTTGCACTATTTAATTATATATACATACATACCCAAGAGAAGAAGTGCAATAATACAATATATGCATATATTTTGCCGTCGGCTATTGCATTCTTCTCGCAATTACATATCTATGTACATACAAATAGCGCACCCATTCGCTTATATATGTTGGTGACGAAAATTGCTAGCGAACAGCGCGTCAAAAGACAAATACCCAGTAGGAAATTAAAAAGATGACCCAGTAGGGAAAAATACAAAACCCTGCAAAAATTTAATTTATCGATTTTTTTCTACGATTCATCGGAATTTAAAAGTTTCCTATAATTATTAACAATCGAACACCATAGAGATAAGAGCGAGAAACTTCATTTGAAATTTTTAAAAAATTAATAAATCACTAAAGAAAAAGTTTTTCAAAGTTTGTTTTATTACATTTTCGTAACTACGCGACTTATTTTTCTCGTTCAACCCAAAGATTAAATATATCTTACCCAAAAATGGAAATGGAAGATTTCAAAATCCCAACAACGGATTTAATCGAATTAGTGGAAGACCATCTTCAGACCCAAAGCGAAGATGAATTGGTCTATACACTTGAAATTAAAAGGGTCGAACTAAATTCGCTCTTTGAAAAAGCAAAGCGCTCATATGATATGATCAGAAGAATTTCTCGCGAAAGTCATGAAACCATAGATTTCTTTAAAGTGAAAGAAAAATACGGAAAAAGTTATAAAATGTACCTCTCTTGCTTAGCTTCCATCAACGAAGATGTAGATATGCGTAAAACACAGGTGTCAACCCAACCCATTAAGGAAAGGACTTCAGAAGCCACAATGATGGATTTCGCTCCTGCAGTTTACCTTCCACCATGCGGCACTGACATCTTTTACGGAGATTATACAACTTGGCCAACCTTTCGGGATACGTTTACAGCCCAGTATATCCGTAATCCAAAGATTAGAAATGTTGAAAGACTCTTTTACTTTACTCATAGGACCCGAGGAGAAGCAAGAGAGGTTATTCAAAACGCGCTTCTAACAAATGATGGTTTCATACTTCCCTGGAAAAATTTAGTCGACCAATACGAAAATAAGAGATTGCAAGTAAACACCCAATTAAAAACCCTTTTTAACCTACCTTAAGTAACTCAAGAAACAGGTTGTGCTATAAAAAGCTTACAACGTTCAGTTTATAACTTTTTAACCAATTTAAACAATCTTGAGATTGACATGAACAGCTGGGATCCGATATTAATATATCTTTGTAGTTCAAAACTACCTAAACAAACTCTTGAAACTTTTGAATATACCGTAGCAGATAATTCACATATACCGACGTGGTCAAATTTCGACAGTTTTTTAACCCACAAATACAAAACTCTCGAATCTGTAGGAAATTTCAAAACTTCAGTAGCAAAATTACCCCCATTCCACACCGGTACAGTTAAAACAACAGATCAAAAGAAAAATAACACTTTTCATGCAAACGTGGCTAAAGCGCCAATTGCTAGACCCTCCAACACCCAAAGGAATAATAATTTCAACTTTACTCAATATAATATAGATACAGAAAGTTGTAAGCTCTGCAAAAAGCAGCACCCTATTCGAGAATGTCAAATATTTCTCGCAATGAATGTAGAGTCACGTATCTCCACAATCGAAAAATATGGTTATTGCTATAACTGCTTGGCCATATCACATAGCTACAAGAACTGTGTGTGTAAAGTCTCGTGTCGTAAGTGTCACAAAAACACAATACTCTGATACACAGAGAATCCAGCTTTCGACCTGAATCCACTCCACAAATACCAAACGTCACTAGTTCGAAACCTGAAAACGCTTCAAGTACCGCACTACCCACCCAAAGCACAAATATAAATCGGCAAGCCTACACAACAACTATACTGTCCACTAAATCATCAAGCCAAGACCCACCCAACCCAAGTAGGAAGCAGATATTACTCGGTACTGTAATGGTTCAAACAGAACAAATTGGCCAGCGATATTCCGCGAGAGCTCTTATTGATTCAGGATCGGAAGCCACATTTATATCTCGAAGACTTCAGAGTAGTTTGGATATACCCACCCACTCTGTGTCAGCTTAAGTGACCGGACTAAACAATGCAGTTTCAGCAACACCAACGAATATTTGTGAAATCACGCTTTGCTCACCCTTAAACACAAAATATAAGTTATCAGCACAAGTATTTATACTAAATAGCCTAACTGATAATTTACCCTCATACCCCATAGATCCAAAGCAGTGTCCAAAAAATCTTGGATTCACTTTAGCCGATCCCGAATTTCACAAACCCAGATCCGTGGATATACTAATCGGCAGTGATATCTATCCAAGTATTTTACTCAATGGAGTAAAGAGAAACATACTAGGTTCACTCTTAGCTCAAGAAACAAAATTCGGATGAATATTGTCCGGACCCGTAACCGAATCCTCCCAAAATTCCGCCATAGTATCATTTCACAATAAAGTGAAATCCGGGAATCTATTCACACGTTTTTGGGAGGCAGAGGAAATCCCAAAGGAATCCGTAGTTTCCAAGTCAGATCAAATTTGTGAGGAAATTTTCCAACAAACTACCCGTCGTAATTCAGATGGGCGCTATATTGGCCCAATTCCTGAGAAATGAACGAGCTTTACTTAAAAAACCCGAAGTGAAAGCAGAATATGACAAAGCAATAGTGGAATATTTGGAAGTCGGACAAATGAGGAAAGTAGAATATGAACCTTCTAGTAAAGCGACCCAATATTACTTACCACACCACGCAGTCATTAAACCCGACCGTATAACCACGAAATTGTGTGTGGTATTTAATGCATCTTGCCCTACGTCAAATCACAAAAGCTTAACTGACGTCTTACATATCGGGCCTTCTTCACAGAAAGATCTTGTTGTTCTGATCACAAATTGGCGATTCTTCCAATTCGTTTTTAATGCGGATATTCAGAAAATGTACTGGCAAATACTAGTAGACCCTAATCATACTCGGTTCCAAAGGATACTATTTAGGAATTCCCCGGAAGACACAATAGAAGACTTCGATTCGCAAACAGTGAATTGTGCGCCGTTTCTATCGATCCGTTCCCTCATGAAGCTAGCCGATGATGTAGAAGAACGTGAAGTTTTATCAGCCATAGCGAAATTGTTGGACCCAGCCGGTTGGCTTAGTCCAATAATAATCACGGCAAAAATAATTATGCAACAAATATGGCTAGATAAAACTGACTGGAATGAAAGCCTGAAGCCTCTCACCCTTCATCGATGGAACAGTTTCGTAAAGGATTACGAAAACATAAATAAAATTGAAATACCCAGATGGACTCATTTTAACCCAACAGCCACCATCGAATTCCATGGTTTCTCTGATACTTCAGAAAAAGCATATGCTGCGACACTTTACATAAGGGGTTTAGTTGGACATAAAATATGGACAACTCTCTTAGTGTCAAAAACAAGAGTTTCTCCCATTAAAGCCGTATCCCTACACAGATTCAAACTCTGCGCAGCGGTTCTACTGGCTAACCTTGCTAACTCTACACTATCCCAACTACACATAACCCAATATAAAAATTATTTTTGGACTGACTCAACCATAGTTCTCTCTTGGTTAAACAAACCACCCTGCTCATGGATCACTTTCGTTTCTCATCGAGGAGCTGCAGTCACCGAGAAAGTGGGAGTCGATAATTGGAACCATGTGGAAAGCCAAGACAATCCCGCAGACTTGGCAAACCGAGGATGTCTTCCCACCGATCTATTTAATTGCGACCTCTGGTGGCATGGACCCCAATGGCTACAATATGAAAAAGAGCAACTTAGAAAACATACAACACTACCGTGAAATTCAAACCCGTTAAGACGTTTGCGATAACCACCCAAGAGGATATATCCGAAAGGTTTTCCTCACTTCCCAGAGATATTCGCGTTATCGCTTACCTATTTAGGTTTTGCGCAAATGCCTCACCAAGGAGGCGAGAAACTAACTACGCAAACCACGAAATAAACCTGGAAGAGTTCAAACCAGCCCGAATGAAGTCAATTATTCACACCCAAAAAACACATTTCCGAGAAGAATATGATGCATTGACCCGTAGAACCCAAATACACAAGAAAAGTTCATTATTGACTTTAGATCCGTTCATTGATCCTAAAGGAGTTATGCGAAGTGACGGAAGATTAACCAATTCCGCAGCACCATTCAGCTTGTTCTTCGACTCCTAAGGACAGAATTCTGGATACCCAAAGCAAAGATGCTGATTAAAATAATAATTCATAAACGCAAAACGTGCATCATAAATAACAAGACTCAACAAACCCGAATAATGGCAGCTCTTCCAAATGAACGAACATCCAAACCCTGACGTTTGCTGCCACTGGTATCGACTTTGCTGGACCCTATGAAATCAAAAACTACACTGGGAGAGCATGTCTAATCACCAAAGGATATATATATGTATTTGTATGCTCCTCAACTAAAGCAATACACCTCGAACCCGTTAGCGATCTCACTACGCAAGCCTTCCTTGCACCATTCTCCCGTTTCTTCTCGAGGCGTGGATGTCCCGCCAATCTTTATTCCGACAACGGAACAAACTTTATAACAGCTTCACAGTTGCTAATTAAAGATCGGCGTGAATTCCTACAGACACTTCGAACTCCGACTGCATCTCTCCAGTCATCAAAATATCTCATGGCACTTCAACCCACCAGGAGCTCCTGGGTGAATTATGGAAGCAGGCGTAAAAAGTCTAAGCGACGAGTCATCAAACTTGGAACCTCTAACTCCAGGACACTTCCTTAAAGGTACCCCATTGCTAACCCCTGCCGAACCCAATTTAGAGGTTGCAAACTTAAGCACATTTGCAAGAGATGGAAGGGAGAGTACCTTAAGGAACTACACAAACGATATAAATGGAAATATCCACGACGAAATGTTGAAGTTAACGACTTAGTCGTTATTAGAAACGAAAATATTTCACCCCTACGAATGAAAGCTCGGTCGAATCCAAAGGTCTTCTCCGGCTTAGTCAGTAAAACACGAGTGATTAAAATCCGAACTGCTCAAGGCACAGTAACCCGCCCCATCACAAAAATTGTGATATTAAATACAGAATAAATTAAAAGTTTTCTCTTCTTTTTTAGTGGAATGGCCCCAACAATCACCAACCCACCAAAACCTCGTCGTATGAGCTCCACCATTACCATCCGGTCCCGTAGCGCAGCCCGTAGCATTACACCAATTTCGGAAGTCGAAACGATGTCACGACGCATTCGGCGTTTCAAGTCGACCCTTCCCACTATTCGTGAAGAAAAGGAATGTGATGATCACACAACCCAAAAAAACGATCTCACATCATCGAAAAAATACGTCATCCCGTCATGTCGCTTGTGGAATATGCAAAAAAAACCACCGTCTAGTGACTTGCGCTACGTACTCAGCATATAATATAAACAAAAAATACGAAGCAGTAATAAAACACCAATACTGCGTTAATTGCTTAGCCAGGTCGCAAAAGATAGAAGGATGCACAAGCAAAAATCGATGTACCATTTGTCATGGGAAACATCATTCATCCCTACACGGACGTCCGAGGGTATACCCGGCCAACGATGCAAATATTGTTGAGAAACATCCACCTGCGATAGAGACCCGAATACCATCCTTACTGGCTAAGCAGACCCTAGTACCCACACTGAAGATCCGTTTAAGATGCGATGGTGAATGGCATAAAGTTCGAGCCATTTTGAACCCTACCCTTAAAATTTCAAATATAGCGGCCGAACTCATCAAAAAATTAAAACTGCCGATTACATACCTCAACACTTATCGTATTATAGCATAAAAATTAGCTCAAATAATGATACAAAGTTTTATTTGGAATGTAACGCAATTATAACACTCAGGTTACCTAAAAAACCATATGAGCGAGACTTAAGTGAATTTGTGCAAATGCGCTTTGAACACTTAGTCCTCGCTGACCCTCAATTCCATAGTAACAAAGAGATAACGTTGGAGATTGGAGCGGATATCTACCCACAAATTATCAGAAGTGGACTCTTTAAACCAGACAATGGTACAGTGGTAGCACAGAATACAGCCTTTGGCTGGACCCTTACTGGCATCATCTAACCCTAAGTATACTGCTGATAATTACTCAAAAAATTTCAATTTTTTCAACACCCAATCAATTACCCTATTAATATTAAAATTATTTCGAAGAATGTGCACCGTGGCCGGGATGTTTAATCTAAACAAATACTCCTCTGCATTACTCCCACAAATTATATAAAGTAATAGAGGCGTAATGCAGAGGAATATCAACCGCCCCAACTTCGCTCACCAGGCGAAGGAAGGAGAAAAAGAAGAAGCCGATTTTCCCGCGCTTTTTACCATGCTTATTATTATCCCGCCAACACTACAAGTGAAATAACAAGTGAACACGGTGAGCTAAACGGTTTTAAATAAAGTGAACAATTATAATATAAAGTACACGTTGCATTGATCCATTACAAAAAGTACAATCTCAAATTACAACATAAAGTAATACGGATACAGCACAAGGATCCACGCAAATTCATCAACAATACTCCACAGCAAAGGAATCAACCCAACACACAAAATGGATTAAAGTGTTTGTAATTCTAAAAGCATGTATATACATATATTAACACTGAAATATAACACTAGCTAATAAGAAATTAAGCACAAATATTCTATATTGGAAACACACATACACACATCCATATTTATATAAACCCAATGAAAAAATCATAATTTATAACGATTTTACTAAGCGAAATATCTTTTAATTAAACGCAATCGGCCCCTTACGTCGACATACCCCGACACTATGTATTAAATAACTACTATATAATAATTTTTATTCTTACTAAATATTGGGTGTTTTAATTTAAATGCCCAAAAATTATTATTTTGTCCAATCTGGCCATAATGGAAAATGTTATAAAAAACGCTAATTTTGAAGCGCTCTCTCACTGGAATACGTTGGACATCCCTTTATTCCTGGCACATAGCGATTCAGGCGCCTGCGAACTGCGGTTCAGAATATTTCAATTAAAAGAAATATAATAGCATTGTTCTGATAGCTATGGTTGATGCGGACTACAAATTTTTGTTTGTAGATGTTGGAACTTATGGTCGTGAATCTGATGGAGGCGTTTTCGCAAGGTAAAACTATTACAAAATAATAACATTAAATGTTAATAATTAAATTATCTTACTTTTTTCATATATTCAGATGTGCTCTTTCAATGGCTCTTGCAAAAAACAAGTTAAATTTTCCGCCGCCGAAACCACTTCCACATGAACGTGATGAAATGCCATTATCTGATGTAGAACAAAGATACAAATGGCATTACTGATCCAGGTAATTGGCGAATGGAGTTGAAAGAAAATGCAATGCTTCCATCAGTTCAGCCAAGCAGTCTTTTAGGTAGGACAGCAAACAGCGTGATAAATGTCCGTAAAAGTTTTATAGAGTATTTCATGACTCCTCATGAAGAGGTTGAATGGCAATGTAATAGGACGATATTGCATAATTCGTCTTTGTAGTACTTTCCTCTTTTATAAATATGTAATTCTATAATTTAAGTTATTTTGCAAATACAAAATATTTTCATGTTCCTTTTTTATAAATTTTCTTAAATTTAAATGAAACAAGTTTGAATTCAAATCATATGTATGTATATATGTCATCTTTTATGAAAATTTTTACATGTATACAATTTTTTTATAATTATAATTATTATTTTTAGTTCAGTTTTATTCAACAAAAGTATATAAAAAGGTATAAGGATTAGCAGATGTAGTAGATGTGATTTCTAATTGCATTATGTTGACCTATAGAATAAAACAGCAAAATCAGGTTTTATTAACACATAAAATTGTACAACTGCTCGGACCTAGCTACATTATGTTTATACTTGAATATCAACTCACATATATCCCGCTTAAATTCTTTGGCCAGTTGTGGAGATTCTTGTGCCCACTCTCGGCCATTGGATGATACAAAATTTCCTAAGTCATCCCAAGCGTCACTTTTGGTAACTGATGTGAGGGTCTCCAGTGCACGTTCCAACACTTGAATATACTCATCATCTTTTTGAGCTCGACGTCTCCCTAAATTGATTGAAGTGGATGGCGTTGGTTGCATTTCGCCAGATAAACTTGTATCAAGGTCGACGCGTTGTTCTGTAAAAACAAATGTGCACATTAAAAACAAACACAAACTTATGCATAAATGCGTATACTTGCATTAATTAAATTTGATGTCGTGTTCGCTTCAACACGAAAAGTAGGCTCCAGGAACTTTAAAGAATTAAAAAGTGGGTTCATTGTAGGCGTTCTTCCAGCACCTTGACCACTTTTTGTATGTGTCTTTCGGTTGAAGGCCGCCTAAAAGTAATATTTATAATGCAATTTATTGTGTACTATTTCACAATTACTTACGCGAAAAGAGCAGCGAAGGCTGTTCCATTTGGCTGCTACTTTTGATCGAGGCATATTAAATATGTCTGCTACTTCATGCCACTGAGCCTCTCGCAAATTTCGACCTCTATAATCATGGGAAAGAAAATTCCATGTTCCTTCCCTGGACTCTACTTCTTGGATCAGCAGCTCGTTCTTTTCGCTGCCCATTTTGCTTTCATTTTCCGCACCCGATTGATTATTGGAGTTTGAATTTCTGAATTAATTTCTTCCTCCATATGACTGACAAAGTTTGGGAAAATAAATTAATAGTACTCTTCATCAAATATAATAAAAACCTTACCTCGAAATGTGAAAAATTTGTGCGGCAAAAGAAAATAATTGCCAACATTTTGGCAAATCAAAATTAGTTGTTAAATATTGCCACATATCGAACATTGATTGTTTTCATTTGACTGTCATTTGAAATGACCGTGCATTGCCAAATATGCCGGCAAACGTAAATGACACCATATGAAAACCCGTTTTCATTTTGACAACATTTGACGTCAAATATGACCCAGTGAAAACTAGGCATTATACTATATGTCAAAAGCACACAACGAAATTGAGCATAATTACAGAACTAATGACATGGATAATATGATACGAGACTCTTTAATTCGAGAGATAGCTGTCAAAACTCGCATTTTTTATAACATTTGTCAATGATGCCGCTGCTGAAAAATATTAGACTCGTTATTTAATAAATTATACAAAGCACTAAATTAAACACTTTGAAAATGCATACATATATAAATGCTAAAATGCAAAATCATTAATTAATGTACATAAGCATTTATTTTACCAAAATATGTTCGCACAGTGCAATGAAATTTCTTTTCGCACAAATTTCGTCTAGTAATTATTGTAATTATGCCAGAAACAAATTCCGCCTTTTCTGAAATCAGCTGTCAGAAAATCCCTGATCTCCTTCGCTGTCAAATAATCAGGGAACGCGTTTGGGAGAAAAATTAGGGCTAATGCGATTTCTCGTATCATATTATCCATGCCAATGAAAAGGAAATGTGGGTGCTACAGAAATTTAGAACTAATTTAAATGGAATAGCTAATCTAGCAACAGTTATATACAGATCAACAAGACAGCAACATGTTTAGACCACTCATCCGTACAACATTTAAAAAGATCAAACAGCCTTTTAACTCTTTTCGCAACCAAATTATACCAATTTACAATAAAAATAGAGAGGAAATTTTATCATAGAACATTTTTCCAAATAGAACACGACGCTATAAAAACGAAGAGGAATTGATTGGAAGTGTAAAAATAGTCATCCAAACAGGGAGAACAAAGACAAATAATATGAAGAAATTTTTTTCACGGGTGACTCGTTGGTTGTTTGGCATTTCATCATCATGCAAATACTTACACCGGAACAACGTTAACAAATCGTTCAACTTTATTACGGAAATTCACATTCTGTAATGTGATTCGGTCAACTTAGGGTCAACATAATCGGCATCTTAAGACTCAGCATTCATTACTGATAAATATATCTTGTGCCGCTTGACCATTTCTGGGGTCGAATCGTTACATACGTGAACGTATCTCTTGTCACGTAAGTAGCTGTATTTCGGATTATGACATATGTGATAGTAACGCCTATATCGTAATCTGGTATGATAACAAACATGAACGAGTATATAAAAATATTCGTTCGTTCGAAATGTCATTCGAATAAAAACTACCAACCCTTTCATAGAAATTTGTGAAGTAAAATGTGAGTAATTTTTTTTTATAATTTTAGTAATAAACTAGTTTAGGATGAATTTTAATGCGCTAAGCCCTAATCAAAAAGATGTCATTCGGTCAACTCACCCACCATTGGCCTAAAATAATTTGCCAAATAATGCACAAAAATAAGTTCCAGCAAATAAACTATGAAAGAAGCTGGGAAAACAACTTTATGCTGTGGAGCTACAGTTAAAGATGCAAAGTTTAATAAAAATTATATGCAATATTCTTTTCATGTTTTTGCAGATTAAAAGAATCTGTCGAAAAAAGCTAACCTTCAACACGGCATCGCAACAGTGGACTGGTGGAGCGCTCTACAACAAAAAGATAATCACTTACTGTAGAAGTTTTCAATAAAGCGGCTAGACAGAACGCTTGCGTAGAGGGTATCACAAATTTTCTGCTTTTGAAAGCGACTTACGAGAGTGTGGTTGGTAATTGTAGCACTGGAAGCACGATTCTGCCGTCTGATTTCGTTAAATCTATATTATATATTACATATTCAAAGGTCTCTGTATTTAGAAGGAAATCTTTTTAAAACTCTACAAAGAAATTTTTCTTAATGAGGTTTAATAACCTCTATTTTTATATACCCACGCTGTATTCGAAGGTGTGAAAACAATGCTATGATCTCTTAGCTATAGCCGCACTATCTCTTCATCCCCATAACTTTCACTAGATCTCAGATAAAAAAAAAAAAACAAGTACGGGTGGGCCATCTAACATTTTAAAGTTGAATTATCTATATTTCGACATTGGAAACGTCAAATACCATTCTGAAAGCGACAGACATTCAGTAAAAGGTCTAAAATTTACGAAATGGGTCGCTATTCACTAGAAGAAAACTGGGAAATATTCAAAAAAAAACCGAGGATGGTCCATTTTACCGAAAAATCATCTTTTCGGACGAGGCTCATTTCCACCTCGATGGTTACGTTAACAAGCAGAATTGTCGCATTTGGGGCACAGGACGGCGCTACGCGCCAAACAGCAAACGCTCCTTCAGTCTCGAATGTCGAAGGTATCGATAATTCGAAAAGGATCAGTGCATGAATCAATAGTGGCCATTCGAATTTACAACAGTGATGCCATAATTTCGAACCTAACCTTGCCATTTTCGTTGAATTGAAGTGATTATAAAGTTTTTCTAATTTTTTATAAAAATAACATAAAAACCAATCTATCTTATTTATTAACTAAACAACATCAATAATCACGTTTATATAATTGATAGAAAATATATTTGTAACATCTAAAGAAGTTTTAAGTGCAAAGTGAATTTTTAATTTCGGGATATACGATGTTTTTCTATTAAAACAAAGAAAATATTGTTTTTAAAGATTGCGCCATAAATATTCGTAAAGTAGAATTAAAAATGAGTATTTTAAGACACCCGTGGAAATTAGTTCACGTTTTTCGAAAAGCCGCTATCCTGAACAGAATTTTTAGACATTTCCCGTGAAAATTGGTGCACATTTTCGGGAAATGCCTCTCTGCTGAACATTTACCCTTATATTTTTTAAAATATTCCCTATTAAAAAAAAATATTAATAACACGTATGCCCGTTTTCACAGTTAAGTTGTGTTCAAATAAAATCTTTGCTAAGCGTTGTTGCAGAGTGAGTAGTCGTTTGCGTTTCCCAGTCAATGCTTAATTTCTATAAAATTTTATTATGATATATGGCAATGTTATGGGTAAAATATTTTTTACAAATATCATCCATAAAAATATGTTTGAAATATTTAAATTATAACTGATAATACATAAATTTGCAAGGAAAGTTTACAATTACGTATGATTTTAGGTTGATTATATATTAAATACAATTTCAATTTAAGAAACTTGAATTCAAATTAAATACTGTATCATTTGAAAAGTTTACAAAATTGATTAAAACAAATATTCCCTTTTACGCTAGCGACTGAGCAACTTCTGGTAAAACATATCGGCACGATTCCGTACTTTGGGAGGTGTAAAACCAATTTCCGTATAAGGGGTTTCGATAGGTTCCTGAGATTTCATATTAACACTAATAAAAATCACTTAAATTTTAATTTACTCTGGTGGATATTTGAAATATTATTTTCAAAATTATAAGATTGAAATTTATTTGAGATCAGTTCGGTACGTATCGCTTTTAAATACTAAATAACTTAATTTGTACAAATATCATTCGAGAGTGACATGAATATTGGTGTACATTCGCGTTTAAAAAATAAATGTTATCAGAAAACATGGTGACTGAAGTATTTGCTATATGGTTATAAAAATATCGATGTTATTTTTTTTTTTTTTTTTATCATGCACTCATATACCTTACACTATATTACGTAATATTATTATATAATATTACTAATGCATGCATATAATATTACTTATTTTCTTAATAAATTTAAAAAAGAAAATATCCATATGCATGAATAGAGGAATTTTTGCGAAAAAGAGGAATTTCAGCGAATTGCCTTGTCATCACATGGCAGCGCTCCATTTCGTCGTAATTTTTGGTAAACAAATGAGGTTCACACGAGAGTAAAATGCCATTTTTAAAATAAAGATTTTTAGGTAAAAAATCTGCGAAAAGTATAAAATATGGATTTATTTAAAAGTATAGTGTAATTTAATTAATTTGAAGTGAAAAATGTGAATAAAGTGAGTTTAAGGTGGTGAAATAGCTTCTTTAAATGTTCGAATTTTACGAATTTTTGAACTTTAAGGTCGAATACCTCGTAAACTTCGTTTCCTTCCTCGTAAACGCGTTTGCGGTACCTAAAACCCTACATATTTTTTAATCAGAAGGACTTCCTCTTTCCAGCGGTACCTTCAAATCGCGGCGCCAAAGAAATCGGAATTGTTCCCCCAATCCGATTCCTTATTTTTGCACAAACAAAAATTCTTATTTGTTATTATTCTTCTTTTGACAAATAACTGAAAATTCAAAAAAAAAAAAAAAATCAGCTTTTAATTAAGCACTGCTTAAGTCTCCCATTTTCATTACTTAAGCATAACTTTAGAATGAAATATTTTCCTGCTTTATCTTAAGCACAACTTAGGGATGGACTGTGAAACCGGGCAATAGTATTTCTCTATGTTTAACTTCATTTTTTTCACATTTATTACTTTGTATACTTAAATATACACCCTACACATTAAAAGAAGTTCACATTTCTCTTTTATTTCATTTTCTAGCTAAATTTATTGATTTAAAAATGATTTAGCACACTCATCGTTGAAAAGATGAGATTGTTTACAATTATAAGGAAAGCGAGCGTTGCCACATCTTAAAAACCAAATAAAAATATCTTTCAACGACAGCGTTTTCTTTGTTTGTATTTTCGTGTGATTCTGTTTTCTTTGTTAGCCATACTTATGTACATAAAATTCTTTCCAATATTTTTTCAGTTACAATTGAATATGTGACGTACTCCTTTCAGCGTTGGCGGTCTTCGGGCGCGTTCTACAAAATTAACTCGGGTCGAGTCAACACCCGGGGTGACTCAAGTACTTTCACACAGTATTACTTTCTTCGAACTTTAAAGTCAAATATCTCGAAAACTATGTGTTTGCGGTACCTATAACCTTCGCTGACCAGATAAATTCATGCTTTAGACCAGTCGATTAGCCACCATGATCGTGTGTTATCACACCCTTAGCGGGCAATCCCGTTTTGATTTAGGTCTTGAAGCAATACATAACACCTGTCCTTCGCCAGTTACCAGTCGAAATGCTCGACCGAGTGATCGGAAATTCAGACGTAGCTGCGGACAATATTTGAGAGATATTTCCTTATTTTTTAAATTACACTACATTGGTGGCAGTTATATAAGGAGAAAATATTTAAATGGAAATAAAATCTAGATTTTAACCAGTTCTAGAACATTGGAATACAAAAAATAAATACTAATGTATATATCGGTTAACCTGTAACTGCTTTTTAACATATTTGTTTTGACTAGTATATTCATTAACACGATTGATAAATTGTATACATTTGTTGTATAATCTGGAGCAATTGTGTACAAATTTATCCTGAATCATGGTTTATAGTACAGGATCGATATTTCTTAAATCATACATACTTGCTGATACCACCCACTTGGTACGAATATGGCTTCGTTTTGTTCTTGATACACTACGAAATACTTTATTTTTGATTTACGCAAAGTTTCATCATTAATTTCATAAGGTAGTTTTTTATACTGATCCAATAATTTCAACTCCTCACCGGGAGGCAAGAGAATCCACTATGTGCAACCGTATACATTTGCAGACCAACTGGATGATCCAAAAACATCTACATTAAAAGGAGTCCTGCTGGAAAAATTAAAAGGGAGCAATTTTATGAGCATTATTTTTTTGTACATAATTTTACCATGTATTTTTCGGTCCCATATAAGCGAATCGATAGTCATCTTGGTCATTCTCAGTTAAAAATTCATTTAACCAATTCGAAAAAAATGCTTAGGAACATTATAGAACTCGTAATTCTGAAGATATGCTTTCAAATGCCATCTTTTAAATAAAGGTGTACCGAATCTTCACCACTATTTCGTTCGCGAACCATCCAGAAACAATTCAAGATCTAAAGTACGAGATTCAATCTGCTGTAGCTGCCATAAGGCCTGAAACCATCGAGAAAGTACTCCAAAATTGGGTGGATCGGATAAGCTACTGTAAACTCAGCCGTGGTGGTCATTTGTCCGAAATTGTTTTCCACAAATAAATTTCATAAAACAACCTTTTAAATAAATGTTAGACCTTTGAATAATATCAAGCCGTTTTTTTTATTGGCTTTTTAAATTTAAAATTTTATATGGCCCACCCTTTATATTAGCTTTTGATAGTTTCTTGAAATTTGCAACAACATTGTCAGTCCTACAACTATCGTGCCAAAAGACTGCGCACCACTTGCTTTCACCGATGAGGAGATTCAGGATGTCATTGGCCCTTTAAATTTTCTAAAGCATCCAGGCTCTACGGGAGTAAGCTACCTTACTAAGATCCTCAACCTGCCGCTGACCACTCTTTAGATAGTGTCATAAACTCCCAGAGAATTCGTGGTCTTAACCAGAAACCACCCTGTGAGGTCAAAAACCTTTGTCACAGTCAGTCTTACAATGCTACTGCAAAATATTGAAAAAACTACACTCCCTCAAGGACTGAAGAGCTGGACCACGAACTACTTGCGCGGTCGCCAATCATCCGTACTATTTCGAAGAAAATATTCAAAACTGAGAAGAACTAAACGAGGGGTTCCGAAGGGTGGTGTCCTCTCCCCGCTATTGATTAACTTCTATATCATGAAACTCCTCCTCTCCTATTCAGAATAGACCCCGACATAGCCAATATATGTCTTGCAATGAGTCTCCGCATTACTCTGAGCACCTCTTTGCACGCCCCATCAAACACACTTATCTGACAACCTTTTCCGTTTGGTCCGACTCCGTCTCAGCAGCTTTTCGTTAGATAACGTCGACGACAACTTAGCTTATCCTTACCATCCCAAGGGGGGCTCGATTCCGATTACTTTGGCGGTCGGGAAAAAAACACGAATTTCGGTATAAATGTAGGACTGTGTAAACGGACAGTAAGACTAAAACAGAAATGCAACACTGTGTAGGAACAGATGTGACAGCAGCGGACGGACTGGAATGACAATGGAACAGTAGGTACGAAGATGATTTAAGGACAGACAAACGGACAGACCACGCAAGACCACCGGCAGCCACGGACCACTTAACGCAACTTAACTTAATTTAAATTAGATTTTGTGAATAAATGTTATGGAAATATAAAGAAAAACGGCATTTTAAATAGAACCCTACAAGTGGTGGCAGAAGTGAGATAAGTGCGATTTTAAGTGAAACTTTTTGATAAATCGAAACGCGTTTGTATAAGTGGTCCGTGGTGTGCAAAATTGCGGTACTCAAACCGCATAACGGAGTGGTGCAACTGGAAGCGCTAGCAGCAGTGGCGGTAATAGCACCAGCATCAGCAGTAGCAGCAGCATCAGTAGTAGCATCAGCGTCAGTAATAGCACCAGTTAGTAGTAGCAGCAGTAGCGGTAACAACAGCATCAGCAGTAGCAGCAGCATCACCGTCAGTAACAGCACCAGCAGGAGTAGCAGTAGCAGCAGCATCAGCGCCAGTAACAACAGCATCAGCAGAAGCAGCAGCATCAGCAGAAGCAGCAGCATCAGCGTCAGTAACAGTAACAGCAGCAATAACGGCGGGTATACACAGTGCGTACGGTAAAAGTACGGTTCATCGTTGGAAAAACAGATAAGTCCTTTTGATATACAATTGTACAGTTTAACGTAAAATAAGATATCGAATATTTTGTAAAAATTTTGTGAAATTTATGGCGAATATCGCAACAAACCTTTATGGGTGAAAATACGTTTTTAAAATTCTTACGTGAGATTTATAAGAATATAAGAAGTTAAATGCGGATATGCGGATATTGTAATAAAATCCGAGTTACAGAAAATATTTTACTTCATTTGTATACGAAAGATTAAAACGAATATTGTAATAAAGTTCGTTTAACAAACAAGTTATTAAAATTGTACACGGAAATTGTAAACGCGGATATTGTGATCAAATTGAATAACATAAAAGTTATCAGAATTGTATGCGGGAAAAAGTGAATACTGTAACGCAAGCTAAAAGGAAATATTATTATTGAAATTAAGCTTTTTTTAGAATATTATCGATTTTTTGTACAACATTGTAAATTATGAACCGCACCGAAATTTTTGAGCTGACTGTTGACGGTTTGAAGGAAAGGTTGGGTGATTTAGGGCTATCGACTGTTGGACGGAAAGCGACACTACAAGACAGACTGATGGAGCATTTCGGCCTGACTGTGAGTGACGGTTCCGAAACTGATGTGGAAGAGGTAGCAAGCCAACGAAGTGTGCGTGAGGTTAGAGTCGAATACCACAACTTTACTCTCCGAGATGTTGAGGACTCAATGACTTCGTTTAAAGGAACAGGTCGTCCAAGTTTCGAACAATGGCTTGAGGATTTTGAGGCAAACGCATCGGCAGTGCATTGGAACGAGCTGCAGAAATTCATCTACGCAAAACAGCTATTGAAGGGTGCGGCAAAGATTTTTATAAGAAGCCAGAGAGGAATAAGCAGCTGGAGTTCATTAAAACTAGCGCTGCGGCAGGAATTTGGTATAGCACTTTCATCGATTGAAGTACACCGTACTTTACGTAGTCGTCGGAAGCGACATGGGGAAGATCTTCGAGAATATCTATACGTCTTAATGGAGTTGGGGAAACCGATAGAGCTAGATGACTCAAGCCTAATAGAATATTTCATCGAAGGCATACCGGACTCAAGATCGAACAAAAGCAACCTATACCAGGCGAAAACTATACAGGATTTGAAGGAGCAGATCAAAGTATACGAGAAGATTCGTCACAGCCAGTCACAACCCGTGAATGGGAACCAGGAGAAGGCATTGTCGTCAAACAAGGATTTCCAGAAAGCAGTTCCATTTAGCAGGAAATGTTTTGTCTGCGGGGATTCATCACATCTCGCTAGAAGTTGTCCACGCAATAAGACATCGTGTTACAATTGCGGTGAAGAGGGTCATCGTGCAGCCAACTGTAAGGCAGGAAGGAAAACTCCTAAATCGGAACGTAGCAGCGTCAATAATATGACGGATGAAGGAGGAATCGTAAAATCGGAGAAGCGAAGTGGATTGATTTTTAAGGATGTACGTTTCAACGGAAAATCTGCGTCGGCATTAATCGACACAGGTAGCGACTTATGTATTATACGTTACGATACATTAAACATACTTAGTCTGGATGTTGATTTAAGTAGTGAACAGCGACAGTTGATGGGTATCGGTAGCGGCAAACTTACAACAATAGGTAGCCTTACCACATCCATCGAGGTAGACAACATAAGGTTGGAAGTAAAATTCCACGTAGTGAGAGAGCGAGACATCAAATATGCACTCGTGATTGGCAACGACGTTCTGAGGCAAGTCGATTTATTCGTTACGCAAGATGGCGCCGAGTTCAGACAGAAGAAGGTGGAGGAAAAGCCACAGAGCAAGGAGGAGGTGAATACTGGAGCAGTAAGGAAAGATCGTAGTGTTGGGTCAGTGAAGCGTAAGAAGTTCGATGTGGAATTAAACGTGGGCACAAGGGTGCATGAAGATGAGGAGCAGTATATGGGAGCCGTTGGGAAGGATCGCAGGAAAATCCGTGATAGAAGGGCTTTGGAAGTAGCAAACAATGAGAGCGAGGGCGCTGTTGTGGCTAAGGAGCCGAGAGAGTTCAGGATTTCAGAAGCGAGTTTGAAGTTGGTTCATGAGACTGCGGAGATGGGCACTGATGCTAGGAACAACCCAATTAATGAAGGTGATAACAGGATTGCTGAACTGTGCGAAGAGTTTGGAACCCTGTGTATGGTCGCAGGAATGGAGAAGGTACCTGTGGACGAAGTCGATCTTTCACACCTCAACAAAGAGCAAGCAACTATAGTAAGAAGAATGGTAGCGAATTATAAGCCTACAAGCAATTCGAATTCGCCAGTAGAGATGAAGATCTTACTTTCGGATGACACCCCAGTATATGAAAATCCCAGACGGATGTCATATACCGATAGACACGAAGTGGATGAACAAGTTAAGGAGTGGTTGAAGGATGGGATCATTAGACCCAGTAATTCAAATTATGCATCACCAGTAGTGTTAGTCTCGAAGAAAGATGGAAAGAAACGTTTATGTTGCGATTATCGGCGATTAAACACAAAGATAGTTCGCGATAACTTCCCGATGCCAAATATCGACGATGTTATCGAAAAGCTACAGGGTGCTAAGGTATTTACGACACTGGATCTTAGGAATGGATTTTTCCATGTCCCAGTGGAGCCTTCCTCAAGGAAGTATACCGCATTCGTTACATACAACGGGCAATATGAATTCCAATACGTGCCTTTTGGCATATCGAATTCACCGGCAGTTTTTTCAAGATTTATTTCAGCAGTATTTAGAGATCTTATACAAGACGATATTGTGGTGGCTTACATGGACGATTTAGTTATTCCCTCCAAGGATTACACTGAAGGCGTACACAGTTTAAAACGAATTATTCGAAGAGCTGAAGAATATGGCTTGCGGATGAAATGGGACAAATGTCAGTTTCTTATAAGTAAAATAGATTTTCTAGGCTATGTTATAGAAGACGGTTCAATAAAACCATCCGATACAAAAACGAAAGCGATTAGGAATTTCCCATTGCCACGTGACCAGAAGGCTTTGCAGAGATTCCTGGGATTGACATCATACTTTAGAAGATTTGTCGATGGATATGCCGTAATAGCCAAACCGCTGTCGGATCTACTCAGGAAAGAGGCTAAGTTCGAGTTGCGCGACAAGCAGTTGGAGGCATTCCAGAAGTTGAAGTCAGCATTGATCAGCGCACCAGTCCTAATGTTATACAATCCGAAAGCAGTGACTGAGGTACATACAGACGCTTGTATGTCCGGGTACGGAGCAGTGCTACTACAGAAGGATTTCGACGATCAAGCGTTCCATCCAGTTCAATACATGAGTCGGAAGACGAGGCCAGCAGAGGAGAAGTACCATTCGTACGAACTCGAGGTACTAGCGATCATAGAAGCACTCAAGAAATGGAGAGTATATTTGTTGGGGATAAGTTTTAAGATAGTAACCGATTGTAATGCATTCGCAATGACGATGCGGAAACGAGATGTGCCATTAAGAGTATCTCGTTGGGCAATGTTCCTACAAGACTTTTGTTACGAGATAGAACATAGAAACGGTTCAAAAATGCGACATGTAGATGCGTTGAGTAGGGTATCTTGTCTCATTATAGAAGATTCCCTAATCCACCGGCTGAAGCAAGCACAGGAAGAAGACGATTGGATACGAGCTGTGTTGAAAGTTCTGGAGAAAAGCGACTACGAAGACTTTTATATCAAACATGGAGTACTGTATAAGGATTCAACAAGAGAACTCCTAGTAGTTCCATCAGTTATGGAAAACGAAATCATCAACATGGCACATAGGCAAGGACACTTTTCCATCAAGAAAACGGAAGAAGCAGTAGAAAAATCATTTTATATACCAAATTTAAATAGGAAGGCAACGAAGGTCGTAAGAAGTTGCGTAGAGTGTATCGTCAACGATACGAAGTCAGGAAAGAAAGAAGGTTTTCTAAATCCCATTAGTAAAGAGGACAAGCCTTTGGGAACACTACATCTCGATCACGTTGGGCCGCTGGAGTCGACAAAGAAGGCATATAACTACATCCTTGTGATGGTGGACGCATTCTCCAAGTTCGTTTGGCTATATCCAACTAAGAACACAGGAGCTGATGCAGTCGTCGAATGCTTAAAGAAAAGAGCAGCTGTTTTCGGAAATCCAAGACGATTCGTAACAGACAGAGGCGCGGCCTTTACGTCGAATTCGTTCAAACAGTACTGCGCGGATGAGGAAGTCCAGCATTTATTGATAGCCACGGGAGTGCCACGAGCAAACGGGCAAGTAGAGCGTATGCACCAGATTATTATCCCGATGATAGCTAAGTTGGGAAACGAGAGTTCGGGAAACTGGTATAAGCACGTGGATCGTGTGCAGCAAATAATCAACAGCACGCCGCCAAGAAGCACTAGACAATCACCTTTTAGGATTATGACTGGACTTGAGATGCGATTGAAAGGAGTACCACCTTTACTCGAACTGCTGGAGCAATCAGCCATTGAAGAGCTCGACGCAGAACGCGAGGTAATTCGTCAGGAGACACGACACAATATTGCTAGGATTCAGCAGGAAAATAGGAGAACATTCAACAAAAGGCGAAGAGTAGAGGTCGACTATAGTAAAAACGAGCTAGTAGCCATCAAGCGAACGCAGTATGGCGCAGGATTGAGACTTAAAGCAAAATTCTTCGGGCCATATAGAATTGTTAAGAAGATGGCACACGGAAGATATGAAGTCGAGAAGGTCGGTGATCATGAAGGACCAAGACGTACAATAACAATTGCGGAATTTATGAAGAAGTGGAACCCATCATTCGGGGCCGAATGAACAGTCAGGATAGCCGAATGTAGGACTGTGTAAACGGACAGTAAGACTAAAACAGAAATGCAACACTGTGTAGGAACAGATGTGACAGCAGCGGACGGACTGGAATGACAATGGAACAGTAGGTACGAAGATGATTTAAGGACAGACAAACGGACAGACCACGCAAGACCACCGGCAGCCACGGACCACTTAACGCAACTTAACTTAATTTAAATTAGATTTTGTGAATAAATGTTATGGAAATATAAAGAAAAACGGCATTTTAAATAGAACCCTACATAAATGCTGATAGCGGAGTTTGCTAATACTTATATTGGTATATGTTCAGGAGAGCAACATTTCCGAAAACGTGCACTAAATTTCACGGGAAATGTCTTAAAATTTTCGTTTTTGATTCTACTTTACGAATATGTATGGCGCGTGCCTTTAAAAACAATACTTTTTTTTTTTTGTTTTAATAAAGTATTTCGCGAAATTAAAAATTCACGTTTACATAGGCTGCTATATATATTTCTGGCCTTTCTGGATCCCGCACAATTGGACAATCGCTCAAAAAATAAAAGAGCGTGTGGATTGGTGTAAAGAAATGCTGAAAGAATACGATCGCGGTGCTTCAAAAGACGTTTATAAGATCGTCACAGGTGAACGAATCATTGATCTATGCGTAGGAGCCCGAAACAAAACAGCAATCGACCGCGTGGGTTTTCCAAGACGAGCCAAGTCCAACGAAAGTTGTTCGTGGAAGAAGCACTTCAAAGCAAATAGTCGCCTGTTTCTTCGGCAAAACTGGTCATGTGGCGACTGTTCCGCTTGAGCAACGTAGGACGGTCAATTCTGAGTGGTACACCACCATTTGTTTGCCTGAAGTCTTCGGAGAAATCCGAAAAACGAACAAGAGAAGACGAATCATTGTGCACCATGACAATGCGAGCTCTCACACATCGGCTCATACCAGCGCCTTTTTGACCGGCCAAAACGTCGAATTGATGGGTCATCCGCCGTAAAGCCCTGACTTGGCACCCAATGACTTCTTTTTATTCCAACACATCAAAAAAATAATGCGTGGTCATTAGGCCAGAAATATATGTATATAGCAGCCTTCGTACACATAACACGTCTTTAGATGTTAAAAATATATTTTCTATCAATTATATACACGTAATTATTGATGTTGTTAAGTTCATCAATAAGAGATGTTTTTATTTTTTAAAAATATGAAAAACTTCACAATCACTTCACTTCAACGAAAACGGCAAGATTATGTTCGAAATTATGGCATCCCTTTTGTAAATTCGAATGGGCACTGTTGATTCATGAACTGATCGTTTTCGAATTATCGAAACTGTCGATATTTCAGACTGAACGAGAATTGATAAAAATGAAAAATACACAACAGAAAAATTGATAATTCATTATTATTGCAGAAAGAAGTTGGACACAGAAGAATTATGAACGCCGGGGTGTTGGACCGACCAGGGTTATATTTTTCGAGCGCTCGGTTTCTTTTATTTTTCAAATTATTTTTATTTTTCTATAATGTACCTTTCATTTTTATCAATTCTTGCTTAGTCTCGAATATCGGCAAAATCGTTATTTCGAAACCGATCACTAGTGCCCAATTGAATTTCGACCAGTGGTGCCATATATAGCGTAAATATCGTGCAAAATCATATTTGTATGTGGTTTTTATTACAAAAAAACATATCTCGAATATCGAAGGTATCGATAATTCGAAAAGGATCAGTGCATGAATCCTTCGAATTTACAACAGTGATGCCGTAATTTCGAACCTTACCTTGCCATTTTCGTTGAATTGAAGTGATTATAAAGTTTTTCTAATTTTTATAAAAATAACTTAAAAACCAATTTATCTTATTTATTAACTAAACAACATCAATAATCACGTTTATATAATTGATAGAAAATATGGTAAATGTTCAGCAGAGCGGCTTTTCCGAAAACGTGCACCAATTTTCACGGGAAATGTCTTAAAAAATTCGTTTTTAATTCCGATTCACGAATATGTATGGCGCGTTATCTAATTTTATGTGTTTTTGCAATAAAAACAATAAAAAATATTACGATTTTGCACAATATTTACGCCATAAATGGCATCACTGTTCGAAATTCAATTGAGAACTAGTGATACAAACAGTGAACGGGTTCGAAATATCGATACTCTCGATATTCGAGGCTAAACAAGAATTGATAAAAATGAGAGATATATAAAGGAAAAATATTATTAATTGGAAAAATAAAAAGAAACTGAAATATCGATATTCTCAATATTCGAGTCTGAAAGAAAATTGGTAAAAATGATAAATACATAATAGAAAAATAATAATAAATGGAAAAATAAAAATATATTAAAATATCGATATTCTCAATGTACGAGTCTGAACGAGAATTGGCAAAAATGAGAATTACATAATAGGAAAATTTATAATTCATTTTTATTGCAGAAAGAAGAAGAATTTGGATACAGAAGAATTTTGAACACCGGGGGTTTGGACCGACCAGGGATATTATTTTTCGAGCGCTCGAAGCGCCCGGTGTTCAAAATTCTTCTGTATCCAAATTCTTCTTCTTTCTTCAATAATAATGAATTATAAATTTTCCTGTTAAGTATTTTCATTATTGCCAATTCTCAATCAGTCTCGAATATTTTTCTGCAATAATAATGAATTATAAATTTTCCTATTATGTATTTCTCATTTTTGCCAATTCTCGATCAGTCTCGAATATTGAGAGTATCGATGATTCGAAAACGATCAGTGCATGAGTGGCCATTCGAATTTACAACAGCTGTGCCATAATTTCGAACATAACCTTGCCATTTTCGTTGAAGTGAAGTGATTGTAAAGTTTTTCATATTTTTATAAAAATAACAAAAAAAAACCAATTTTTCTTATTGATTAACTAAACTACATCAATAATTACGCGTATATAACTTATATAAAGAATAATTTTAACATCTAAAGACGTGTAAAGTGCAAAAGTGAATTTTTGATTTCGGGAAATACGATGTTTTTCTATTAAAACAAAGAAAATATTGTTTTTAAAAACACGCGCCTAACATATTCGTAAAGTAGAACTAAAAACGAGTATTTTAAGACATTTCCCGTGAAAATTGGTGTACGTTTTCGGAAAAGCCGCTCTGCTGAACATTTACCGAAAATATATTTGTAACATCTAAAGACGTTTTAAGGGCTGGGATTTAGAATAGCATCCCCGGATTTCGGGAATAAAATGGGTATCATTGGAAGTATACTTTGTATACTTAAATATACACCCTACACATTAAAAGAAGTTCACATTTCTCTTTTATTTTATTTTCTAGCTAAATTTATTGATTTAAAAATCATTTAGCACTCTCATCATTGAAAAGATGAGATTGTTTACAATTATAAGGAAAGCGAGCGTTGCCACATTTTAACAACCAAATAAGGATACTTTTCAACGACAGAGTTTTCTTTGTTTGTATTTTCGTGTGATTCTTTTTTCTTTGTTAGCTAAACTTATACATACATATGTATATAAAATCCTTTCCAACATTTTTTAAGTTACAATTGAATATGTGACCAACCCCTTTAAGCGTTGGCGGTCTTCGGGCGCGTTCTACAAAAATAACTCGGGTCGAGTCAACACCCGGGGTGGGCAATATTACGATTCTTCCGGCGCCGCGATTTGATGGTACCGATGGATAGAGGAGGTCCTCAGAATTAAAAAGTGTATACACATATACCGTCCTCAGACTCATAGTTTTCGAGATATTTCTCTTTAAAGTTCAAGTTTGTTAAAACAATGCTCGTTATTTCACTATGTTTAACCCACTTTTCACAGATTTTTTAATTAATTTCTATATATTTAATTACACTGCAGACATTCTTATATATCAAAAATTTATACTAATTGTATAAATATATATACTTTAAAACAATTTTGCACATTCAAAGTTTCAGGCGATTTGTGTGTTTAGATTTATGACAAATAACAGTGTTGCCATACTTGGGCGAAGGCCGCCAGTGCAGAAAGTAGTTCGACACAAAGGAACTATGAATACCCCGGTGTTCGATCGATGAGGGTTATTTTTTTTTTTTTTTTGAAGCGCGGCCGAAGGCCGCCAGTGTTTTGATTTAGGTTTTGGAGCAATACATAACACCTGTCCTTCGCCAGTTACCAGTCGAAATGCTCGACCGAGTGATCGGAAATTCAGACGTAGCCGCGGACAATATTTGAGAGATATTTCCTTATTTTATAAATTACAATACATTGGTGGCAGTTTTATAAGGAGAAAATATTTAAATGGAAATAAAATCTAGATTTTAACTAGTTCTAGAACATTGGAATACAAAAAATAAATACATATTTATATATCGGTTAACCTATTACTGCTTTTTAACATATATTCATTAATACGGTTGATAAATTGTATACATTTGCTGTATAATCTGGAGCAGTTGTGTACAAATTTATCCTGAATCATGGTTTTTAGTACAGTATCGATATTTTTTAAATCATAGTATATATGAAAGTCATTGAAATAAAATATATGACTTGAAGGACATTGCATATTTTTAATATTTGAGTTTCCCTGCTTTTTCAAAAGAATTAATCGTCTTTTGGCAATAAAACACAGTATTTCTAGAAATTCGGCAATATTTAAACCAAAGTCTAGGTGCAACATTTGCTGACATTGTTCATTAAAATTATGACTTCTTCTGAAATCATTGATCTCAATCACAACTTTCCTCAAATTAGACGAAATATTATTCCATATATACTTTAAATTGGCAGCGTTAAACCAGTTATGATTCACTGATATAGTGTCAGTAACATTATATACTTGATGATACCACCCACTTGGGACGAATATGGCTTCGTTTTGTTCTTGGTACACTACGAAATACTTTATATCTGATTTACGCAAAGTTTCTTCATTAATTTCATAAGGTAGTTTTTTATACTGATCCAATAATTTCAACTCCTCACCGGGAGGCAAGAGAATCCACTTTTTGCAACCGTATACATTTGCAGACCAACTGAATGATCCAAAAACATCTACATGAAAAGGAGTCCTGCTTGAAAAATAAAAAGCGAGCAATTTTATGAGCATTATTTTTTTTGTACATAATTTTACCATGTATTTTTCGGTCCCATATAAACGAATCGATAGTCATCTTGGTCATTCTCAGTTAAAAATTCATTTAACCAATCCGAAAAAAAATGCTTAGGAACATTATAGAACTCGTAATTCCGAAGATATGCTTTCAAATGCCAATCTTTTAAATAAAGGTGTACCGAATCTTCACCACTATTTCTACTTAGAACAGATTTTTCCCATTTGTCAATATAATCGTAAAATGGTACTTCAATTGATGCACTTTCATCTATACAGCTTGTTACAGGAACTAAACAGTCCTTTATTTTATCCTTAAGATAGGCAAAATTTATATTCATCTGTGCATTTTTTTTTAAAATCCACGTGTGGCTGCACTCCCAATCACTAGATATATTTGTTATAACTGCTGGCCAATTTCGGTTAATAAATCCCCGATAAAAAGTATTATAAGATATATCGTCTACACCAAACCTTATTATGTCATTTTTTAAATGTGTGTCTAATTTAATACAATTCTCTAAGTCCAAGCGAATCATATTTATCAACCTAACTCGGTTGTTATACCGTGCTATATTCCCATACGTTACTATGCAACTCCATAGGCAATATATATGTATAGCAAACAACTTTAGAAATTTATTGCCCCTATTGTTCAATAAGCTTGTTTGCCCATTTCCTATCATGAACTAATCAATCAAATAACTAGAAATGTATTTTTATCTTCCACCAATTTGTATTTTGGGCACGATTCCCATTACTTTGGCGGAGGGGTAAAAAAACCGAATTTCCGTATAAATGGGGTATGTACGGATAGGGGAGCTTCCCAGAGGAGGAATATCCAAAAATAACATAAAAATAACTAATATTTTTTGAAATATTCGCGTTTAAAAATTCAAAAATTGCCCTAAGAAAACATGTTATTTCTCCATGTTTCACCGAATATTTTCACGTTTTTCACTCATTATATTGAAATATACACTCTTAATATTGAAATAAGTTCACTTTTCACTTTGATTTTGTAATTTTTCAGCCAAATTTAGTAATTTAAAATCACTTATCAAATTTATGGCTGCAAAGTTTAGAGTGTTTATATTTACGAGGAAAACCAGCGTTGCCACACCTTAAAAACCAAAAGTGAAGAATTTTTTAGCGTTTCACAGCGTTTTCTTTGTTTGTACTTTCGAGTGATTCTTTTTTCTTTATTAACCATAAAAAACTATAAAGAAGATTTTTCAAGCTAAAATTGAATATGTGAACACTTTTGCATATACATACATACGTATATGAATATGTGATTTATATTTAATAAACACAGATAAGTAAAATAGTGTGATAATATTATAATATTACGAGCGAATACCCGGGGTGGCTGAAGTACTTTTGCATAGTACTCCTTTCTGCGTTGGCGGCCTTTGGCCGCGGTTTAAAAAATTAACCCTGGCCGAGCGAATACCCGGGGTGACTGAAGTACTTTCGCATATTACTCCTTTCTGCGTTGGCGGCCTTCGGCCGCAGTTTAAAAAAATAACCCTGGCCGAGCGAATACCCGGGGTGACTGAAGTACTTTCGCATAGTACTCCTTTCTGCGTTGGCGGCCTTCGGCCGCGCTTTAAAAAAATAACCCTGGCCGAGCGAATACCCGGGGTGACTGAAGTACTTTCGCATAGTACTCCTTTCTGCGTTGAAAATAAAAAATATATTGACTTTTTGGTATAAAGTGGTTATAATTTATGGTTATCATGCACTCAAAATTTAAGTTTTCGTTATAAAATGGTAAATTTTGGTTATTATATCTGTCAGCGATTTCCATTTATTTTTGATGATACATTGGTTTGTATTTTAGGTGACAATATATATATTATTATATTTAAAACATGAGTTTGAGTGCATAATAACCAAAAAATATAACTACTTTATATCCAAAACTCAAATTTTGTTTCAATATGACTGCATAATAACCAAAAAATATAACCACTTTATATCCAATATTGAAATAAAATTTAAGTTTTCGTTATAAAATGGATAAATTTTGGTTATTATATCTGTCAGCGATTTCCATTTATTTTTGATGATACATTGGTTTGTATTTTAGGCGACAATATATATATTATTATATTTATAATATAAGTTTTGGGTATGAAGTGGTTATATTTTTCGGTTATCATGCACTCATATTGAAACAAAATTTGAGTTTTCGTACTGTACCCATGTACTGTACACTTTATTACGTAATATCATTATATAATATTACTTATACATATGTATATATAATATTATTATATAATATTACTAATATATGTACATATATAATATTACTTATTTGCTTAATAAATTTAAAAAGAAAAATATCCATATGCATGAATAGAGGAATTTTTGGGAAAAAGAGGAATTTCAGCGAATTGCCTTATCATCACATGGCAGCGCTCCATTTCGTCGTAATTTTTAGTAAACAAATAAGGATGAAACAAGTGTAAAATGTAATTTTTGAAATAAAGATTTTTTAGGTAAAAAACCTGCTAAAAGAGTAAAATGTTGATTTATTTGAAAGATTATAGTGCAATTTAATTTGCGAATTTTTGAACTTTAAGGCCGAATATCTCCTAAACTAAGCGTTTGCGGACCCTATAACCCTTTAATCAGGAGGACTTCCCCTTTCCAACGGTACCTTCAAATCGCGGCGCCAAAGAAATCGGAATTGTGCCGTATTTTGAAACAAAATATTGCATATTAGGGCATAATTTGCGAACAATTATCTTAAATTGATCAATGGATTTGAATACATATATTACCTCTTTTGCTAATAGTTATGTTATGAATATTTCTTTGCTAAATTGTAATATAAGCTCTGACATCCCCAAAGCTATACGTTATCTATGCCCGCACCCTAACAGGCCGTCTCGACAGGATAAAATCTATGTCTTACTAACTGTCAAATCTATTGCTATCGCCATTGCCAAATCTGTATGTGGGCATTTGCTATCATAACATAATCATTTGCGCAAAGGCGCAGGGTAGGTAGGTTCGAGCTGATGTAGCGCATGCTTTGAGCCAGAGATAAAGAGATGTTTAACTCCTCTCTCACTGGAAGTAAGAGAGCAATTGTTAAACGTCAAAACCTACTGAACTTTGACAGCTAATCGAGTTCAGTAGGTTTTGACGTTTATCAATTGGAAACGGGCGATGGCCAGATTGAAATCTTACCAAAAAATATGTAAACAGAGGGATTTGTTGCATCGTTCAAGACCACTTATAAAAAATGTAAAACAATGAAAATTTAATAAATTTGTAAAATTTAAAAGTATTTGATGAAACGTTTTGTAATCATAGTATTATTTTCAATGGAAAATGATTAAAAACATTTAATGATTGAGAGCTAACAATCTCAAATCCTTTTATTGGGTATTGAAAGTTCAAAAATCAGTTCTAATATACTTCAAACAGATTTAAATAGTTTCTCCATATAATAAATAACCACTATTTAGTAATAATTATTCGTAATAAATGTTGGGTATTGGGTTGATAAATGCCCAAAAATTATTATTTTGTTCAATCTGGCCATAATGGAAAATGTTATAAAAAACGCTAATTTTGAGGTGCTCTCACACTGGAATAAGTTGAACATCCCTTTATTCCTGCTTTGAGCTCTTGAACTGTTTAAATCTTTTATGAGGAAAATAAAAAATGGTTTACGATCCTTTTGTTTACAATTGTATTTCTAGGAAAAATACAATAATAACAAAGGATAAAGATCCTATTTTACAAATGTATTTCGGGGAAAAAATAAGAATTCATAGTTTTGGACTACTATATAATAATTGTGGCATAAATTTTAAATACCAATTAAAGTAATAAATTTAAAATGAGAAATGATATTTTGATTTATGCTTGTATAAGTTTATTTAATTTAAGACTTTGCTCATTCCAAACCCAATTTGCATAATTATTCTGTAAATCAACAATATTAAACTAATATTAATTTTTTTGAAAAATGTTCTTTTGAAAATGTACTTTATTTTATTTTTATAATATAACACAACACAATCGTCTTAATATTCGGTCTTCTAAATTTCATATTACCGAAATGAAAATGCCGTCGGCATATGTGTAAATGGGATATGTTGCTTATTCGAAATTTTCATAGAAATGAAAACTGCGCTGTTAAACTGCTGAAATGCAAACTAATTAATTTGCCAGATATTGTAAGAAATAAGCATTATGGAGTCTCCACAGGCAATAGGCACGGAAAAACAGTTAGTAAGACATAGATTTTATCCTGTCGAGACGGCCCGTAAAAAGTCTGATGTACATAGTATCTCATGAACCACTTAGGCTAAACAATCAAATATACTGAGTACAGAGTACTGTTAAAAACTAAGCTATAAAAGGCGCCATAAATCAATAACTAAATACACCAAAGAGATCAAATTTTACCACCGAGATGGTATGAGAGAGCTTTATGGCAACGCCCACTTTTTGCTGAAATCCCATATCTCATCTGTTTTTTAACAGAAAGGGTTACCTCAATGTTAATACGATGATTGTAAGTTACAAATATGAAATTTGTTGTTGATATCAATTCAGTTCTTTTACAGATTTGCGTATAACGGCTGTGGATGCATGCCACTCTGGCTCCAGTCATGACGCCTTTACATTTTCTTTAAGTGCTGCCAAACAATATCTTTCATCCAGGTATATGGGCGGAGACTATAGATCTCGGGTACAGGATATGGCTTGGAACCATATTTACTTACCCCTTACCGTGATGCAAACATGCAAACGTTGGGTCACCGCAGCACAAATTTAATTTACAACACTCCAAGGCAAGAAACATCGTTGAGAGAGTAATCGGAATCCTCAAGAGCCGCTTTAAATGTCTTCAAACACCTATGCCATATATCCCAGAGAAAGTTGTAAAAATTATAAATGTATGCAGTGCTTTGCACAACATTTGTCGCTATTATAACCTGGATGCCTTTGCTTTAGACGTAGTGGACGAATTTCTGGACGAAGAAGTTGCTGATTATAGCAGCCATCTACAATCGCAAATAACTTAACTCATATACATAGTCTAAATTTCATATTTTTTTATTCAATAAAAACATCACATTTAGGTTAAATTCTTTGACTATGAAATCATTAATTATTATTATTAATTAGTAAAATTAATTACTCGATACTTTTAGCATTTGGTTTGAAATAAATATCCCTTTGACTCGAATTTTTTCAAATTCTAGCATCTTCTGCTTAATTACATTTTTAGTGATCAAGTTTTCCTGCTAGGCCAGATAATACTTGCGACGATCTTGGTTTTGTTCGGCAGTGGGCTCGTTTTGTTGCACCACTAATTTGGTCAATTTATCCATATTTGCAAAAAGAAGCTGCAAGGTATCAGATATCTTTTCAACTACACCGGCTTCTATTGCCATGTGCTTTTGAGGCAATCTTGCTCTGTGTATTCATGCCGTCGTTTTGGTGGTGTGGACTTTGCTCCGCCGATGGCAATTTCATCAATACTTGTAAGCACGGCATCCAAAGAATCGCTGGCGAAATCCACCGAATTAACATTAACCCTAAATGAAGAGCTGTTTTGCGATGCCTTCCACGGCCGTATATATTCCACAAATTTGAGCTACTTCTTCCTTACTGGGGGTCAGGGAAAATTTGTTGAATTACCCTCCTCCAGTAGCTCTGCATTCGCTTTTGTTGTGTGCGATTTTCTTCCGGATGCAATCTTTCCAATCAGACCATACCTATTAAAAAAATGTTAATGCAGTTCACATATACTATCTCTTGATATTTTTCTCACTTTTTTCCATCCGTTAACATCTTTTTGCGGTGGGCTTTCGCTACTTAGCATTTTAGCAAGGTCTGCCCACAAAGCCTCTGCAGCAATGCGATCCCCTTTAACGAAATTTTTCGCCTAGTCTGGATTTTTGCCCATAAAATTTAAAAACATGTTTTCTTGACTTTGGCTTTTATGTTTTCCCTTAAAATAAGAAAAGGAAAGTATTAATTTTTGTCAAGAAATCCAAATAACGGGCTCAAATACTTACATTTTAAGTTTTAAAAGCAAATTCAATAATTTCGCGCACTTCTTTTTGACCGATATCAAAACGTCAAACAATTTGCGAAATCTCTTTCTAGAACAAGCCATATCGCACCGATTTCATGTTCGAAAAAAGTGTATTCGTAATCGCAAAGTGGTATTAAGAACACCGTCTCACGATTTCATTATCATTTTCATGCGAAAACGATTTCTGAAACATGCCTATATATATCGGTATAAGCATACGTTCTTATATGTACATACATATGTGAGGGTTTTTAATCCTTATTGTAATTCGTTATAAAGTTTTGTTTTGTGTAATTCGTCTCTATCGCTATCACTGAAGCGTTAAAGCCGAACACCGAAAATCCAAAAATTGAAAGGTGTAACTCAGGCAATTGGTTGCGAAAAGAATTTTTTGCACTATTATGATTGCACTTTTTTGTATGTATCTTAAATTTTTAAATCACGCACTAGGCCCTGCTCGGGCGACATAAAAATTCTCATGTGCTTTTGAGATTTAAAATTATTATTTGGGGTGCGAGATTTCTCTAAATTTAATGGTGACCCAATTGCCTGTATCAAATTTATTAAAATTGCCGAAAAGTATAGCGAAAAAAGAAAAGCGTGCGATTCCGATTGCGGTTTTAATACAATTGAATTCTTTATTACATTTCATGTTACACATCCTAAGACTAAGCTAAGAGCGAAAAATAGTTGTAAAGTAAGTGCGTAAGTTAATTCATATACTTATGAATGGTTAAAAACTATATATTTTCTTTTGCATAATATGATCTTTATTCTTAGAAATTCACATACTTAATGAACATGTTTTCGTATTATGATATGGGTTATATATTATTCGTTAAGCTGATAACATATTCATGTTTTGCGGCTTAGGTCTAAAGTCTAATTTTATTATTTGTTGTAAACAAGTGCTTATCATGCAGCCTATGCATGTCTTGCATTCGGGTATGGTGTGGTATGAGTTCAAAGTCTTGTGTTTGATACACTTGTTTGTTTGATTAGGGCAGAACTGGCTTCATCAGCGTTTCTCATATACTTGTGTATAAGTGTCGTTGAAACTGCTATTAACTCTCCTCTTCTTCTTCTTCTTCTTCTTAATTGGCGTAGACACCGCTTACGCGATTATAGCCGAGTTAACAACCGCGCGTCAGTCGTTTCTTTTTTCCGCTACGTGGCGCCAATTGGATATTCCAAGCGAAGCCAGGTCCTTCTCCACTTGGTCCTTCCAACGGAGTGGAGGTCTTCCTCTTCCTCTGCTTCCCGCGGCAGGTACTGCGTCGAATACTTTCAGAATTGGAGTGTTTTCGTCCATCGGGACAACATGACCTAGCCAGCGTAGCCTCTGTCTTTTAATTCGCTGAACTATGTCAACGTCGTCGTATATCTCGTACAGCTCATCGTTCCATCGAAAGCGATATTCGCCGTGGCCAACGCGCAATGGACCATACATCTTTCTCAGCATTTTTCCCTCGAAAACTCGCAACGTCGACTCATACGTTGTTGACATCGTCCAAGCCTCTGCACCATATGGCAGGACGGGAATTATGAGTAACTTATAGAGTTTGGTTTTTGTCTGTCGAGAGAGGACTTTGCTTCTCAATTGCCTACTCAGTCCGAAGTAGCACCTGTTGGCAAGAGTAATCCTGCGTTGGATTTCCAGGCTGACATTGTTGGTGGTGTTTACGCTGGTTCCAAGATAGACGAAATTATCTACAACTTCAAAGTGCGACGACTGTTTGTTTGATGACAGGAGATATTTCGTCTTGCCCTCGTTCACTGCCAGACCCATTCGTTTTGCTTCCTTGTCCAGCCTGGAGAAAACAGAACTAACGGCGCGGGTGTTGAGGCCGATGATATCAATATCATCGGCATACGCCAGCAGCTGTACAGTCTTATAAAAGATTGTACCTGCTCGATTAAGTTTTGCAGCTTGAACTATTTTCTCCAGCAGCAGATTGAAAAAGTCGCACGATAGGGAGTCGCCTTGTCTGAAACCTCGTTTGGTATCGAACGGCTCGGAGAAGTCCTTCCCGATTCTGACGGAGCTTTTCGTGTTGCTCAACGTTAGTTTACACAGCCGTATCAGTTTTGCGGGGATACCAAATTCAGACGTCGCGGCATAAAGGCAGCTTTGAAATCGATAAAGAGATGGTGTGTGTCCATTCACCTTTCACGGGTCTTTTCCACGATTTGGCGCATGGTGAATATCTGGCCAGTTGTTGATTTGCCAGGTCTAAAGCCACACTGATAAGGTCCAATCAGTTCGTTGACAGTGGGCTTTAATCTTTCATACAATACGCCCGATAGAACCTTATATGCGATGTTGAGGAGACTAATCCCACGGTAGTTGGCGCAGATTTTGGGGCCTCCTATTTTATGGATTGGGCATAGCACACTTAAATTCCAGTCGTTGGGCATGCTTTCGTCCGACCATATTTTGCAAAGAAGCTGATGCATGCTCCTTATCAGTTCTTCATCGCCGTGTTTGAATTGCTGGGCCGGCAATCCATCGGCACCTGCCGCTTTGTTGCTCTTCAGGCGGGTAATTGCTATTCGAACTTCTTCATGGTTGGGTAATGGAACGTCTGCTCCATCGTCATCGATTGGGAATCGGGTTCGCTTTCTTCCGGTGTTGTGATTTCACTGCCATTCAGCAGGCTGCTGGAGAAGTGTTCCCTCCATTACTTAAGTATGCTCTGGGCAGCGGTAACTAGATCACCTTTGGGGGTTCTACAAGAGTATGCTCCGGTCTTGAAACCATCTGTAAGCCGCCGCAGCTTTTCGTAGAATTTTCGAGCATTACCAATGTCGGCCAGCTTATCAAGCTCTTCGTACTCACGCATTTCGGCCTCTTTCTTTTTCTGTCTACAAATGCGTCTTGCTTCCCTCTTCAACTCTCGGTATCTATCCCATCCCGCACGTGTTGTGGTTGATCGTAACGTTGCGAGGTAGGCAGCCTGTTTTCTCTCCACTGCGACATGGCACTCCTCGTCGTACCAGCTGTTTTTTTGCACTTTCCGAAAACCAATGGTTTCAGTTGCAGCTGTACGTAAGGAGTTTGAAATGCCGTCCCACAGTTCCCTTATACCGAGTTGTTGACGAGTGCTCTCAGAGAGCAGGAGTGCAAGCCGAGTAGAAAATCGTTGGCTGTCTGTTGTGATTGCAGCTTCTCGACGTCGAACCTTCCTTGTGTTTGTTGGCGTACGTTGTTTGCTGCACAGAGGCGGGTGCGAATCGTGGCTGCAACAATATAGTGGTTGGAGTCGATGTTAGGACCTCAGAGCGCACGCACATCTAAACACTGGAGACGTGTCTTCCGTCTGCGACAACATGATCGATCTTGTTGGTAGTTTTTCGATCCGGAGACAGCCAGGAAACTTAATGAATCTTTTTGTGCTGGAATCTAGTATTACAGATGACCATATTTCGAGCCCCGGCGAAGTCGATCAGCCTCAATCCATTTGGGGATGTTTCCTCGTGGAGGCTGAATTTACCGACCGTAGTGCCAAAGATACCTTCTTTGCCCACCCTGGCGTTGAAGTCGGCAAGCAGGATTTTGACATCGTTGCGGGGGCATCTCTCATAAGTGCGCTCCAAGCACTCATAAAAGGCATCTTTGGTCACATCGTCCTTCTCTTCCGTCGGGGCGTGGGCGCAAATCAGCGATATGTTGAAGAACCTCGCTTTGATGCGAATTGTGACTAGACGTTCATTCACCGAAGTTAATGATAGTACTCGGCGACAGAGTCTCTTTCTCACCACGAATCCCACACCAAACTTGCGCTCCTTTATATGGCCACTGTAGTAAATGCCACAACGACCAACTTGTCTTTGTCTTCGTCCCGTCCATCGCATTTCTTGGACGGCTGTGATGTCAGTATTTATTTTCACGAGGACATCAACCAGCTGGGCAACGGGACCTTAACAATTAAGGGACCGGACATTCCAGGCAAATGCCCTCAATTCGTAGTCCTTATTTCGTTTGCCATAGTCGTCATCAAAGGGGGGTGTCTCTCATCCGAGGCTGTTGTTTATTTTTCATTGGGGGTGTTTTTCACGTGGCGGGTCCCAAACCCAGCACACAACCCAATGCAGGGGATGTTTCGCCTTCTCACTTTAGCTCGCCTTTAAACGGATGTTCTTAGGCTACCCAGAGGATACTTGGTCAAAGACCGGAAGTCGTGAGCTGCTTGAGTCATATGTAAAAGAATCGTCTTTGGCCACTCCCTAGTGAATGGCGATCAGAGAACTTTCCTCACTTGCGTGAACGTCTACACATGACTCCATCCTCCACATATAGTTTATATATTTATAAATAATAGCATTCGACTCTGATTTTGAGTTATCTGAAGAAAATTTCAAACATATTGAACAGATTAAATTATAAAAGTTGATAATTACAACAGTATATCGATATTGGCAACACTGCGTTGTGAGAGATCAATCAGCTGACACGTTTCTACGGAAAAAATCCAAACGTCTTTCACTGTTCCTGCTATTATATAATATGCAGTCGTCGGTATAGTGACATACAAGTTATCGATGTCAATATACTCTCATTGCCGGCAGAGATAAAGAGATGTTTAACTCCTCTCTCACTTGCTAAACGTCAAAACCTACTGAACTTTGACAGCTAATCGAGTTCAGTAGGTTTTGACGTTTATCAATTGGAAACGGGCGATGGCCAGATTGAAATCTTACCAAAAAAATATGTAAACGGAAGGATTTGTTGCATCGTTCAAGACCACTTATAAAAAATGTAAAACAATGAAAATTAAATAAATTAGGAAAATTTAAAGGTTTTTGATGAAACGTTTTGTAATTTGAAGCAACATAGTATTATTTTCAATGGAAAATGATTAAAGACATTTAATGATTGTGAGCTAACTAGCTTAAATCCTTTTATTGGGTATTGAAAGGTCAAAAGTCAGTTGTCTAGTTTCTAATATACTTCAAAAAGATTTAAATAGTTTCTCCATATAATAAATAACTACTATTTAGTAATAATTATTCGTACTAAATGTTGGGTATTGGGTTGATAAATGCCCAAAAATTATTATTTTGTTCAATCTGGCCATAATGGAAAATGTTATAAAAACGCTAATTTTGAGGTGCTCTCACACTGGAATTAGTTGAACATCCCTTTATTCCTGTTGCCGGTTTGTAGGTTTGTTGCTATATTTCTCATTAATAAATATTTTGAGTACCTACACATACTAGTTATATAAGTTCTATTTCCTATGTTGAATACTATATATCCATACTTATAGATTCTCCTGGTAGATTTGTTGCTGGTGTTCTCCGTATCAGTTGTTTTGTTAGTGTACGTTCGTATTTTTGTTCATAACAATTTGAACAGTTTCGTGAAAAGTTTTTAATTTGTTTCGCCATATCGGGCCAAAAATATTGTTGTCTAATTTCCATCGCGTTGTTTTGCTAATTTCTATGCGCTCGGTTATATGTATTTGTTATAATTTCCAATTGCTTGTTTTTGTCTGTTATGTCTTCAACTAGATTTTGAGCTATAAAGAGCTTATAGTTTAGAAAATGTTTACTTAGTAGTGATTTTATTGCGAATAGCTCTTGTTGATCAATTTTAATCACGTTATTGAAATTAGGTGTAAAAATTTCTTTTAAGGTTTTTGTTAAATAGTCAGTGTTTTGATATTCAATAATGTGCCTGTGATACTTTGGAAAAGTAGTTTGTGTTTCTTTTTTATTTCGTTTAGTTTTCTGTAATATGATTTAATTCTTTAATGAATTTATTGTTTGTTTTGCGTATGTATAGTTTTCGTAACCTACGTGTCGAGTGCATCGATTCTATTGTTGAAGTGTTAATTTTTTGTCTTGACACTCTTGTATAAAATTTTCCCATCTTATTAGTTATATGTATTTGGATTTTTTTCCGAAATAGAAAATATTAATGCTTGGTGATCAGTGTGTATAGTTAAATCTGCTATACCGTAAATATAATTCCTAAGTTTTCCTATATCTCATATTATTGCTAATAATTCTTTTTCCTTCTGTTTTTGTTTGTGTTCTTGATATAAAAAGAAAAGAAATAATTTTGTTTTAATTACTTTTATAACTTTCATAGCTTCTTTATCTAATTTAATTTCTTTCTTTTCTGACATTTGCTTGTTATACCATTTTCTCCTTGTAGATGTATGGTTAGTGGTTTTGTTATTTTGCTATATCTTTGTATAAATTTTCTATAATATCCGCCATACCTAAAAATTACCTTTCTTTTTTCAGGGTTTGAGGTATCGGATACTTGTCTACTGTTTCTACTTTCTTTGGATCTGCTGTTATCCTATTATGTGTTGTTATATGTCCACTTGATTTTTAAAAAAGTGTGAATTTTCATCAGAGATTTTCATATTTGATTTACGTAATGTGTTCACTCTTATTTGGATGTGTTTAATTTGTTCTCTAGGTGTCGAGGAATATATTAACACGTCGTCAATATATACCAACGTAAATTTATTTATATATTCTCATAGAATATCATCAACACGTCTTTGAAATATTGAGGGAGCATTTCTTAATCCGAAGAGCATTCGTATGAATTCATATTTTGCTCCATTTATGAAAATGCTGTTTTTTCCTTATCTTCTTTTTTATCATAATTTTTTGAAATCCTGCTTCTAGATCTATCGTGGAAAAATATTTAGCTTTACCTAACGCTTGTATTGTCATATTTATATCCAGAATAGGATATCTATCTGTTATAGTTCTTGAATTTAATTTTTGAAAATCTATCACTAATCTTTTCTTGGCTTTTCCGTTTTCATCTATACCTTTTTTTGGTACTGTCCACACTGGTGAGTTATAAGGACTTCTACTAGGTTATATTATATAATTATTTAATAATTTCACGAAACGATTGGCGCGCGGTTGTTAACTCGGTTATAATCGCGAAAGCGGTGTCTACGCCAATTAAGAAGAATAAGAAGAATTTTTTTTATTTCTGAATTGACGAAATCGTTATCTGCATATGAATATTGGTATTGTTTCGTCCAAACAGGTTCATTACTTTCTGTCCTAGTGGTTGCTTCTATCGTTGTGGTAAATGGTAACATTTCTGTTTTATTATTTCTCCTAATTATTTCTCTAATCTCCTCTACATAATCTTTATTATCATCTATGTAATCTATTTTTTGATTTTATTTCTACATTTTAATTGTAATGACGAAAAATCTATTTCTGCATTTAATTTTTTCAATTCACAAAATCTTATTATCATATCAAAATCTTTAATATCTTCTAGCTCAAAATCTGGTGAATCATGGCTTAACAGATGTATTATTTTTTTACTAGTCATGATGAAATATCCATGCTTTGATTTTGTCCATACATTATCTATTGATATACTCTTACCTATTCTGCATTTGTTTGATATGTAGTTGTATGTAGCGCCCGAGTCGATCATGATATTTACTTTTTATTGTGTTGGACCATCTTTGAGTGTAAGGCAAGGTAGTCCATTTTTTAGTACTCGATGTATCGTCAGCTTCTTCCATGTGTCTAAAGGTTTGTCCTGGCTGAGGTTCACGTTGTTGGTGTGTGTTGATCCTTTGTATCTTTTGCGGAATGATATTTCTGTTTGAGTGATTTCGTTTGTATCCACTGTTTCGTTAAGATTCGTCAACATTAATGTGTTCTTGTGGAGGTTGGCATGTATTAAATATTCTTTGAGGTCGTGCCTAATTGAAATTATTCCTCATTTGTTGCCTTGGTTGAAATGGATTTTGCTGAAGTTGTTATTATGATGATTAGGCTGATTATATTGGTTGACCATTGGTTTAAATTATTATTATGCCATTGTGGTGGATTAAAATTAAAAGGGTTTGCCTTTTGTGGTATTATTATATGTTTATTAGTTGGTCTTTGCCAAAAGTAATTTAATTTTTGATTTTGGATCTCGATAGGTCGTCTTAAATTTTTATTTTCACTAGTTTGTTGTAATCGTATTTCGATTTGTTTAGGACTTATATAAGTTTACATTAAGCTTTGATTTTGATTAGATGCTAATTTTTATTTTTTTAAACCTAATAAATTGTTTTATAGATTCTTGTTTAATATGTTTGTTATTTATTTCTGTTTTTAGAAGGTCCACTGTATTTTTAATCAGCTTCCTGTGCAGTGTCAATGTGTATTGGAAATAAGTGTCCAAGTCTTCTGTTGGTTCTTTTGCCAAGTTTTTCATGTGTTCTTGTATGTCATACAGTGCGTTTGGGTCGTGATATAGCGCGTCCAAAGCTTCCAGGATACTGTAGAAGTTGAGAGGTGTGTTGTTGCATTCAAATAACATATCTGCATGCGTCTGTGATTCTTCTTCTGAATGTTGTAAGGCTATTGTAGAATTGAGGTGTGTTTTGGAATACTTGGAGTGGTTCCATGACTTTCATTACATGTGACTTCCATATCGTATATTCTTCTTTGTTTCCTTGGAATGTAGGTAATTCTTTTATGACTTCCATTTGTATCTCTGTAACATTCTGGGACTGCATCGTGGCTTCTTGGTATATTGTTGGAGTGGAAGTTTCGCCAGTATTAGGATTTGTAGTTTAGAACATCCGTAATATTAACTCCTTGTCCTTTCTCCTTTCATCGTCTAATTTCAAGAACTGGTTCTGAATGTAGGACATTATGTAGTTTCCAGGAGTGGTATGGACTGTAGCCGAAGGATTTATGTTTGCTTGACTTGACTTGACTTATTTTCTGAGTTTCTGTCTTCGTTAAGGAAGATTTAAAGATTTTGGCTTTCTTTACTAAAATTTCAGCTTAAGGATTTAAATTTCCTTCTTTATGCGCTTCGAACATTCTTAAGAATGCCGATATCCTTTTGTGCGATCCCCTCCTTCCCAGCAAAGAGCGGTTGAGCCCCCAGTTAATTCATATACTTATGAATGGTTAAAAAAATATATGTTTTCTTTTGCGTAATATGCTCTTATTCTAGAAATTTACATACTTAATGAACATGTTTTCGTATTATGCTATGGGTTATGTATTATTCGTTAAGCTGATTCATATTTTGTGGCTTAGGTCTAAAATCTATGTTCAAATTACTTGAACAATAATATACAGTCCACTATATATTATATTATATAATCATTTCGTTTCCTCGGCAATATGTTCAAATATCATTGAACATGCTTACTTATCAGCAAAGCCAAAATTCTATTATATATATATATCTATTTATATATTAATATACATACATGCATATATATATACATATGGGGTATTCCATACCAAATCGACCACTTTTGAACCCGACCCCTTTAGATTTTGCTGAAACTTAGCCATCCTTTTCTACCCTTTGAAAAACATTTTTGAGAATTTTTTCAAAATTTTTTGACCAATTTTAAAAAAGTTATGAATTTTGCAATTTTTTGCTAAAAATGGCTTCTTTATTTTCAAATAGCCATAACTTTTGTAGAAATTGACTTTTGGGGACCATTTTTTTTTTTAAATTTTTGTTTTTGAATGAACTTTTCGAAAAAATACAGGAAAAAAATTTAACACGATAAATTATATAAAATAATCGGTTTTTTTAAGTAAAATCGTAATTTTTTTTTTTTTTGAATTTCGCCATTTTTGTTTTTTTTTTTTTTTTCAAAAAAAACTTCAATTAATTTAACAACTATCCCTGCTAATCCCGGAGTGGGCCGATTTTTTTTAATATTTTTTTTATTTATTTAAAAAAATGAAAAATGAAAAAAAAAATTTTTCCCGTAAACTTTATTTTTATCATATAAAAAATATAATTTAACGATTTTATGATATAATATTTACAATTTATAGACTTAATTTACGAATATAATCACCAAGATTCAAATTTTTTTGGTATTTTTTTGTTTCTGTGAAATCATTGGATATTAGCAGTATTAATCATAAAACTTAGTCATTATAACATGGGTAACATGGTGTAAACGTGGGGGTAAATATATAGAGTGTGTCTTAGGCCGAGCGAATAATTTACCGTATTTTCCCCTCACGCGTACGTATACATGTGATCATACATCTCCGTTGCACTCATTCAGCAGTGTCATATAAAAAAGTATATCTGTCCTGCTCTAATATCTCTAATCGACGGCTGATGCAGGGTTGCATTTTAAACAGCTGATGCAGAGTTGTATTTTAAACAGCTGATGCAGGGTTGCATTTTTTAATTCCTACTTTAAAAATTTATTAAAAGTTCAAAGAAAAATTTTTAATTTTTAAATTATTAATTTTACTAATTTTAATAAATATTTACATAAAATTATAATTAATATATAGCAATATATTAAATAAATTATCATCAAAAAATCATAAATAAAAATATATTTAATTTAAAAAAATAATTTCATCTGAAAAAAAAGATTAATTAACGAAAATAGTTATTAATAGCTGAAAATAAAAGAGTAAAAAACAATTATAAAAGACAAATATCTGAAAATAAAATAAAGGTTATTAAAACCTGAAAATAAAAGAGTCGAAAAGGATTGTAAAAGACAGATACCCGAAAATAAAGTAAAGGTAATAAAACCTGAAAATAAATAATAATTACAGTGAATTTGTAATATCTAAAAGAAAAAGAAAGATTAATTGTATAAAGTGATAATAATATCTGAAAGAAAAGATTAATATTATCTGAAAAAATAAAATATATTAAATACAAATAGAATTTACTCTGCAAGCAAAGATTAATTAAATATAGTGATAAAATCTGAAAAGAAAGAATAATTAAATAAAAATAATAATAACATCTGAAAGAAAAGATAAATATTATTTGATCATTTAAAATATAAAACAAACATTAGTTTTCACATATTATATTGGATTGCTCAGGCCACCTTAAGCGCACAAAATACATACATATGTACATATGTATGTTCTTATTTTTGCGTATTATCTTGGACTGCGCAGTCCAATTTCGAAGTACACACACGTTTTTCACATACTTACTTAACAATTGATGTTTGACGCTTATGATGATATAGCTGCTGCTGCTACTGCCAATTCAGTTCTGATTTCCAATGCTATAAAAATAAATGAAGTAATTATTTTCAAAATATTAATAAAAAATCACATAAAATTCATTTACTTACCTTCTTGTTGACTGAGCTTACTTTACGATGGTACGATCACGAACGACATGCCTCTTTCAATCGTTTTTTTTATTACCCTTTTTGGGATTTTCTATTGTCGCTATTGACAATTATGTTTTCTCCTTCGCACTTATTCAAATAAATCAAGAAATGAAAAAATTTTTTTTCATCGCATTTAGGTAAACAAAAAATAACCCGTTGGTGTTAGTGTATAGAGAAAAAATGTGTAGTTTTATTAGAATATTTGCCGTGGTTGGCAGGGTAGTTATTTAAGATAGTTTTAGAATTTGTATATAAGCAAGGAAAATATCCAAAAAAAATTAGATTTGAAAGACAATCTCCACTGAAAAGATTCCTTTTATTTATATATTATATTTTACTTCCCCCACCAGTGGTAAGGGATAAAAGAAAAAATAAAAAGAAATATTTCGAGTAAAAATAGCACTGCCTATCAGTTATTGCTCCCCCACCCGAGGTAAGGAATAAGTGACCCAGCGCTGTAATTATTTTTACTTTACAATCTAAATTGAATATTTATCGTAAGCAAGTGTTTATCATGCGGCCTATGCATGTTTTGCATTCGGGTGTGGTGTGGTATGAGTTCAAAGTCTAGTGCAGAGATGAAGAGATGTTCAACTCTTCTCTCACTGGAAGTGAGAGAACAATTGCTAAACGTCAAAACCACCTAAACTTGACAGTTGACTGGATTGAGGAGGTTTTGACGTTTTGTAATTGGAATGACTGAAACGGCCAGATTGAAATTATACCAAAAATATATCTGAATGGAGGAATTTGTTGCCGCCGTTCAAGATCGCTAATAAAAATTTAAACAATAAAAATCAAAGAAAATGCGAAATTTTAATATATTTCATAAAGCGTTTTGTAATTTGATGCACATTAGAATTAATTTTAAATTACAAATGATTAAAAACAGGCTTAATTCACCTTATTAAGTACTGAAAGATCGAAAGTCAGTTGTGTTAATATACCATAAAATCATAAAAAAGGACTTAAGTAGTTTCGCCATATATTACAAGTTGAATATATAATAATTTGCAATCGTAATAAATGTTGGGTGTTTTAATTTAAAATGCCCAAAAATTCTTATTTTATTCGATCTGGCCATAATGGAAAATGTTATAAAAAACGCTTATTTTGAGGTGCTCTCACGCTGGAATAAGTTGGGCATCCCAGTATCCCTGGTCTAGTGTTTGATACTCTTGTTTATTTGATTAGGGCATAACTGACTTTATCAGCGTTTCTCATATACTTGTGTATAAGTGTCGTTGATACTGGTATTAACTTAACTGGTGCGAAGCATACTAAGATTGCTATGTACATACATACATATGTGTTGTTCGAAGAGCTCGCAAATAACTGTTGACCGTTTCTCGTTGTCTGCAAATAAGAGTCTCTCCCTGATTCTTTACGAAAAGACTCAGATAGCAACCGTTTTATGGGTTCTTGAATGAGCTCGCTCGCGCTCAGAGCGACACGGTTGTTTTTTTCTATTTTGCTTTGTTCTGGTTGTTCCAAGACCGTTTTGTGTTCAGTAAAGCAAAAAGTCTTTTGCGTATGGATTGGTATACATTCACACGCATAGGCAAGCAAATCGTTAAACGTCTGTTTTGCAGATGAAATACATATATTAATTGCGATCGTGAGTTGAGTGTGTGAAGTTGTGAAATATTTATTGTGTAAAATGGGTGCAGACATGAATAAAACTGTGCACTAATTCTTTAAATTTAATTTGGAAGAGAAGAAAATTGACTTCAATTTGTAATATTTGCGGTATTAAATTGACCGGCAATAATTCAACAAACTTAAGACGGCATTTAACAACGAAACATATGGACATTTTCAACGAGTGCAACAATTCTGGATATTCAAAATTGACTCAATGTGAAGAAAAACGAAGAATATCGTATCCAAACGAGCGAAAAGGCAAATTTCTTCTTCTTTGATTAAAATGGTAACCCAGGACGGAAAACCATTTATATTTGTAGACAGTGAAGGGTTCAAAGAAATAATGGATCCAATATATAATGCACTTGGCATGAACCCTGTGACGTCTCGAAATATTATGAATTTTGTGTCAGTCAAAGAGCAGTTTGTCAAAGAAAACATAAGGGGAATTGCGAAGGAAAAGCTGGTGTCGCTGAAAATCGATGTTGCGACCAGAATGGATAAAGCCATTTTAGGAATAAATTTGCAAATGATCCACTCAAGCCTGGCTAAAACCGAAATTATTGTAAAGACTTTGGGAATGATATAGCTCCGGGAATCTCACACTGGAATACATATGAAGAACAAAATTCTAGAAATCTTAGATGATCATGGAATACCACTAGATCAAATCTACAGGAAAAATTTGAACTACATACAATTTTTAAAATATGTGATTTTTTTTTAAATTTCATATTCATGCACACAGCATTACGTCTGAAAATGGGCGAAACATGATGAAAGCCGTCCAAGTGTTAAATGATGCGACAGAGGAATCCCTTTTTGAAGAAGACATAGAAAGTGAGAATCATCTGAATGAATTGGATTCTATTGAACTTGCTAATATACACCTGGTGAGATGTGCAGCACACCCTCTGCAACTGTGCGTATTCGATGTGAACAAAACAAAGGAGATCGCCGATAAAATAAGTGCCTGCCGTACATTATGCAAATCGCTGCGCACAGAAACATATATGTAGGTAAGTAATGATAAGTTATATATATATAAATATATATTGTGTATATATATGTATACATACTATTTACAAAATCTATGCAGACGTGTCTTAATTGAGAATGAAAAAAACATACCATCGCCTCGACGTTGCTTCAATGTGGAATTCAACCTATTTAATGCCAAAAAAAATTATTGGACTTAAAGGATTTCCTAGCAACGCAATCTTATATTTGTGTAGATGTAGATTTTCGTTTATTTGAGTTGAAAGAAGTAAGCTGTATGTCGTGGAATGTTTGAAATTTGGATCCTGTTTTGTTTATGTTGTAGTATTGCGAAACTATGTTACTAATTAAAATTGTCTTCGTCAAAAACTAATACTTGTACTAAACTAAAATCCAAGAAACATTTCATACTTATTATCGCTTTATTATTTAAGACACAAGCACGAAATATTTCAGCGCTCGAAACTCCTGTGCCTGAAGAAATGTTTTTCAATCGCGTCCTCATCTGAAGAGAAGTCGCTGTTCTCGGCATTTTTGACAATTTTCAGACAGTGTCAGAAAGCAAAAAAGATCCTGTTTCTGCAAAACTTGTCAAAATTTATGCTGACATCGAAAACTTCGACGTAACATTTGGTCGCTTGCCATTAAATTCAAATAGATTGGAATTTTCTAATGATTTGCAGCTTAAGATTCCGCATATAAGTGCACTAGCGCAGGTTGTACTGGCTACACCTGCAACGCAAGTGTCCGTCGAACCATTATCAGCCCTACACTTTACAATAAGTGAACGAAGAAGTTCGATTAGTGCAGAAAACCTAAACGCCTTACTAGTTATAAAACTTAACACCTAATATCTAAAAAATGTTTCAAAAAATTTATATAAAAATGCAAAAAAAAATTTAAAAACAACATTGTCTGAAACTTTTTTTTTCTTTTTGATAGCATTTTGTTATATGGAATCTAAATGAAACTTGTTAACAAAAATATTTGGAAATAAAATTAAATTGTTCAATTAAACAAATTATGTTATTTTCTTTTTGAAGCCGCAAAAGTCAACGCCACTAACAAGAAATGGGTGTTGTATTTCCAAGCGATTGTCTAAAAGATCCGCAAGAGTTTGACCCATTAATTTAGGTTTATAATGGAAATAGAGCGCGCAATTTCGAATAATTTTTCTTTAAATTTTAAGGGCATATATGACCCAGACTCACTCACGCAAGATATTTATTCAAATTTTTCGGCCATCATGTAAATATTTCCGATGAAGATATTCTATATACAATAATTGCATATCTGGTAATTCATAGCGATAACAAAGGGTGTAAGTTAAAGATTTCAAGGACCATGAATGGAGCAGAAGACAAACCGTAAATTACAGTTTTAAGTTGAAAAAACTACAATGGCTCTCCACAAAATGAGTTGATATCGTTGATCTTGTTCGTCGATCAAAAATTGCTGATACATTTTTGATAGATTGGCGAATAATACGTAAGGATACAAACGAAATGATAATAATGTGGTAATTAGTTCTGGTTGAGTTGTTGCTCCAACCATAAGTATGGGCGGTTTATGGGAATCAGCATGTAAAATATCAAATAAAACCCGCGGCACTCTCCCGTTGATTTGGCGACGACTTTGATTAAAATAAGGATTGTTCAAGATTGAGATATTGCATGGGGTATAATCCCCCATCTAAGTTTGCATACGCTACGCCTATGGGACAAATATCGCCTGATTGTAGCGTTATTTCTTCTTATTTCCGTATGTGCATACATATGTTAGAGACGCTGACTGCTGACTCCTCCCTACTGTACATATGCACACCGCTAGCATATGCTCTATTCCCGGAATCCTCATTAGTTTTTGTACATGTATCTACTGCACAAGCAGGCATATAATTGCCGCTCCTTGCGGATTTAAGTTAATGCTAAAAATAAAGTCGTGACGACAGGGCATACTAAACGCATTTCTGTTCGTTTTAATCTTATACATATTTTTGGTGCCTTCTGTGAGGAACTGCGACCACCTGTTTTGGGAGTTAAGTGATAAAGTGGAGTGTGGAGTTTAACTCAGCCAAGTGAATCAACACTTTGATCGGTTTATACATCACCACTTTGATCTGGTCAGCAAGGCGGAGGAAGACGAAATTGCATCTCACGAAGAGTTGTTTACGACAACTGAATCGTTGTACACCACGTTGTGTGTCACGTTGTAACGCCGTTTAAACCCCCCGACTTCCGTCCAGGTTGCATCATCGACAATAAATCACGTGGCAGACATGCGACTAGATCCGGTATCAATTCCGCGATTTGACGGGAAACCAACGAGTTGGTTGGTAAGCTACGCCAGTGTGTCGATCAAGAAAGTGTTCCGATGATTGGAGGATTATATACCGGTGGCTACCACGAGGTGTGATCCGAGCTATAACGCCGTTATGATAATCCTCGCCTACTGGCAGAAACACACGTGCAGATCTTTCTTGATCTACCGAACAACCCAGTAGAGGCTCCGAATAGGCTGCGATCGATTGTGTGCGCAATTCATTTCGTGCGCTTACCGTTATGGACATTCCAGTGCACCACTGGGATGCAATAGCAGTTCTTGTACTTTTGTCGAAGTTACCAACAACAACGCGGAATTAATGGGGAATGAGCCTCACAACTGTGAGCATACCGAAGTTGGAAGATTTGCTGCTATTTCTCGAACGACGTGCCAACAACATTTCCGTTGCACCACGAACCGGTAGCACACAACCGTTGTTTAGGCGTGTCACCCTCGCACCAGTTAAGGCGCACGTAGGCGCCTCGAATATTACTCAATATAACAATTTGATTGATATTCTTCATCGGTTTGACGTTATCGAATTGCTATAACAGCCGATGTCAAGAAAATCTTTCGACAGGTTGAGATCAATCCCTTGCATCGTAAATGGCAACGCATCTTGTGGCGGAAATGTCCAGTCGAACCACTACGTAGCTTCGAGTTGGCTACAGTAACGTATGGAGTGGCAAGCAGTCCATACAATGCGATTCGCTCCTTACGCCAATGTGCTGTGGATAACGACAACTGGGTTTCGACGACTGTTTGGAAAATTTTGACTCTCTGTTGTAAGCTGTTAGTTGTGCTCATGATGTTGATGCGATCCTTCGTCAAGGTCACCAAAAGGCGCCAAGGCACTTCATGCTATCGCCGATCCAAGGAAATCTGAAGCAGAAACTGAATTATATGATTCCAATGTCACTGTGTTAGGCTTACATTGAAATCCGTTGAGCGATGAGCTTTTTTTTAAGGTGAGAACAAAGTGTAGTATCTTAAGTGACGTTGCAAAGCTGTATGACCCGATTGGTATACTAGCGCCAGCTGTAGTTCTGGTCAAAATGTTCATTCAAACCCTGCGGAGGAAGGATCTTAACTGAATAGTGGCGCACAAGGAGATTATTCTAACGCTTGCTACTGCAAAAACCAAGGTGGCACCGGTGAAAGAGATTACAATACCACGCTTGGAACTTTGTGCTGCCTACCTGCTGGTAGCATTCTACGTCATGTGCAAAAAGCGCTCCGTTTGGACAACGTCCCTTACAGACTCTGGAGTGATTCAACTATCGTTTTACATTGGACGCATAAACAACCTTCACAACCAATGTTGGCGACACATTCGCTCCGAGTACAATCCGGCCGATTGTGTAAGTCGAGGAATTACGCCTGCAAGCCTTCTGCATCATCCGCTATGGTAGAGAGGTCCACCTTCTCGTTATATATCCATCGAAAACGATCCAGTTGTGCCAGAACTAACCGAGGAGCAACTCCAGACACAGACTCCAGAATGTCAAACTTTACGTACTCTTATAACCACTCGCCAGGATCATCATCAATGTCTTATGACTTCTGCAAATGGTCACCGAATTCTTCTCGTTGATAAGTTCAGCATACTTAGTCGTGTTCTCAATACAACAGCGCGATTGAGACGTTTTCTGCCACGTTACAAGGATAAACGGTCGAATATTGTGACAGCAGAAGAATACGAATGAGCTCTGCTTCTAACTGTTAAACAAGCTCAAAGTAAGGCATATAGGCGAGAAATTAATGCTCTCAAATCAAATTCCAGGTTAGACTGTCGAAATCACCTGTTAGCTCTAAATCCATATGTGAATCCTGAAGGCATTTTGCGAGTCGGCGGGCGTCTCCGAAATGCAGAAATATCTAATGAACAACGACATTCAATGATTATTCCCAAAGGATTATTTGCCAACTTATTAATTGTTGATTCCCATAGACGATGTCTTCATGGTGGCATACAGCAAATGTTACCAAACATGCGACGACGGTTTTGGATAATTCACGCGCCCTCCCAAGTCAAGACGTACATATGGAAATGTACCGTGTGTCGGAGACATCAACGAATTCTCCAGAATCAACAAATGGCTTGTTACCCCATGAACGGGTACTTGGAGCTCCAGTTTTTTCAAACAGCGGCCTAGATTATTGTGGTCCGTTCCATATCTGCAATTTTAGTAGAAGATCAACTACAACATCTAAGACATATGCTGCTGTATTCGTCTGTATGGCCTTACGAGCAGTCCATATAGAACTTGCTGAGAATTTGAGTACGACATCCTTCATTGACGTTTACGACCGACTTATTAGTCGCCGCGGTATTTGTGCCAAGCTCTTCAGCGACAACGGAACCCAGTTTGTAGGCGCTGATAAACAAATGCGTGAAGATGGGAAGGAATGGGTATCCTCATACGCGCAACAGCACGTTGCTCATGTTAGTACTCAATGGAAGTTCATTACCCCGGATGCGCCACATCTTGGTGGTATCTGGGAAGCAGCGGTCCGCTCGGCCAAGAAGCATTTACTTTCCATTATGGGCCAACAGTCAATATCATAAGCTTCTAATGCTATTGACAAGGATTGAAGCTTGTTTAAATTCACGACCTATTGTAGCCTTACATGATGAGCCCGAAGGAGGACTAGCCTGGGTGATTTCATAATTGGCCGAATGTTCGAACATTTTTGGAAACGTCTGCAAAATAAGTGGATGAGGCCTGAACTAAACCTCCAAATAGGGGATGTAGTGCTTATTCGAAATGAGAATTTGACACCCGCATGTTGGCGCATGGGTCATATCACGGACACCCATCCTGGCGGCGATGGTCTTGTCCGCGTCATTACGATGGAATACAATGGAAATATATAGGTCAAACGCCACTGTCAATGTCCTGTACAAAAGATGGTAAGAATAACCGGAATACACGAAGAAATTCTGAACCGCGAGGGTTCAGCCAGGGAGGATGTTCAGACATATAATTGCCGCTCTTGCGGATTTAAGTTTGCGTTAAAAATAAAGTCGTGATGACAGGTCATACTAAACGCATTTCTGTTCGTTTTAATCTTATACAAGGATCGCGAAAAAGATTAGGCTACGAAGCTGGCTGATGAAATATGTAAACCGCTATGGGTACGGATAGAGAACGAAAGAGGACTTGGCGCCGTCCGTCAGTCCCTTTCGTTAATTGTGTTTGGTGTCCTCATGTGTGTGGTGTGGAAGGTATGGTGTATATGCTGATACGGTGAGCATGATGCCGATGTGTTGAGTATGATGTGTGTAGTGTGGCATGAAGAGGTGGTGTGTATGATGTGTGGTGTAGATTTGTTATATTAGGAGGGGGTCAGAAGCTCATTTAGCCATTATGGCCCCCTAGGCGATTGTTTAGCCCAGAAGGCGATGTAGTTGCTCAGATCCCGTGGATCGACGAGGTAGTGGTCCAGGCTGTCGACGCCGCACCGAGGTTCCACTACGCTGGTGTACGACACGAGCTGCGGGTGGAAATCGGGATACGCGGCTGCGATGGATTGGTGACCAATTCACTTCGCGTAACGAGCTGCGATGTAGTAGCGTGTGATGCGATCTATGACAGATTTCGCACAGCCCCCTTGACTCACACTCTGGAGTCGTATGCGTGTGCAAAAGTCAGTTGCGACAATGCCTGCTTGCCTGGGCAACTCGCGACATGAAGGTTTTGTTAATGTACTTGGTTACTTTGTACGGTGTGTTAATTCGAAGGTTTTTTATGGACGTATTTCTCGTTTTATTGTTAAATTTCATGATTTTATTATATCGCGACAATATCAGTTTATTTTTTGCGGTTTTCGGATTCGCGATCATCAGTGGTTGGTAAAAAACACAGCTTCACGACCGATTAGGTTAGCGTGCCGTTTTGGGTACGGAGATTAACCGTGACCCGTGTTGCAGTTTGGGTCTGCTATGTAGCTTTAGGTGTGAAACCTTTTGCCAATGCTTGCTATTTATAGGAAAGCTGGGTAGCATATTTGTTTATTGCGGCAAGACAATAACTTCTGCTTGTATGCGCTTATCCGCTTTGGGGGGAAATGAGGGTAATGGGGCAGATTTTATTTGAGTTTTGAACTACTCTTTCGCCCATTCTCGTGATCTCAAAATTGGCTAGTTTTGTTGGAAACTGTAGCCTGTTTTGTGCCCTAGACGCTATAAATGACCGATGTGATCCTTAGTCTTAGTCCTGCGTTTAAACAGTTTTACTCGGTGTTCGATGGAGTTGACTGCTGTGGATAATAGTATCCTACTGTGATTTTAACGTTTTTTAAGCGTATGCGCATATGACAAACAGTTTGTACATAATTTTTTCGTTCTTATGAAATTGTTACGATAAAGTATTAATTTTCTTGAATTTCTCGCAAGATTTGAACTTGTGACCTCCTCTACAAAGTTCCTGTGACGTTTGGTTATAATGTTTGGATGTGAACGATTGATTCTTAAAAATGCTTCTATTTAAAGTATTGTTGCTACTAGCTTGTGGTCTATTGACATTTATATCATTCGTATTCATATTTACCAGAATGATGTCCCAAACGTTTGTGGGAATATTCTGTCTCTACACGGCTGCATATTCTGTATGAACACGGCTATAAACATGTCTCGGAAGTACGGCCACTGGTCATAACCACCATGAAATATATCTTTGTCGCAAACAGGCGCTTTAAGGTGAATGCCTGCAATTGATTTGATTTGTTTTAACTGATAAGATATCATGGCTTTTGTCTCTTCGTATTGGTGTAAACAATTTTCGTATTTTGCGAAAGCCGAGGATTTAGAATTCTCTGGTAGATCTGAGTCGTCAGATTCTACGATAGCGTCATATGCCGCTTGGAGACGTGTCCAAGTGTGTCAAGATTTGCTATTTTAATTTTTAATACCGATTCAGAATTATCTTGAATCGGTGAAGATGAGAATCGAGGGCAATATCGAATTAGACTGTCACTCTCTGAAATAAATTTGGTGTATAAAATATCTTTTATACCTTCTTGTTTTGTAGCACATTGCTTTGAGCCTGTAGCTTCTGCAGGTGTACACGGAATTTTTTCGTCTGAAATCATCAAACAACTGAGTTGTTTTAGATTCCTTAGAGTCTAAGCTAATTTAAAAGATGTAAAGAATAAATCAAAAACGTCTTAGTGAAAACTAGACTTGGTTTTTTACACAATCCTGCTTGTTTTTGTTGATCAAAAGCCAAGGGGTATTGCGGAATATACGACAACGTGGACTTTGAAGGAGTCCGCCTATCTACGTATGTGACAATACACTTATGTACAAATATTTAAGTATGTTACAAAAACTTTTTATGTTATATTTATTATTGTATTTAAGTTGTACCCGATGACGATGTTGCATAGGGTGGATCATCTAACGTGCGATATCGCGCAATTTGGTTCCAGCAAGACGGCACTACGTGCCATAAAGCAAACGCTACACTCAATCTTTTACGGCCTATCTTTGAATTCAAAATTTTATATGGCCCACCCATATATATAATTTGTATAAAAGCGCCGTATATATGTTCGCAGTGAGAAGAAACGGCGAAAAGAAAATGGACTGATCTTTAAATTTTAGATATATATAGGTGATCGAAAGCCTAGCGATTTGTACAACAAAATGCGATGAACATCTCCGTTTACCACCGTACGGACAAGCAGCTATCATTGCCACTAGCGTTCCAATTAGCGACAAAATTAAAATCGTTGATTTTATCACAGAATGCTTATCACTGAAGGACGGGGGACAAATTTTTGAGGTTAGATCCGAATCGCAACCCAGGGTGAGTTAAGTGATATACGAAACGAAATTACTGCTTTTTCGAAAACCGTAGGACAGTTGATGTGGAACGTTAAATCCACCGGACGGCAGCGCAGACCTACGTCACGTGGAAGACCAATAATTCAACATACGAAGAATTTTTGTTGGTATCATGCAAAAGTTGGTGCAAATGCCACTAAATGTCGCCAACCGTGCTCGTTTACTCCAGTATCCAGTTCAAGTCGATAGCTCAGCTCGGCTAATACCATATCAGAGTCCAACACACACTATAATAATCCAACAGGTCGCATTTACGACACATCAGCGGAAATTAGTTTTTTAATAGATTCAGGAGCGAACATATCCGTCATACCGAGGTCGACGAAATTAGCTAGAGCACGTCCATCATCTTTGTCATTGTTTGCCGCAAATGGCTCTCCCGTACAAACATACGGTGAAGTCATACATAAGTTAAATTTAAACCTACGTCATGAATTTCTTTGGAAGTTCATAATCGCCGACGTCTTGCAGGGCATACTTGGTGCGGATTTCCTAAGTCATCATGGCTTGATCGTCGATTTACAAGGTCAACGTCTCGTAAACCGAAATACTCCGATCAAAACGTCGTGTTTAGTAACACAACATAGACATCCAAAGAATATATCAACTATAAATTTTACGAAAAATTTTTCGGATATTTTAAAGGAATTCTCTGGCATCACATGTCCGTCACGACTTGGCATTCATCATATTTCAACTACTGGCCCACAAGCATGTGCACGACCACGACGTTTATTATTGGAGAAGCTCGCAGCTGCACGTGCAGAATTTAAAGTCCTGATCAAGCTCAGTATTTGTCATCCCTCGAATAGCAGTTGGGCCAGTCCTTTGCATTTAGTTCGCAAAGCTGACAGATCTTGGACTTGGAGGGGTTTAAATACTAACACGATTCCTAACCGCTATCGAATACCATTCCTTCAAGATTTTTCAACAATCCTATCAAATAAAATTATATTTTCGAAAATAGTCTTGTAGAAAGCGTTTCATCAGGTGCCGATTGACCCCGATGATATCTGTAAAACCGCCATTACGATATCGTTTTGACCTTTTGAATTTACTCATATGACGTTCGGATTAAGGAACGCTACGCAGACGTATTTGCGTATTTAGGTGATGTTTGCATCGCATCACAATCGATTGATGAACACAACCAACGTCTTCGTATTGTATTTAGCCGCTTTCGAGAATATAATTTAACGATCAATGTTGCCAAATCGCAATGCGGAGAGTCTCAACTCAATTTTTTAGGTCATTCAATTACGAAAGACGGTATTCGCCCATTGCCAAGCCGCGTCGAAACACTAACAAACATGAAACCGTCCAAAATTGCAAATGAGCTTAAAAGTTTTTTGGCAATGCTCAACTTTTATCGGAGATTTCTTCCAAACGCCTTAGAGTTTCAAGGCCCTCTATTCGCCATGATCCCTGGAAATAAGAAAAACGACAGCACCATCTTGAATTGGAATGAAGATACTAAACGCCATTTTGAGGCTGCGAAAGTCCAACTAGCAAATTGCGTTATTTTAGCTCATCCACTTCCTGATATAGAACTTTTATTGTGGTTCCAAAAGATGACATTGCCCTGAAGTTGCCGGACCCAAGCCATCCCGCAGGAACGTCCCGATCAGCTGCAGCATACATATTTGATACACTTTAAATATGTCGCAGTACAATGTAATGTAAAACTCGTCACTATATCGCATTTATTTTTTATGAATTAGTTTTTACCGGTATACAATATAAATATTAACATATGTAGGTATTTCGAATTGTCATGAATTAATAAAATTTAAGTTCATTTTTTGTTAAACATTGCTTAATAAATAAAAAAAAATAGTTGTGCCACAAACTTAAAATTGCATTTTCCCTTTGACGATTGCGCCCCATCCCACTGGCGAATTTACCCCATGGATGGGGCAGTTTCACTCTTTTGGGCATCTTGGGAAATCCGTAAAATTTGTATATAAATATGCGAGGTAATCAGAATAAACCAGATAAAATTTTAAGAAAACAAATGTAATCTCTTAAACAAAAAAAAAAGTTTTGAAAAACCATTAACAGTTTTTTTATGAGAGGAACTCAAAAAAAAAAAAAAAAAACAGGCGAATGCTCCCCCTTTTACCCTAAACTAGTTTTAACCAATATTAAAATTTTGTTTCACTCATGTTCCATTTTATTTCGTGTTTCATTCATGCCACTGCAAATTTCCGAAAATGTTGTTACGTTATTTTGCATTTCTTCTTCTTCTTCTTTACTGGCGTAGACACCGCTTACGCGATTATAGCCGAGTCAACAACAGCGCGCCAGTCGTTTCTTCTCTTCGTTACGTGGCGCCAATTGGATATTCCAAGCGAAGCCAGGTCATTCTCCACTTGGTCCTTCCAACGGAGTGGAGGTCTTCCTCTTCCTCTGCTTCCCCGGCGGGTACTGCGTCGAAAACTTTCAGAGCTGGAGTGTTTTCGTCCATCCGGACAACATGACCTAGCCAGCGTAGCCGCTGTCGTTTAATTCGCTGCACTATGTCGATGTCGTCGTATAGGACCATAAATCTTTCGCAGAACCTTTCTCTCGAAAACTCGTAACGTCGACTCATCGTTTGTGGTCATCGTCCAAGCCTCTGCACCATATAGCAGGACGGGAATTATGAGCGACTTATAGAGTTTGGCTTTTGTTCGTCGAGAGAGGACTTTACTTTTCAATTGCCTACTCAGTCCGAAGTAGCACCTGTTGGCAAGAGTAATCCTGCGTTGGATATCCAGGCTGACGTTGCTGGTGGTGTTTACGCTGGTTCCAAGATAGACAAAATTATCTACAACTTTAAAGTTATGACTCTCAACAGTGACGTGGGAGCCAAGTCGCGAGTGCGACGACTGTTTGTTTGATGACAGGAGATATTTCGTCTTGCCCTCGTTCACTGCCAGACCCATTTGCGTTGCTTCCTTGTTAAGTCTGGAGAAAGCAGAACTAACGGCGCGGGTGTTGAGGCCGATGATATCAATATCATCGGCATACGCTAGCAGCTGTGAACTCTTATAAAAGATTGTACCTGCTCGATTCAGTTCTGCAGCGAATAATTTTCTCCAGCAGCAAATTGAAAAAGCCGCACGATAGGGAGTCGCCTTGTCCGAAACCTCGTTTGGTATCGAACGGCTCGGAGAGGTCCTTCCCGATCCTGACGGAGCTTTGAGTGTTGCTCAACGTTAGTTTACACAGCCGTATTAGTTTTGCGGGGATACCAAATTCAGACATCGCGGCATAGAGGCAGCTCCTTTTATGCATTTCAGGTGACGATATATTACTATATTTAAAATATGAGTTTTGGATATAAAGTAATTATATTTTTTGGTTATCATGGACTCATATTGAAACAAAATTTGAGTTTTCGTACTGTACTGTTTACTTTACACTTTGTTACGTAATTTTATTATAAAATATTATTTATACATGTATACTATAATATAATATAATATTACTTATTAACTTAATAAATTTAAAAAAGAAAATATCCATATGCATCCATATAGAGGAATTTTTGCGAAAAAGAGGAATTTCAGCGAATTGCTTTATCATCACATGGCAGTGCTCCATTTCGTCGTAATTTTTGGTAAACAAAATAGGAGTAAACAAGTGTAGAATGTAATTTTTAAAATACAGATTTTTTAAGTAAAAATAAAACCTGCGAAAAGTGCAAAATGTGGATTTATTGAAAAGTTTATAGTGTAATTTAATTAATTTGAAGTGAAAAAATGTGAATAAAATGTGTTTAACGTGGTGAAATAGTTTCTTGAAATGTTCGAATTTTGCGAATTTTTGAACTTTAAGGTCGAATATTTTGTTAACTAAGCGTTTGCTGTACTTAGAACCCTATATATTTTTTAATCAAGAGGACTTCCTCTTTCCAACAGTGCCTTAAAATTGCGGCACCAAAGAAATCGGAATTCTGCCTTTACCGGAAATCACTAATCCGCTATATTGCTGCTTTGTTAGCGGTTTTTACCGGAAAATAAACTGAATACCGAAAACAGTTTGGTAACGATTTTCACTTCTTTTTCGATCGCAATTTTGGTCAGAACAGTAAATATGTATAATATACAAAAATTGAAAGGAAACGATAGAACTCACTTTGATTTCCGCCAGGTGCTTTTGGGGATGATATGAGTGTACGTATCTGAATGTAGGCCCACACATGCATGCTTCTTTTCCTTGTTTCTCCAGTGATTTTGTTGCTGGTGTTGTTGCTGTGATGATATGTTTTTGTATGTTCTTTTTGTTTTTTCTCCAAAACTTTTTTTTTAATTTAGTTACCGTCAATCCCTTTTGTTAATTGTGTGTTTGTTGAACATTATGTGTGCAGTGTGGGATGAAGAGGTGGTGTGTATGATGTGTGGTGCAGATGTGTTATATTAGGAGCGGGGTCAAAAGCACGTTTAGCCACATTTAATGAATGATTAGAAGTGGTGGGCGCAGAGGTGTCGAATACAGCCAGAAGCTTGGTTGTAGTACTTTGTGGACGGAGTACACAATTATGTGGAATCATATAGTACGAGCTATTGAAATCGAAGTTTTTTATTGCAATCATGTGCCATAGTTCAATATATTCTCTTATAAAATCCGCATACATGTTATTTTTTTATAATTTATTGTTAGATAGAGCAAGAGCGAGAAATCTCTTCGTGACATTGTAGAAAGAGTTGCCTAATATTGTCAGTGAAACCTTTAAATGGTAACCGTACTTGTACACGTCCATTATTTCTGCATACGTTGCGGTTTGTAGAATTATACTTAGATCCGCAAGCTGAAGATTTTCAGCAATATTTATAAAACTACTAGGAAATTTTGTTGTACTCTATTTAGTTATTCGTATTTACTGCATACTTTAAATTAGAACGAATATCTGAATACCTGAGTTTTCCAATCGCTTCGCGGTTTCTTCGGTGATGAAATTCAATTGGGAACAGGAATCCAATAACGCGCGAGCTGGCTGCATCACTCCAAATTTATCCTGTATGTAAATTAAGGCTGTGGGTTGTGTGTATCGTTTACGTGTACATGCGATGAGTGAAACCGATGGAATGGTTGGTGACTAATGGATTCGGTGAAGTAACTGACAAAGATACTTGGTCTCTCCCTTTAGGTTCCAGCGGGAGCGAAATGAAGATGAGAGTGGGGCGATACACGACAACGAAATTTCGATGGACATTTAGAACCGGTGTGTCCTTTGCGTAAGCAAATGATGCAAGCTCCTGATTGGTTCACCAATCAAAACGCATCTTAGCTGACAATTGTAGAAATGAAAGACAATTGTTTAGGCTTAGCTCTACATTATTGCAATGTATATGTACAGTTCGACGTCAAGAATGATAGATGTTCTCTATCATTCTTGGTTCGACGTCGCATTAACTGATATGTGCTGAACACAATGACAGCGACAGACTGCAGCAGCACGACAGTGAACTGAAAATGGCGTTGTGAATCCTACTACATGAACATTTGTGAGAAGTAGCAACATAACAATGGCCGGCATGTACACTAGACAACACAGCTCTCCATTTTGCATGCACTCAATTTCGTTGTGGCCATACTAATACCTCGCACTTCAATGAAATTTTAATAGTTTGTTCAAAGTTAAATTATTTATTTAAAAATAAGTAAATAGGTAAATATTTTTGTTGTAAATTATCAATTGTTATTACGAATGATATAATAGAGCTATTTTATGCTTTTATTTGTAAAATAACGTCAAGTTTTTTTAGAGCTTTGAATAATTTTACATCTTACATATTAGTGGCATAACCACTCTACCTCATCTCTCTACCTTCAACTCTACTGGTACCTCTACTGTCGTTGGCAAATATAAGAATATATTGAAGTTAGCCATAGCGACTACTGTCGGCCTGCATTCGTGTAGTCGTGCAGCTGTCAAAATAACTGAGTCCATAAGAACGTGCGTATTTTAATATTTGACAGTTGTCGTTTTCAGTCTGTCGCGGTCATTGTGTTCAGCATATTACTAACAAGAACACAAAGAGTGACGCCCGAGAACGAGATGCTTGGTCTCTACGTTCCTCTTTTTTATTCCTCACGTTAACAATTAGCGTGTTTGTGTGACGTGGACTGTAAACAGAAGCTTGTTTAAGAACCGATAGGTGCCCGTCGCACATCTAATACCATGTTTTGATAGAAATTAATTAGGAGGTTTAAGATATTTCACTATTCTTCTAAATTTAGCAAGATTTCTCCAAACAAAAATTACAATTGTTAATCTTGACACCACAGAGATTTGAAGCTAATCTACTCGAAGTATTCCTGCGTAATTCTGATTTAGCGCCAAATGTTTGTCACTAAAGAAATCTATTAAATATCACATCTGACTTTCAGAGCTGGAGTGTTTTCGTCCATTCGGACAAAATTACCTAGCCAGCGTAGCCGCTGTCTTTTAATTCGCTGAACTATGTCAATGTCCTCGTATGTCTCGTACAGCTCCAACGAGCAAAAGACCATAAATCTTTCGCAGAACTTTTCTCTCGAAAACTCGCAACGTCGACTCATCCGTTGTTGACATCGTCCAAACCTCTGCACCATATAGCAGGACGGGAATTATGAGTGACTTATAGAGTTTGGTTTTTGTTTGTCGAGAGAGGACTTTACTTCTCAATTGCCTACTCAGTCCAAAGTAGCACCTGTTGGCAAGAATAATCCTGCTTTAGATTTCTAGGCTGACATTGTTGGTGGCGTTTACGCTGGTTGCAAGATAGACGAAATTATCTACAACTCGAAAGTTATGATTGCGAAGAGCGAGCAAAGACGAAAGCCGAATCTTTCCAAAGCGCCCTGGAGGGGGTGGTTGGCGAAATGGCTAAAATTCAGCTTAAAACCCACAACGTCACGATTACGTGCAAGGACCTCGATGAAATTACAACTCCCGAAGAAATCTGCGCAGTACTAAAAAGCGAGTGCGGAATCGAAAATCTGGAGATATCGAGTGTGAAAAGTCTGCGAAAAACGCGTAGTGGCACGCAAATAGCGCTTATATGCATGCGTGCTCAAGATGCCAAGGCCGCACTTAAAATAGGGAAAATAAAAATTGGGTGGTCGATCGGTCGCCTTCGAGAATTTTCGCCTGTCCCCAGATGCTATAAGTGTTTCCACCTGGGTCACATGGCGCGAAATTGCTGCAGCTCGACAGAGAGATCTTCCCATTCTACACACTGTGGAACCGCGGGACATTTGGTAAAGGTATGCACAAACGTTCCGAGCTGCATGCTCTGCAAAGGAGAGCACTCAGTATTGAGCACGACTTGCCCAAATTATATCGAGATGATGAAGTCTCTAAATAAATGAGGATACTACAGTTAAACCTTAACCATTGTGCAGCGGCTTAAGATTTGCTAGAACAGACAGTCACAGAAGATAACATTGATGTCGCTATACTAAGTGAACAATACTCCCAGCATTCGGAAAGCACATGTATTGCAGACAAATCTAGTAAAGCAGCAATATGGTCCTGCAAAGGTCAACCTTTTAAGACCTGCTCCAGAGAAGCTCATAACTGCTTCACATGGGCGAATATAAATGGGATATATTTCGTAAGCTGCTATGCTCGGCCTAGCGCAGCAATCACCGAATTCGAGGATTTCCTTTTAAGACTTTCATTAGGAACCAGAGGCAAAACACCGATTATAATAGCGGGTGATTTTAATGCTTGGTCAACTACATGGGGCAGCAGATGTACAAACCACCGAACACAAAATATGTACCAAAAAGGGAATAAAGGATCAATTATTGACATTATGCTTGCAAATGTTTCGCTTAGTAGGCACATTAAGTGGGCGGTGTCAACCATATACACAAACAGCGATCATATGGCAATTATCGCACAAATCTCATACTCCCGAGAGACCGAAATTCCTAGCAGAAACACTTCCCGAAAACGAAGCTGGAAGCAACAAGAGTTCGACTCAGACCTGTTCGAGCTCGTCTGGAGGGCATCAAAGGCATCAGGTGACAACGCCGCCCCCTGGTATCGGCAATGCGAAAGGAACTGGTCGCAGCATGTGATGCAGCAATGCGTAGAAGATCACATCACAATCAGCGGCGGCCTGTGTATTGGTGGGACGAGGAAATTTCCACGCTGAGAAAGCTGTGTCACTCAGCCAGACGGCGTCTACAACGTAACCGAAGTGGAACGAACGAAAATCGCCTTAGAGATGAATTTAAAAGTCACAAGAAGTTCCTAAAGTCGGCAATTACCCGGAGAAAAAAATCATGTTATGAGAAGCTCTGTGAGGAAACAAACATTGACCCTTGGGAACTTCTTACAAAATCTGTTTGTCGGGATTTAAAAATAAGCAGCAGCAACCTAAAGATGCTTCTTTTATGGGAAAAGTCGTCGAAACATTGTTCCCGAGACACGACCGGATCTCCTATGCTAAGCGACGAAACGAAGATGCATCGTTGATCGTTGATACTGCGAAATGTGCAGTAAGTGGCAAAAGATGGAAAGGTGGCACAAAAAAATACTGCTCGCTGATTACCTTGGATGTCAAGAACGCGTTCAACTCGGCAAAATGGGCACACATAATCGAAGCCCTGGATGAAATACACGCCCCTGAATACCTCATAAACATTATATTGAGCTATTTTAAAAACAGAAGGCTACATTTTGATACAGACGAAGGTACCAAGAGCTACTCTATCTCGAGTGGAGTACCCCAAGGGTCAGTATTAGGTCCACTATTATCGAACCTCATGTATGACGAAAAAGTCCCATGTTGCACAAGTAGTGAGCTAAGTGAGGAAATCAAAAACCTTAAAAACAAAAAATCCCCCTGTTACGACCTGATTACTGCCGAGGTCCTAAAACAGCTTCCTCATATAAGTGTAGTAAAAATTACCAACATTATTAACGCAGCTTTTCATCTTAAATACGTGCCAACTTATTGGAAAATTGCTGAAATTATCATGATTCCAAAGCCAGGAAAACCAGGATATGATGTATCATCTTACAGGCCCATATCACTTCTCCCGATAATATCGAAGCTATTTGAGAAAATTCTCATAAAACGTATCAATAAAATCATTGAACAAAAAACCATAATTCCAGCGCATCAATTTGGATTTCGAGCCAACCATTCTACGATTGATCAAATCCACAGGATAACACACGTTATTGAAAAAGCCTTTGAGGAAAAAAATTCTGTTCTGCCGTGTTTTTGGATGTTGCAAAAACGTTTGATAAAGTTTGTCACAAAGGACTGCTTTCGAAACTGAAACTAATTTTACCGAAACAGTATTATGACATTATAAAATCGTATTTATCTGATCGCTACTTTCGCGTTAAACAAGGGGACGAATATTCTGATCTTAGGGAAATAAAAGCAGGAGTTCCACAAGGTAGTGTGTTGGGCCCTCTTCTTTATATTCTATTCACGCACGACCTGCCAATAGACTGCAATTATACAACAGCCACATTCGCAGATGATACCGCGTTGCTTGCTGTTGGTAGAAGTGAACACGAGTCCACTAATAATCTCCAAAAAGCTGTAAATAAAGTCGTACAATGGGCAAAGAAATGGCAGATAAAGCTGAATGAAGCTAAGTCTGTACACATTGTTTTTACATACAACAGGATACAGTACTTACCAATTTTCATAGACGGTACTCGAATACCGTACTTTAATTCCGCTAAATACTTAGGAATGACGCTTGACACTAAGCTACGGTGAAAAGTTCACGTAAAAACCAAACGTAAGGAGCTGGACATGCGACTCAAAAATTACAATTGGTTAATCGGTAACAAATCAGTGTTTTCCATCGAAAATAAGTTACTTATCTATAAACAAATAATCCGACCGATATAGAGCTATGGTGCACAACTCTGGGGATGTACTAACGCAAACAATAAGAATGTCATCCACCAATTCCAAAACAAAATACTAAGACTAATTGTCAAAGCGCCTTGTTATTGTAGATGTGCTGATATAGAGCGTGATCTAGGCGTAAAATCGGTTAATGCAGAAATATTCAAAATTGCAGCAGCACATAGTGCAAGATTGCTACAGCACTGTAACGAAGAAGTAGCTATGTTAACTTCTGGAGGTGGTCCATTAAGACGACTCAAACGCCTCAAACCCAGTGATCTTTTAAATTAGCCAATACTCTTATAGTAGTTTTGTGATTTTGTAATTAAATGTTTAAGTCATATTCAAGTTGCTTGTTAGTCCTTTCTTTTATTTGAACTAGTTGCAACGTATGAACAAAATAAAAAAAAATTGTATGACGGGGTGCTAAAAAGACAGCAAGCAACAGACGTGAAACTAATAGCGTATGCGGACTATCTCATGGTGGTAGCAGTGGCTAAACATCTAGCCGACCTAAGAAACAAATGCAATGAGTGATTAAATGGTCTACGCCATTGGTTCTTATCTGTGAGTCTGGAACTGGCGGAGCGAAAAACTGAAGTTTTGCTCATAAGCACCAGGAAGGTAGAAGAACAAATACAGGTCTCCATAGGGGAGTGCGAGATTACTTCGCAGCCGCTACTGAAGTATCTGAGAGTAATATTAGATTCTAAATTAAAATTTAAAGAACACCTGGAGTATTCATCCAGTAAAGCAAACAAAATTTACAATGCACTATCGAGAATGATGACCAATACGGGCTGTGTGCATTCCAGCCGGCGATTCCTGATGGCAAAAGCAATGAGCTCGGTAATACTGTATGCAGCACCAGTATGGGTACAGGCGAAGGATATAAAAGTATATGCTAAACAAATACTTGCAGTGCATAGGCTTTTTGCAATTCGAGTAATAAGTGCTTTCCGGACTACATCTACCGACGCTGCTGAAGTATTAGCCAGAATCCCGCCCTTTGACATCCAGGGAGATGAACTCGAGCGTTTATATCATATATCAGCGCCTAAAACAGTATCGGCAAATACAGAGGATAGGAATAAAAGCATTAAAATGTGGCAGGAGCGGTGGAATTCTTCATTCAAAGGGCGTTAGACCCACCGACTGATATCGGACATCCACTCGTAGATAGACAGACGACATGGGGACCTAGACTTTTATCTGACCTAAAAACTTAGTGGACATGGGTGTCAGATGTTACCTTTTCAGATTCCACAATGATATTAGTCCGAACTATCCGACATGTACGGAGCATATAGAAGACTCTGAGCATGTATTATTTAATTGCGGTCGATTTTCAAATACAAGGGAAAAACTAAAAACCACACTCGGTGGTAGTTTTACGGTCGATAATTTAACGACACTCATGTGTTAGTCGGCTGATAATTGGAAAGCTGTCAGCGAAGCGTCAGCATCCATAATGACAAAATTGAGACCTTTTGCACAAGTTAGGCGTCCGTCAGTCCGCACAATAGAGGAGACTTAAATGTCCTGCACCTCCCGCGAAGTAATACTTAATCGGTGGTTCCGTGGGAGAGTCCTGAGTTGGGAGTAGGTTCGGTTTAGCGGATTGAAGTTCCGCACTCCGGCTTTCAATACTTCCCGCGACTATAAAAAAAAAAAAAAAAAAATTGCCAAGAGTGACGTGAGTGCCAAGTCGCGAGTGCGACGACTGTTTGTTTGATGACAGGAGCTATTTCGTCTTGCCCTCGTTCACTGCCAGACCCATTTGCTTTGCTTCATTGTCCAGCCTGTAGAAAGCAGCACTAACGGCGCGGGTGTTGAGGCCGATGATATTAATATCATCGGCATACGCCAGCAGCTGTACACTCTTATAAAAGATTGTACCTGCTCGATTAAGTTCTGCAGCTCGAACTATTTTCTCCAGAAGCAGGTTGAAGAAGTCTCACGATAGGGAGTCTTGCCTGAAACCTCGTTTGGTATCGAACGGCTCGGAGATGTTCTTCCCGATTCCGACGGAGCTTTTAGTGTTGCTCAACGTCAGCTTACACAGCCGTATTAGTTTAGCGGGGACACCAAATTTAGACATCGCGGCAGAGAGGCAGCTCCATTTCGTACTGTCGAAAGCAGCTTTCAAATCGACGAAGAGGTGGTGTGTGTTGCTTCTCTTTTCACGGGTCTTTTCCAAGATTTGGCACATGGTGAACAACTGGTCGGTTGTTTATTTTGCAATCTAAAGTCAAACTGTTAAGGTCCAGTCAGTTTGTTAATGGTGGGCTTTAACCTTTCACACAATACGCTCGCTTGTCACAGATTGTGTGATCTTCCTTTTTGTGGATTGGGCATAGCACACTTAAATTCCAATCGTTGAGCATGCTTTCGTCCAACCATACTTTACAAAGAAGCTTGGGGATTAGCTGGACTGATGGACGATTAGATGTTAGTGGTGTGATCTCCACTAGTCGGAATACCGAACAGTTAGGGTTGTTTGCGCGTGAAATATTTAAGCGGCGAAGGCGGTTAGCTGGAAGTTAGGGTTTTAATTTTTTTGTATGATTGGTGTATGTAAGTGATGTAAGTATGGGGTCCAACCCCTGGCCACCAGTCCAGAGCAGTATGGAAGCATAACTAGTAGTAGTTTCGGCTACGTGGCAACTCCAACCTGCTCATGCGGACATGCCCCTCGGGGAGAATCGTGGTGGTTGTGGTTGAAACCCAAATCGCGGGAAGAACTAACTTTGTCAGTTGAATGTGGAGTTGCATTGCAACCGGGTGCCGGACCCAAAGTACGGCAGAGGTTTTAGATGGGCCTCGAACCCTACCAAGGTGGTTAGTGTGTCCATTCCACACTGCCAATTGGTACTGGAAATGCCTGGCATTTTCAGGGCGCTGATCAACGCATTGATTTGATCCGTTGTACTTTTGAGTACCGTGGAGTAAGACTGTCGTCAGCAGGTACCCACGTTAAGCACACCAGACGTTGTTACAAAGAAGCTAATGCGTGCTCCTTATCAGTTCTTTGTCGCCGTGTTTGAATATCTCGGCAACCCATCGGCCCCTGCCGCGTTTTTGTTCTTCAGGCGGGCAATTGCTATTCGAACTTCTTCATGGTCGGGCAAGGGAACGTCTGATCCATCGTCATAGATTGGGGAATCGGGTTCGTCTTCTTCTGGCGTTGTGCGTTCACTGCCATTCAGCAGGCTGGAGAAGTGTTTTCTCCATAATTTAAGTATGATCTGGGCATCGGTGACTAGATCACCTTTGGGGGTTCTAAAAGAGTATGCTCCGGTCTTGAAACCTTCTGTAAGCCGCCGCAGTTTTTCGTAAAATTTTCGAGCATTACCCCTCTTGGTCACCTTATCAAGCTTTTCATGCTCACGCATTTTGGCGTGTTTATTTTCTGTCTGCACATGTGTCACGCTTCCCTCTTCAACTCTCGGTATCTATGCCATCCCGCACGTGTTGTGGTCGATCGTAACGTTGCGAAGTAGACAGCCTATTTTCACGCCGCTGCGACACGACACTCCTCGTCGTACTAGCTGTTCGTTTGCACTTACCGAAAAACAATGGTTTCGGTTGGAGCTGTACGTAAGGAGTTTGAAAGGATGTCCCATAGTTCCCTTATACCGAGTTGTTGCCGAGTGCGCTCAGAGACCAGGAGTGTAAGCCGATTAGAAAATCGTTCGGCTGTCTGTTGTGATTGCAGCTTCTCGACGTCGAACCGTCCTTGTGTTTGTTGGCGTGCTTTTTTTGCTGCACAGAGGCAGGTGCGAATCTTGGCTGCAACAAGATAGTGGTCCGAGTCGATGTTAGGACCTCGGAGCGCACAGACATATAAAACACTGAAGACGTGTCTTCCGTCTATCACAATATAATCGATCTGGTCGGAGACACCCAAGTAGCTTGATGTATTTTCTTATATTGGAAACTAGTCCTACAGATAACCATTTATCGGGAGCCGGCGAAGTCTATCAGCCTCAATCCATTTGGGGATGTTTCGCTGTGGAGGCTGAATTTACCGATTGTAGTGCTAAAGATACCTTCTTTACCCACACTGCCGTTAAAGTCGCCAAGCACGATTTTGACAACGTGGCAGGGGTAGCTCTCATAGGTGTGCTCATAGAAGGCATCGCTTTGATGCGGATTGTGGCTACACCTTCATTCACCGGAGTGAATGAAAGTACTCGGCGACGGAGTCTCTCTCCTACCACGATTCCTCTCCAAATTTGCGCTTTTTATATGGCCCTTGTAGTAAATGCCACAAGGACCTACTTGTCCCAGTCCTTGTCCAGTCCAGCGCATTTCTTGAACAGCGGTGATGTCAGCCTTTATTTTCGTGAGGACATCAACCAGCTGGGCAGCGGCACCTTCCCCATTAAGAGGCCGGACATCCTATGTGCATGCCCTCAATTCGTGTTCCTTGTTTCGTTTGCCACGGTCGTCATCAAAAAGGAGACCTTTTTATAGTTTAATAATCGTTCTGAACGACACTATCTGCTTTCCACGCGTTTTCTTTGACAGCAAATCTATTCGATCGTTTACATTTTGTGCAACTAGAAGTTCCTTAAATTGAACAATTCGTTCATTTACCTTTAAAAGTTAAGAAATCTTATGAGCACTGTAAGTATTTGAAAAATAAAGTTACGGAACATACACAATTCATATTCTTGTATAGTATATGCAGTATTTGCATTCACGTATTTAGAGATCGTTACCCTCTCTAACAATATTATTTTTTTTTTGCTTAGAAATTTGCTTTCCGTCTTAACACATTGAGTGTCAAGGGGTTTTGACGAAAACCTTCCCTAGTGTAAAAGTAGAAATTATTTAATTCTTTGTTGTCGCATGTTTCCTTACGACATGGCACTGCGCGACGGAATTGCAATCGTAAAAATCGATGTCGTACAAAAATGTGCGATGCGATTTTTTTTTGCTATTTCTATTTTTTTTTTCTTTTTACGCATTTTCCTTTACATTTATTTAAATTTTTTATTGTATCTGTTTTTATTTTTCTTTATTTATTTTTGTAGATTGAATTAGAAAAATGGCGAAGCGAAACCTTAGAGGTCGTGAAATACGTGAAGCGCTGGAAGGAAGTGATGATGATAGTGATTTTTCTTGCGATGACTTGATTGATGAGAACTGACTACCAGATGATTTGGTCACTGACTCTGATAATAACAATGATACTAATAACAGTGATAACATTTATTACAGCGATACTGAAGATGCCTGAGACATGGATGAGGACGAACCAACAGCATTGTCAAACGTAGTCGATTCTTCCGAAACAATCAATTGGACTGAATTTAGTTCTCGTCAGAAAACTTTTACAATCACTGGGCGATCAGGCTTGCAACAGTCTATTCCCTCAGATATTCCCTGTTTGGATGCATTTCTCCTATTTGTTGACAACGACGTTATTGAATTAATTGTATCAGAAATATGTTGTGGATGGGTTTGGTGAAGGTCGGGTGTTTAAAAGACTATTGGTCCAAAGAAGAGCTCTACAACTTTTCAATTCCGGGGAAAGTAATGTCACGCAATCGCTCTCAGCTATTGCTTAGTTTCATGCACTTCTCAGACAATAACTCAATTATACCAGGTGATAGGCTTGGTAAAATAAAACCACTATTGGACATGCTACAAATTAAATACCAAAGAATTTACGTACGAGGTGAAAACATAGTAATTCATCAAACCCTTATTTCATGGCGAGGCAGACTATTATTCCGACAATATATACCAAATAAAGCTCGCTTATGGTATAAAGCTTTTTAAGCTCTGCTCTACCGAAGGATTCACCTGGTGAGTGAAAATATACTCCGGAAAGTCATCAAGTGGATTGAGAGAAGTCGGTTTGGCTAAAATTGTTTGCGAGGATCTGATCATTGATTTGAAAGGTCAGGGTCGAACTTTATATGTAGACAACTTTTACACAAGCTATGAAGTGGCTCGTTCAATGCCAGATCAAAAAACACATGTGGTCGGTACACTCCGTGCCAACAAGAAACATTGCCCAAAAGAAGTTATGGTTGCTCCTATATAGAAAGGGGAAGTAGTGGCTAGAGAGGATCCCTATGGTATAGTTGTTCTAAAGTGGAAAGATAAACGCGACGTCAAAATGCTATCCACGAAACATGCCCCGATAATGGTATCCATAACAGATGGGGCACGTAATCCTGCAGAGCCTTCAACTAGTCAAGGAGCGAGACATAAAAGACGAGCAACAGAAAATCCACTGGCTGTGGTAGAATATAATAAGGGGAAATCAGGCATTGATCTTTCTGACCAAATGGCTTCATACGCAAATACCCTTCGCAAAGGGTTAAAATGGTACCGAAAGCTGGTAATTGAACTTTTACTTGAACTTTCCGTGGTAAATGCCTATACTGTGTATAAAGCAGCTACGAATAGAAACATTAATATACGAACATTCCGTGAACGCGTCGCTAAGGGCCTACTAGATCTCACATTCCCGCAGCCTGTATCGCAATCAAAACATATTATCACAAAAAAAGTAGATGAAAATAATAAAACCATCCGACATGCTTGTGTTTTATGCTAGGCTGAAGCAAAAAGAAAATTTAGTCGGAAGGAAGCAAGAAAGAATATCAAAAGGACAACTACGTACTGTCCGCAATGCCGCAACACTCCCCAATTGTGCATTGATTGCTTTCCAAAATATACACATCTAAAAAATTAATGTAAAAAATAAATGTAATTGAAGTTATCATATCCTAATTTTAATTTTTCAATATTTTTTTGTTTACTTTTTTCCGAAATATCGAATGTATTCCAATAAATTTTCAAAATTAAAAAGAACCTCCGAGTTTTTATCGTAAAAACCGCAAAAATGAAGATATCTCTATGAAGCTTGGACCAAAATTTAGGGCAAACATTAGGCTACTAGAAACACATTTAAAAACCCCTGTAGCGTCAACCAAAAACACATGACAATGCCTAAGGCCAGACAATGCCTGTCGCACGAAAACGTGTAGCCACGGCACACAATGTGTTAAGCTGCGCTTTAAAAACTAAGCCCGGTCCATCCAATACGGAGATGTTCCCAGTAATTTCGTGTAGAATTCCTTTTTGTTTTAGCAGGTTTCGGCAACGTTGCAGAAAATAACCCTGGTCGCATCATCATCGGTGTTATCAGTCGTGCCAAAAACAATTCAGTTTACGTCTTCATAGACAACATTGTTGATCAATTCGAGTACAGACCAGTATCAACTTATTTGATGCGACATGAACAATCTGTTCTTCGGTAATCTCGATCGAGTAAACCGCACGGCTCACTTCGGTTCAAATCGTATCATATTGATGAAAAAGTACTCGGATACTAACGATTACAACTCGAATAGATCGTACTACAAAATAATACAACTCTGTATAAGTTTTATACTTCCATTTTGTATTCTGTATAAGCATAAGTTTTTCGTGAAATAAAAGCACAAGTTTAAAAACGTGAGGTAAATATTTCTTCATTGTGTTCTATGTTGATGATCTTCGGTTCAAACCTACCACATAGGTTATGGACCCAGAATATTGTTTTCCCACGTAAAATGCTTTTTTTTTGTGCAAATGTGTGTGTCGCGTTCAAAAGAGCTTTTCTGTTAAATTGGACGAAACGAATTTTTATTCGTGGAAAGTACAAATGAAAATTGTCTTTATACACGGTGGACTGTGGCATATAGTGAATGATAAAAAATGAAGAAAATGCGGATGAGTGGGAAGAACTGTCATCAGCTGCGAAGCGGTATATCTACGACGCCTAATAGCAGAGATTGGAATAAGTGATTCAGATGACCCGATCAGAGTTTACGGTGACAACTTAAGCGCACATCATTTAGCAAAGAACTCAGTTTATCATTCAAGAAGCAAGTACATAGACATTGTAGTCATATCATTTTGTAAGAGAAGCAATAAATAAGAAACAAATTGAAATTAAATACATGTGTACCAATGATAAGATAGCTGATGTACTCACAGAGAATCTATGTATATAAAATTAAGCATGAAAATTTTGTAAAACTTTTAGGTTTTGAACAACAATAATGTAAACGATCTACTCGTGTTGAGGAAGAGTGATGAAAAAGTACTCGGATACTATCTATTACAACTCGAATAGATCGTACTACCTAATAATACAACTCTGTATAAGTTTTATCCTTCCATTTTGTATTCTGTATAAGCGTAAATGTCGTGAAATAAAAGCCCAAGTGTAGAGACGAGATCTAAATATTTCTTCATTGTGTACTATTTTGATGAGTTTCGACGATTGCTTGAATTAAACGATTGTGCAACAGCGGGCAACCTTCGAGCGCAGCAAAATTTCTGTTGGATTGATTTTAATCACGTGAGGCAAAATGTATAGGAGTAATCAAACAGTACTTATTAATCTATTTGTTTACTTAACTGTGAAGATATATTTTGCCCTACCTCAGTTGTGGGTGTAAATTTCTCAGCAAAGTAGCTGATTCAATCTTATTAAATACTTACTTTTAAAAAATTTGTCGAAAACTAAATTGTAGTGGATAGCAAATGTATTTTTTCGCAATAAATCAAGTTAACTTTTAAGGCAACAACGCAAACCTAACAGCCGAGTGATGTTACCAAGTAACGAAAAAACTATCATGCTTGTTACTCGGTAAAACGTTAATCTGCTAATGTTACAAAAGCAAAACGCACGTAAAAAACTACCGAGTAACGACTAACAAAGCGGGTGTGAATACCTCATATGAGCTTTAAACATGTGCGCATGCTACAAAATTTCGATGCGTAAAAACATTTGTCAGTGCGTGGTAAATATATGTATGTCCATATGTGTTTGAAATGTACAGCAAGTGCAGGAGTAAGTCAGTGGAACGCTGTCGAAAATTTCAATTTTTGAGGAATGAGTAACACTCATTTACGTTTATTTTCTGCTAAAGCGAACGTTTATAAGATTATTTTTTTCTTTACTGGAGTACACTCCGCTTACGCGCTTATAGCCGAGTTAACAACAGGGAACCAGTCCTTGTTTCTTTTTGGTACGTGGGGCCAATTGGAGATTTCAGGCGAAGCCAGGTCCGTTGGAACAACGCCGTGGAGATCTTCCTCTTCCTCTGTTTCCCCCGGCGGGTACTGCGTCAAATACTTTTAGAGCTGAAGTATTTTCGTCCATTCGGAGAACATGAACTAGCCAGCGTAACCGCTGACTTTTAATTCGCTGAACTATGTCAATGTCGTCGTATATCTCATTCAGCTCACCGTTCCATCGAATGCGATATTGGCCGTGGTCAACGCGAAATGGACCGTTAATCTTTCGCAGAACTTTTCTCTCGAAAACTCTTAAGGTCGACTCATCGGTTGTTGTCATCGTCCAAGCCTCTGCACCATATAGCAGGACGGGAATTATGAGTGACTTATAGAGTTTGGTTTTTGTTTGTCGAGAGAGGACTTTGCTTCTCAATTGCCTACTTAGTCCGAAGTAGCACCTGTTGGCAAGAGTTATCCTGCGTTGGATTTCTAAGCTGACATTGTTGATGGTGTTTACGCTGGTTCCAAGATAGACGAAATTATCTACAACTTCAAAGTTATGACTATCAACAGTGACGTGAGAGTCAAGTCGCGAGCGCGACGACTGTTTGTTTGATGACAAGAGATTTCGCGATATAAAGGCAGCTCCTTTTCGTGCTGTCGAAAGCAGTTTTAAAATCGCCGAAGAGGTGGTGTGTGTCGATTCTCTTTTTACGGATCTTTTCCAAGATTTGGCGCATGGTGAATATCTGTGCGGTTGTTTATTTTCCAGGTCTAAAGCCAAACTGTTAAGTTCCAGTCAGTTTGTTTGGCTTTAATCTTTCACACCATACGCTCGATAGAACTTTATACGCTATATTTAAGAGACTTATCCCATGGTAGTTGGCGCAGATTGTGGGATATTCCTGTTTGTAGATTGGGCAGAAATATTTTACAAACAAGCTGACGCATGCTCCTTATTAGTTCTTCGCCGCCGTGTTTGAAAAGCTCGGCCGGCAATCCATCGGCCCCGGCCGTGTTGCTGTTCTTCAGACGGGTGATTTCTATTCGAACGACGAGTGCTCTCAGGGAGTGGGAGTGCAAGTATAATAGAAAATCGTTCGGCCGGGTGGGCGAATCTAGCCTACAACAAGATAGTGGTCCCAGTCAATGCTAGGACCTCGGTGGAACGCAAATCTAAAACACTGAAGACAACGGATTGTCTTATGCTGGAATATAGTACTACAGATAACCATATTTCGGAACCCGGCAAAGTGGATCAGCCTCAACTCATTTGGGGATGTTCCATCGTGGTGGCTGAATTTACTAATCGTAGTGCCAAAGATAGCATCTTTAGCCACCTTGTCGTTAAAGTCGCCGAGCACGATTTTGATATTGTGGCGGGGGCAGCTCTCATAGGTGCGCTCCAAGCGCTCATAGAAGGCATATTCGGTCACATCATCCTTTTCTTCCGTCGGACCGCGGGCGCAAATCAGCGACATGTTTAGAACTTCGCTTTCATGTGGATATTGACTGGACGTTCATCCACCAGGATGAATGGCAGTTCTCGGCGACGGCGTCTCTCTCCCACCACTAATCCAACACTCAATTTGCGCTCCTTCATATGATCACTATAGTGATTGCATTGTTGTTGTTGTAGCGGCAGAATTCTGCCGAGTTGACAGTCCTTGGCCGGATAATAATCCGGGTCCGTTCCGGTTACGTAGACCCGACTGTCGTGGGAACGTAAAAGAGCTGTTAATTTTTACATGCATTTTATTTTACCGTAAGACCGTTTTCAGTAACAACCATAGCATTTTGCGCAATTCGCAATCAGCTGTAAGCCTCTATTTGGTGTTTTAAAAGAAAGTAAATTCACAACAATTAATTATTGGCTTGTATGTATTATTAATATTCAGTTGATTATTTAATAGAAAAAAGGATTAAGGCTAAACGCCACATTTCGTTGGTCTGTAAGCCAAACGAAAGATTTTTTGATAAATATAGTGGACGCAATAAAAGAGAATACGGACCATTTTGAGGTATTGATATATTTTTTATCATTTCATCATTTTACATTTTACGATCTGCTTATAGAAACCAACAGCCCAAAGGTTTTACAACAAAATTGGCGAAAAAGCTCCAAATTTAATGAATATAAAATGGGACGTAATGAGGACTGCATTCTTGGACGGCAGTGATGTCAGACTTCACTCTAACGAGGACACCAACCAGCTGGGCAGGGGCACCTTCCCAATTAAGGGACCGCATAGTCCAGGTGCATGCCCTTAAGTCTTTTGCCATGGTAGTCATTAAAAGGAGTCTCTCATTCGATGCTGGTATTTTACATTGCGTGCGCTTTTTTGTGTGGCGGGTCCCAAACCCAGCGCACAACCTGTGTAGGGAACGTTTCACCTTCTCACTTTAGCTTGCCTTCAAACGGATGTTCTTAGGCTAACCAGAGGATACTTAGCCAAAACCGGGAATCGTGAGTTACTTCTGCCATATTTAAAAGAATCGTTTCTGGCCACTCCCAAGTGAATGGCGATCAGAGAACTTTCCTCAATTGCGTGAACTTCTACATATGATTCCATCTTCCATTCTTCACCTTTCATAAGCAAATCAAATATAAACTGATCCTTAGTGATTCAATGCTGTTCTCTATCCCTGGTTTGAAGACAAACGGTTTGATTCGTGAAGAGGAATCGTACTGACAGAGTAACAAATCAAGACTCGATTATGAACAAAAATTTATTAATCGTTGTAGTTCTCTGGGGTGTATTCATTATTTTTTTGCATAGAACTCCTAAATTCGTTGTCGGTCTTCGGCCACACTTACAAGTGAAACCATAACAACCCAACACCGGCGTAAAATCAATTCCCTTAGGTATTCAAATATTTAAAAAAAAATAACGTTGGTCCATCCAACACCGGAGGTTCTTATATCAAGTGAAATACTGACAGATTTTCATAAGTGGTACTCGTTGAACGTCGTAAACGTATGGCAACATCGCAAACTCGCAAAATCGTAAAAGAGCTGTTAATTTTACGAAAATCTTGCAAATATGCAAGACCGTTTTCAGTAACAACCACAGAATTTAGCGCACTTCGCAATCAGCTGGAAGCCTCTACTTGGTGTTTTAAAAGAAAGTAAATTCACAACAATTAATTATTGGCTTGTATTATTAATATTCAATTGATTATTTAATAGAAAAAAGGATTAAGGCTAAACGGCACATTTCGATGGTCTGTAAGCCAAACGAAAGATTTTTTGATAAATATAGTGGACGCAATAAAAGAGAATACGGACCATTTTGAGGTATTGATATATTTTTTGTCATTTCATCATTTTACATTTTACGATCTGCTTTTAGAAACCAACAGCCCAAAGGTTTTACAACAAAATTGGCGAAAAAGCTCCAAATTTAATGAATATAAAATGGGACATAATGAGGACTAAAATGAGGCATTTGAAAACGACTTTTTTATCTGTGCTCAAGTGGAAAGGCCAGACTGGTGCAGGCTTACTTGGAAGTGGTGACCCTCATAGAGTGGAAGAATACATAAAAATAATATATCCTTTTTATGTAGACCTTCACGTGATATTTGGACGTCGCATAAGTCACCATCGATTTATCAATCAACAGAGTCAGCGTTGGACGATACATATATAGAATATACTACTCCAGAGATAGACCCCGACACAAGTTCTTCGAGTCCGTTACCCAGTACGTCCGTTATTATGTATCCGTCTGCAGATGAAGTAGTTAGTCGTTCCGCTAATTTTGCATGCACATCTACACCAAGAAGAAATATGGAAAGATCTCATAGCAGTTCGAATCCGTTTTCATTTCTTTTCGAAATCCAAAATAAGAAGTTGGAACTAGAAAGGAAAAAATTGAAATTTGAAAAAAGAAAGATAGGAAACCAATTTTCAATTGCAGAAATTACGGTTGGAGAAAGCAATGGAAAAAGTCAGATTGGAACACGAACGATTGAAAATCTTAAATAGCTCATAAGTTGCCAAAATGTAACCTTCTGTATTCCAATATAAGATTTTTTCCATTATGACTTTTTCTTCTTAATACATTTGTTGGTTTGTTTTACTTATAGTGACTTAGTGAATATGGTCCACCTTGCTTCTTTTTACGTTATTCGTATTACGTTATTTCTAGTCAAATAATTTATGTTACTTATTTATGTAAAGAAATTGAATTTTATTTGAAAAAATAAATATGAAAAGAATTTTTATATTAAGCTATTTATTGATTAAACAATTGTTCAAAGATTTGTGGTCGCCTTATTTCCCCTTCCTAGGTACGAGCATTTGGTTCCCATAAAAATTCGTCAATACTGTTCCGATTCCTCAGGTTAGTAATCAAAATAATAGTCTTGTTGGAGTATAAAGTTGTGTAACAATGCACAACAGAGAATCCATTTGTTAACTTTTCTCATACCATTTTCATTTTTTATTTGGAGCCTTAAGCCTTTTAAACTACCAAATCTTTCCTTCAGCATTCCAAAACAATGTTCAATTCGAATTCTATATCGACTGAATTTTTTGTTAAAAAAATTCCTTTGGCTTAGTGTTAAATTTCTAGAATTTTCTCTAAATGGCGATATAACAGTACTCGATAATTTATATGCACTGTCACCTGCAATCCATTCACCTTCTAAAAAAAATGTATGTGCTTAAATTGACAATTCGCTGTTATTAAAAATACGTGCATCATAAACGCTACCTGGAAAGCCTAACATCAAGTCCCTTATTTGTAATCTATGATCGCACTCGGCTTGTGTCTTAACGGAGTAAATACCTTTTGGCCAAAATAAATACTGATCCTTATATTTCAACAGCGCATTAAATATGCGTTCAGTTAAATTCTAAAATATAAAAACATGTTAATATATTATGAGGAAAACTGGCGAATTCTGACCTGAATGACACCACCTTCTCTGATTCCAAATAAACCTGCAATCTTCGAAAGAGTAGCTCCTTCACCGCTAGAACCTAAGCGATACAACACAACTGCCAGTTGCGTTTTAATTGGAAATTGTTTGCCCGGCCGAATTTTGTTGAAAAGATTGTCTCCCTTTATTAGATCCAAAATAGCATCGAAAGTTTTCCAAGTGACACGTGTGATCTTCTTGAATCGGTTTTATCAAGTTCCCATAAGATTTCATTTAAAAATACCCATGATTTCGGTACACTATTTTGAATAAATTGTACGCTGTATCAGCATTCTTCGCCTAAAGCCAATTCTTGTGTTATGTCCTCCATTATTTCATCTTCTTTTCTTTTCCTCTCTTCTGCAAAACAAAAAATGTAGTAATTTGAAATAAAACCAATACTTTTTACGCTTGTTTTTTTGAAATTCCTGAATTTTTTTAAAATATTAAAAACAAAAATTTTGACACGATGCTGGTAGGAACGATAAAGGATTAATCGGCTGTATCTCCAAAAATAAGTCGAATTTTGAAAAATCCTTCCAAGGTCATATTTTTGATTGTCTAAACTTTAAATATATGAAAAAAAATCGAATTTTTCAAAATTCTAGAATAGAATACCCCCTTAACTTGTGTTGCCATATTGCAAATTTACTTTTTTTATATACATTATTGCGACGTTAAATTAGTACCACTATTGTTAATCAACAATTATGATCTCTTTACTTTGAGTAAACCTTTTTATTTTGTTTAATATTTTTAATATAAAAAGTATAAATCTAGCATTAAACGAATTCTAAATTGGAGAACCGGACATTAAACTATCCGTACGTTCCCTTTTTAATCTTGAATTTGGGGGTCGATATTCTAAAATTAACGAATAAATAACTACATATCAACAATGATAGAAACAAGATTGCGCAATGACGAGTTCAAGTTTTGTTCGTTCTGCGCATCAACGTCACGGTTGACCAACGTACAATCAGCTGATTTTCCGTTGCTTGTGTTTCTTTGCAATAAGAAGCAATTTTGTATTGTAGGCATACAAAAACATGAATATCATCAGAAGTTAACATCAATATAAGTCAATATTAATAAAAGATATCAATATAAGTGAATTTTTTATAGTGGACATTTACCTACATATTCATTTCATTGTATTTTCGTTGTATTATTTAATTTATCTCTTTGCTGTGTTTGTTTCAACTATATACATACATTTATGCAAATAAAAATATTGACTATTTTGTGACCAAAATCAATTTATTGTCTTATTTAATTTTCTTTTTTTGTTGTACATATTTTCAATTAAGTTTTTATTTAAGGAACGAATCCTAAAACACATTCTAGTTCTGAAAAACAATTATTTTACTTTGGTGTTACAATTTACAAAATTACTTAAATCTAAGTGCTTCTGGACGTAATTTTCACACATATGCAAATCAGTACCATGTAAGTCGTCAAATACTGCTTGCACGGCTTTCATATGCTCCATCAACATATCTGTTGGTTTTGAAAGTCCCTCTTCAGATAGGTGATCCACCCAAGCATGAGACGAACAATTTTCTGAATTTCGGGATTGTCTTTACCAAGTTTGTGACAGGTTTACCCTGCCAAATTTTTAAGCCCATCGTTGTTGAGAATCTTCAAGTCATCATTTTTTCAATTGGATCAACGGAATTTAGATCAACTGACACACGTTGAAAAACATTACCTACAAAAATATAATAAACATACATACAAGCGTATAAAAAAATGGAAAAAATTGTTAGTTAAGATTATTACTACAATTAGGATAAGAAACAGTTTTCAGTATGCAAAAACTTAGTTAGTATATATTTAACATCAATACATAAATAAAATTTCACAATTAATACTTCATGCGAAAATACAATTCAAATTCGCATTCAAAGGCGCGGTCGAATAATATGTCAACCATGACGTCAGCAAGAACAGCTGACTGAAAACAAGCGTGCGCATTGCGCAATCTCTTTCTCTATCATTCTTGAATACACATGTATATAATGAGCCGACACCAGTGGCAATATGCACGGCCATCGTAGAAACATACAAGTAGCAAAAGAATCATATGGTCATCAACAGCTGAGATCACCTGATCGAAATAGTTGATTTTAAAAATAATAAAGAGTTTGCAGTATAGGCGCGTTAGCAATATTTTTTGGGTGTTAGGTTCCCCAAGACGCCTCTTTTCACACATATAAAACATACAATACTAAACAAAACTATTTGTAATAATTTAAACAAAAATAGATAGGTTCTTCAAATATTTTTAATAAAATAAAAAAGGTTTACCAATTTTCGATACAATAACTAAAATTTTAATCAAAACTAGGTAAATTTAATCTTTATGAATTTTAAAAATCGAAATATATATGAAAATTTAACAAAAACGTACTTAAAATAATAAATTGGATAGCATAACACGCAACACACCCGTGCCTTTTCTAAGGCATTTGGCCGTTTTAGTAGTAGAATATTTAGGAAACCCTAACGAACTGCCTGGGCTTTTGCCCAGAGTCGTCCCTCATTCTATTGCATTCTTAATGTAATTTCTGTCATTCTACAAGCTTTCGCCTGTGTATGTATGGGAGCAAATGATAGGATTTTTTACTTGTAGTTTTATACAATGTTCATTGCGTTGTCTTGACAAGAGTTATTGCTTGTCGGTACATCGCGTTAGATGAAAGTTTTTTTTATTATTAACCTTAATTGGAGTGAAAAATATTATTACTTACGATGATAATGCAGTCATTGCAACGAATTTGGAATCTGTCCATGGTACGTGCTTTTATATTTACCAACTACTTAGAATGTTCATTAATATATGTATGTGCCAGGCTTCGTAAAATGTTATACAATGCAGCAGTTTGGCTTTTCATGAAGTACTCATTGAAGATGATCTGTATCATCAGCAACCAAGCCTCTGCATACATGTATATCGGAATTACTCAAATTGGAATTGCGTAGTTTAATGGCTTTAATACATAAATTACAAAGCGAAATTCTTGAGTTTAACTCAGTATTTGACAATAGCGGAACCGGAATGCAGGTTATCCAAGTTACACGTTATTTGGAGGAAGTGGTCTGAATGACAACGGGTTATAAATATATCGGTGATGCCTTATAAAGGCATAATCCGCGATAAAATGGATATAGGAAGATAGAGCAGGTCCGTGAATATACTTAATTTTCGTGATATTTGGCTTTGTAGTTAAAAGTTTAAACTGTTTATTTTTTCGTCTCAATAAGAAATGTAGAGTCGCGCAAAAGTTAACTCGTGAGAAAGCTAAATCTTCAGCTAAGTTGACCGATTTTGAGGGTCCACGTAGCGCATAGACTGCACGATTCCGATTACTTTGGCGGAGGGGTAAAAAACCGAATTTCCATATAAATGGGGTATGTACGGATAGGGGAGCTTCTCCAGAGGAGGAATATTTAAAAATAACTAATATTTTTTTAAAATATTCACGTTTAAAAGTTCAAAAATTTGCACTAATAAGATGGTATTTCTCAATGTTTCACTGATTTTTTTTTTTACATTTTTCACTTGGTATATTTAAATATACACTCTAAACATTGATATAAGTTCACATTTGACCTTATTTTATAATATTTTCCGTAAATTTATTAATTTAAAAATCACTTAGCACACTCTTGGTTGCGAAGGTTAGATTGTTTACAATTATGAGGAAAACTAGCGTTGCCACATCTTAAACACCAAATTTGTAGGATTCTTAACGATTTTTCTTTGTTGGTTTTTTGCGTGATTCTTGTTTCTATATTAATTACAATAAAAACTACTTTCCAACAACTTTCAAGTTATAATATTGAGTTGTGAACACTTTCCATATATGTATGTGCAATATGTTTCATAAAAACAAGTAAAAATCTATGAAAATATTGTAAAATTTATATCATATCAAGGTGACTGAAGTACTTTCGCGTAGTACTCCTTTCTGCGTTAAGAAAAATAATATATATTGAGCTTTAGTTATGAAGTGGTTAAAGTGCTTATATGTTTTGGTTATCATGCACTCATATACCTTCCACTATATTACGTAATGTTATTATATAATATTACTTATTTGCATAATAAATTTAAAAAAGAAAATATCCATATGCATGAATAGAGTAATTTTTGCAAAAAGAGGAATTTCAGCGAATTGCCTTATCATCACATGGCAGCGCTCCATTTCGTCGTAATTTTTGGTAAACAAAAAAGGATCAAACGAGTGTAAAATGCAATTTTTAAAATAAAGATTTTTTAGGTAAAAAACCTGCGAAAAGTTTAAAATGTGGATTTATTTAAAAGTTTATAGTGTAATTTAATTAATTTGAAGTGAAAAATGTAAATAAAGTGTGGCTAAGGTGGTGAAATAGCTTCTTGAAATGTTCGAATTTTTGAAATTTAACGTCGAATATCTCGTAAACTAAGCGTTTGCGGTACCTCTAACCCTGTATAATTTTTAATCAGGAGGACTTCCGCTTCCAACGGTACCTTCGAATCGCGGAGCCAAAGAAATCAGAATTGTGTCTTTTTAATTATATCTCTTTCAAATATTGGCCGTGGCTATGTCTCAAATGATCCATCCATTGAGTCCAATTTTCGATGACTTGTTAGATCATTTCGACTAGTAACTAGCAAATGACACGCTTGATATTTTGTTCCAAGGATGAATCGAAACGGGATTGTTCACATAGAAGGGGAAACTTTAGTATACCATCCCACGAATTCTGGGTTAAAAGTGATAGTTTTCGAGGTATTTGCATTTAAAGTTGAAAATTTCGCAATTTCTCGATTTATACTAACTTTTTCTTTCATATTGTGCACCTTTTATATAATTACACTTCACTACAATATTTCTACATAGTTATTTTTAATTTATTATTTAGATTATTAAAAAAAATAACTGACCGATCCAACACCAGGGTGTGTCAAGTTTTTTTTTTTCGAGTAAAACTCCTTTTTGTTTTTTACTCATGATATAGCAAGAAAAGGGATAATGATTTATGTATGTGGAGTAAAAACCTAATTTTTATTCAAAAATGAAATGAAATAGTGGGTTTAAGTATTTCGGCCCTCCAATACATAATCCAACGATTTGTTAGTGACAATAGAGTGGTTGACAAAGGTCGTAATGTCCCAAATAAAATTTGCACAGCCGCCGAAAAAAGAAAAAAATATATTAGGAAAAACTAAAACAGAACCAAGTATAAGTGATCCAGACCTGATAAAAGAGGTTGAGACAGCGCTTGATAAGTCATGCAATCCTGAAACAATAAGACGGACGCAAAGCTGATTTGCACGGTATGAAAGCTCGAAACAAACCGTTTATTAGTGAGCGTAACAAAAAGACTCATCCGAGGCTGATTGCTAGTTTTCTTTGGGGGTGTTGTTTATGTGACGGGTCCCAAATCAAGTGCACAACCTTTGCAGGGAATGTTTCGCCTTCTCACTTCACTCGCCTTCAAACGGCTGTTCTTAGGCTACCCAGAGGATACTTGGTCAAAGACCGGAAGTCGTGTGCGCTTGATCCATATGTAAAAGAATCGTTTCTTGCCACTCCTAAGTGAATGGCGATTAGAGAACTTTCCCTCTTTGTGTGAACTTCTACACAGGATCCTCCCTGGATGGTCCTTCGCGCATTGGCCACGGCGAATATCGACATAGTTCAGCGAATTAAAAGACAACAGCTCGTTGGTTAGGCCATGTTGTCCGAGTGGACGAAAACACTCCAGCTCTGAAAGTATTCGATGCTGTACCCGCCGGGGGAAACAGAGGAAGAGGAAGACCTCCACTCCGTTGGAAGGATCAAGTGGAGAAGGACCCGGCTTCGCTTGGAGTATCCAATTGGCGCCACGTAGCGAAAAGAAAAAACGACTGGCATGCTGTTGTTAACTCGGCGATAATCACGTAAGCGGTGTCTACCCCAGTAAAGGAGAACAAAAAGGTTAGGTCGCAGTTTGCTGAAAAGTTTATTATAAGAGACAAAACGTATTGTAAATACGTTATTTTTCCCGACGAATTTAACCTCTTCGGTTCCGATGGAAAGTCTTTTGTATGGCGTAAGCCCCACACGGAGTTGGAACCCAAAAATCTACGTGGCACAGTAAAACATGGTGGAGGACACGTAATAGTTTAAGGTTGTATGTCATCAGCTGGTGTCGGCAACTTAGTTTTTATAGATCAAAATATGGATAAAACCATTTATTTAAATTTACTAAAAAATAATTTGGTACAAAGTACATTCGAGACAAGTTAAGATTCTACCAAGACAATAACTCGATGCACAAGTTATAATTAGTGCAAATGTGGCTTATATGGAACTGTCTATATATGGTAGAAATGCCTGTTCTCGTGTTTTCGAGAAAAGCATAAGAAAACATCATATTAGCAAGCAACAAGACCTTAAAACACCATTAGTGGCATAATGGGGAAAAATATCTCCAGAATGCACTAAAAAACTTGCTGTTGCCATGCAAATAATACAATTATTTTGAAGGTGTTTGTTTGTGTTCGTAATAAAAATAACTTATATTTAAGTGTACATTTTAGATTTTTTTAAAATAGGAAAAAAAGGAAAATATTTAGCATTTTAATTGTAATGAAAGGGTTCACGAAATAAGATTTGAGCTATATCTGTACAGGAAAAAAGGTAGCGGTGTGACATCACACGACCTTGGTGGCTAATCGATCAAGTCAAAACGTTAAATTGTCTGCTCACCGAAGTGATGGGTATTGACGCCGTCTTGTTGAAACCAAATGTCGCCGAGATCACGAGCTTCAATTTCAGGTATCTAATAATCTGTTACCATGGGGCAAAGATGGTCTTTATTGGCGGTTACGTTTTCAGCAGTTCGAAATCACCGAACCTTCTTGGAACTGTATTTTGTACGCTTTCAAGTTAGGATTTCGATGTAAAATGCTCCAAGTCCTTTCAATTGTCAGTTCGAATGGCTGTGAATGGCGCCGAATCTACTACGCAAGGTCTTCATGTACACTCTCAGCTACGGCTGCTATATTTTTTTTACTGCCTGCTGGACGTGGTCTGTTCGATCGAATATTATCAAATACTGAATGTAAGGAAAGTTCTCTGATTGCCATTCACTTGGGAGTGGCCAGTCACGAGCTTAAGAAATTCACCACCTTCGGTCTGGATAGCCAGAGGTGAGCTATAGTGAGAAGTCGTACCATCCACCACCGACGACAGCAATCGTAATAAGGACTATAATTTAAGGGCAAGCACCTAAAATGTCCGGTCCTTAAATGGGAAGGTGCCAATGCCCAGCTGGTTGATCTTAACTAATTTAAGGCTAGGATGCGCAAAGAAGGTATCTGGGGCCCAACGGTCGTGAAATTAATGCCCCTATCGCGGTATTCAACCCAACTGCATTTCAGTCGAAGTTTAACAATTCAGTATTGCGAACTTCAACTAAATCCGTCAAAAAAAAATTGCGGCTGAAATATCACCGAACTTCAACTTTTTTTGGTATTGCGGTTTTCAACACTGTACAAGTGGGGTTGACTAGTATATAAATAAACTTCGACTGCTTAATATCAGTTGAAGTTCAACATTCGTGCAGTGAAATACAAAAAAATATTCAAGAAAAATGGAGAACGGGTAAAATAACTATGTTAATTAATGTTAAATTAATTTTAATTAAAATTTTTTATAAATTTTTAGGAAAAATAAAGTTACAACAAAAAAACAATTTAAAAAATTGGTGGAGTTAATGGAGAAGTCTCCAGAAGTAGGAAGAGGAAAGGCACAATTTGGAAACAATAAATTAAAAACCAAAGAATTGTGGGAGAGTATGGCACTGCAGTTAAATTGTTTACGGCCACCAAGTAAGTTATGTTTATGATATTAAAAATATTAACTAAAAACAAAACTTTTTTATTAGGTGTGGATTCACTATAAGGCAAATTTAAAGAAAAAACTTGCCAACAACAGGTAGTTGCGACTGGTGGTGGACCGTCGCAAGAGCAGTCGCTGAGCCCAATGGAGCAGAGCGTGGCCCAGATTATTCAATTAAGGGAAGCAGTTGCACCAAGTGGGCCGGCATTTGGTGCAAAGAATATACCTCCTACTGTCGCCGATGTGCCCCTGGAATGCACGCCATTGTCCACTCCAATTGTGCAGGAACGCCCGACTCCTTCCAGGAGAGTTCAGTTAAGGAGGGCGAACAATTGCATGGAGTCGGAAAGGCTGCAACTCCTTTCAACCCAGGCTGAAACGCAACAGCAAAAAAATGGACAGTTGGAGAAAACTAGACATAAATGGTATACTCTCCAAAAAGGAAGTTTAGATTAAAAAAAAAGAAAAATGGAGATATACGAAAGGAAAGCAGACGAGGCGCATGAACACCATGCACTTAAAATTGAGGTGCAGCGCCTCAAAATTGCTAATCTTCGCACAGATTTTATTTTTATTTTTTTTTTGTTATTTAACACACGAAGTCATATTTTTTTAATTTTATTTTTAATTATTCTGGACTGAAGTGATCTTTTATATTTTTGTACCATAGTTTACATTAAAAAATGAAGTGATATTGTTATTTAATAAATTTATTTAAATAAAATTTAAATGTATGCCTGAATAAATAGCACATTGGAAAGAATAAATGAAATTTAATATTTTAATTATTTAAAGGGAAGTCATAATTATTATTGTGAATTATTCGAGCCGTATCCTCTTCTCTTTCTATGTCCAAAACATCATTGGTCATTGTAGTATTTGAAGTAGATGGTATTTCTTCCGGAGATTCCACTTGAAAGTGTTGGCAAATATTGTGCAATGCGCAACAAGCATTCACAATTTGCATAGCCTTTTCAGGAGTGTAATGTAAACCTCGTACAGATAAAATACATCGATATATACTCTTGAGTAAACCAATTGTCCGCTGTACAATATTCTGGGCCTTTGAGTGTACTGTATTGTAGCGTGCTTTGGGGTGAAGAATCTTCCGCTAAGGGATAAGGCGTCATTAAAAATTTGTGCAGAGGATAGCCAGCGTCGCCTAAGAAATTATATTACTCCAACTATTTAGCAATAAATACGATAAAGTCTTACCCAAGATCCAAGTGTTATTCTGTATGTTGTTCTGTAAATGCACTTTCAAATCGCTAACATTGAAAACAAAAGACTCATGATTTGCGCCTGCATGCCTAGCATCCACATACCGAATAGACATTTTAAATCACAAAGCTAAACATTTTAAGAAATTATACCATTTTGTTTCTAATATAATTCAGATTTTATACATACAATTATCACGTTTAAACTATAGTAGCCCTTTCTGTTAAGATAAAGATGTTGCACTTCTTTTCTTGGTGAAATTATGCGAACAAGAGTCCCGTCGATGCAACCAACTACTCCCGGAAAGCACTTTTTGAATAAAATGAAACTTTTGAAGCGTTTTGCTCCTCCTCTTCTTCTTCTTCCTTACTGGCGTAGACACCGCTTACGCGATTATAGCCGAGTCAACAACAGGGCGCCAGTCGTTTCTTCTCTTCGCTACGTGGCGCCATTTGGATATTCCAAGCGAAGCCAGGTCCTTCTCCACTTGGTCCTTCCAACGGAGTGGGGGTCTTCCTCTTCCTCTGCTTCCCGCGGCAGGTACTGTGTCGAATACTTTCAAAACTGGAGTGTTTTCATCCATCCGGACAACATGACCTAGTCAGCACAGCCGCTGTCTTAATTCGCTGAAATATGTTAATGTCGTCGTATATATGACTGTCAACAGCCAAGTCGCGAGTGCGACGACTGTTTGTTTGATGTCAGAAGATAGTTCGTCTTGCCCTCGTTCCATCTTGTCTGAAACCTCGTTTGATATCGAACGGCTCGGATATGTTCTTCCCGATTCCGACGGAGCTTTTGGTGTTGCTCAACGTCAGCTTACACAGCCGTATTAGTTTTGCGGGGATACCAAATTTAGACATCGCGGCATAAAGGTAGCTCCATTTCGTGCTGTCGAAAGCAGCTTCGAATAGGTGGTGCGTGTGCGTGATTTGCCAGGTCTAAAGCCACACTGATAAGGTCCAATCAATTTGTTGAAGGTGGGCTTTAATCTTTCACACAATACGCTCGATAGAACCTTGTACGCGATGTTGAGGAGGCTTATTTCACGCTAGTTGGCGCAGATTGTGTGGTCTCCTGTTTTAAGGATTGGACATAGCACACTTAAAACCAAACGTTGGGCATGCTTTCGTCCGACTATGGTTTGCAAAGAAGCTGATGCATGCTCCTTATCAGTTCTTCGCCGCCGTGATTGAATAGCTCGGCCGGCAATCCGTCGGTCCCTGCCGCTTTGTTGTTCCTCAGTCATTTGAATTTTAATCCATTGGGCACAAATACGTTGTTCAATTATATTTCAACCTCTTTAATTACTAAAGATATCGTAGGTTGCGCCAACCCAATGTTAAAATCATTTCCACTGCATTTTTTGATAACCACCGTCAGCAAGGAAACACAGAGTTGCGTATAATTTTAATATAGGAGGTATGGCCGGTCCTCGCACACGTTTGTGGAAATGTTCCTTCATCTCATTCAGTAAACAAAATGCTTCTTTATTTAATCGAAAATAACTTATGAATCTGCAACAAATATTATTAAAAGCCACTTAATTGTGAAAAAAACTATGGCTTACTTTGCATTTGGAAGCTCCAATGGATTTGAGTGATCACGAAGGATTTTTCGTATACGTAGCACATCAATTTTGCCCCCAATATTTTCGTCATTGTAATATAAATCAAAACATATCAATTTTTTATGTATAATGTTTATTCACTTTTTCGCAAGCGACAACTGAATTCAATTGTTTAGATATGTCATTTAAAAGATTTTAGCTGTTTCACTATCTGTCAAATTTCCCTTTCTTAGGTTGGCAACGCCAATCATACTTCGACTAAACTTAGTTGAAGTTCGCAATACCGAAAAGGAGTTTGGTTGATCTAAAGTTGAATTGCCTTAACTTCAATTCGACCAAGTGGGTTGAAAAACGCAATAGGGGCATAAGCCTTCTCGATGAAACATCACCAAACGGGTGGAGGCTAATCGATTTCGCCGGGGCCCGAAATATGGTCACCAATCTACCTGGCTCTCTGCGGATCGAAAAGCTCCCAACCAGATCGATGAAAGACGGAATACACGTTACCAGACAACCGAACGATTTTCTAGTTGACTTGTATTCCCGCTCTCTGAGAGCACTCATCAGCAATTCGGTATAAGGGAACGGCATTTCAAGTTCCTTACGTAAAGCTGCAAAGGAAACCATTTGTTTCCGGAAAAGGCAAGAGAACAGCTGGTACGACCAGGAGTGCCATGGCTTAGCGGAGAACAAACAGACTGCCTGCCCCGCAACGCTACAATCGAACACAACACGTGTGGAATGTGCTAGATACTGAGAGACGTATTTGCAGACAAACAAAGAGAGAGCCCGAAATGCGTGATTATGAAGAGCTCGACAAGCTGGCCGACAGGGTGCTCGACAATTCTACGAAAAGATGCGATGACCAACAGAAGCTTTCAAGACCGGAGCATAGTCTTGTAGAACTCAAAGAGATGACCGACGTTTGGAATTTAAATTTGCTCTGCCCAATCTCCAAAAAGGGATACTCCACAATCTACGTCAACTACGCAGTGATCCTCAACATCGCATATAATGTTCTCTCTAGCGAATTGTGTAAAAGATTAAAACCTACTATGTCTAAATTTGGTATTCCCGCAAAACTAATACGGTTGTGTAAACTGACGTTGAGCAATACCAAAGGCTTCGTCAGGAGCTGGAAGGGCCTCTCCGTTCGATACCAAACGAGATTTCAGACAAGGCGACTGTCTTTCTTGCGACTTCTTCAATCTTCTCTAAAAGAAAATAACCGAACTAAATAGGGAAGATACTATCTTCTATTATAGTGTACAGCTGCTGGTGTACGCCGATGATATTGATATCATTGACCGTAACAACCTGCTCCGTTAGTTCTGCTTTCTTCAAAATGGATAAGGAAGCGAAGCAAATGGAATCTCCAATTGGCGCCGCAGTGTGAAAAAACAACTGGCGCGCTGTTGTTAATTTGGGTATAACCGCGTAAGCGTTGTCTACGGCAGTAAAGAAGAAGAAGAAGAAATACATTTCAAACATGTTTTGAAAAATTTCTCAAATTTTTGCGCTCACGACGAATGTTAAATATAATGCAATTGTATCCATTTTGAATATGTGTAAAAACGAACCAAAAAGCTAAGACAATTTATTTAATTTTTTAAACTTATCAAATTTGTTGATAACGCAGTTTACTTAAGGTAGAGCAAAGCAGGTTATCGATGGTATCAATGGTCGCATGAACATTTTCGATCGGAAATTCTTTCCGCAACGAATTTCGATGCGGATTCAATAATTATACCCATTTTTTCAGCTTTTCGGCGTTTTCGGTAATGCAAACTGTGTAGGTAGGAGTGCCCTATCGGGCTCAATTAGCACTGTGTGTAGTGTGTATGATGCAGACTTTTCGGAAAAGCAAACCGGATTCTTTGGCAAAAATGGAAAGTTCGAAAAAGCATCACTGGCAAAGCTGATGCACAAAAACATGCAAAACTTCCAACATTTGAAAAGTAGTTGCACACAAATTAACACCAAAGCAAATGTCTTTGTAGGTAATGTATGTTTCATTTTATAGGATATAGTGTCAAATGTTGGAACAATATGTTTGACTTTTAAACAATTCGCAACAAAATTTTTTTACGCGATTAATTCTTATTTTGTTCCTTACTAATTGACATCGTCCATATAACTTCTCTGTGAGGGTGTTAATAAGAAATATTTATATTTGTATAATTTTAGGTTTGAAAATTATCAAATGCGCAATTCTTATCTTAATTATGATTTTAAATCAGCAGTTGGTCAGTATTTGTAGTATTTGCTACATCTTCTAAAAAGCCCATATTTTCTGTACGAATCGCGTGTCATGTTTCTCATTTTGTTGTTGTTGTTATAGCCAGTATCTAGGCTCTGGTTGGTCGGCAGTAGCAGTTTAGCTGACATAGAAGTGCTTTAATGGAAGCCCAGTAAACAAGCTGTTTCGATGGGACAAAGTGAGTAGGGGTTTAAGTAAACTGGTTTCTGGGCTATGCAAAGCGGTGATTAGTGTCGTGAGGGACTAATTGCATGCAAGGCATAAGTTGGGTATTTCGGTGAGAATTCTGCTTTCTACGAAAACATTCGAGCAGGAATCGCTTAAAAACGAGGGTGTACTACTCATTTACAGGTAGCATGCGGTCTCACTGGTGTTCCATGAGAGACATCTCAATATAATGCGTTAAGATTCCCTTAAGTTGGCAAGTAACCAGGTTTCAATAGTAGTACTATCCTTCCGATTTTCCATATATCAGGTAGGGGAAGGGAGGTCAGTGAAAGGTGTTTTAACATCAGCATATTTATACAGTCTAAGCCAATGGATTTAGATGCTTTAGATTTATTACTAACACTCAGAACCTCCCTGCTGGTGAAAAAAGCGGTGCATTGTCTTTTGGTCGCTGCGGAGTGCAGAATAAATTTCCTGGTGAAGTAGCTCACGTTAGTTCTGCTTTCTCCAGGCTAAACAAGGAAGCAAATGGGTCTGGCAGTGAACGTCACTGTTGACAGTCATAACTTTGAAGTTGTAGATAATTTCGTCTATCTTGGAAGCGGCGTAAATACCACCAACAATGTCAGCCTGGAAATCCAACGCAGGATTACTCTTGCCAACAGGTGCTATTTCGGACTGAGTAGGCAATTGAAAAGCTAAGTCCTCTCTCGACGAACAAAAACCAATCTCTATAAGTCGCTCATAATTTCCGTCCTGCTATATGGTGCAGAGGCTTGGACGATGACAACAACCGATGAGTCGACGTTACGAGTTTTCGAGAGAAAGGTTTTGCGAAAGATTTAAGGTCCTTTGCGCATTGGCCATGGCGAATATCGCATTCGATGGAACGATGAGCTGTACGAGATGTACGACGACATTGACATAGTTCAGCGAATTAAAAGACACTCCAGCTCAGAAAGTATTTGACGCAGTACCCGCCGGAGGAAGCAGAGGGAGAGGAGGATCTCCACTCCGTTGGAAGGACGAAGTGGAGAAGGACCCCTGGCTTCGCTTGGGTATCCAATTGGCGTCACGTAGCGAAAAGAAGAAACGACTGACGCGCTGTTGTTGACTCGGTTATAATCGCGTAAGCGGTGTCAACACCAATTAAGAAGAAGATATCCCTTCTCTTGATTAACCCTGGAGTTTTATTGACCAATGTTATTGTTTGAGGCGCTAATGCTGGAAAATGTCAGATGCCAAAGAACTATGAACACTCCGTTGTTGGATCGGTGTTAGTTATTTTTTTGAAGTGTGTACAAGGCCGCCAATGCAGAACGTAGAAAAAATCTATGAAATAATATATTGTTTTTTTTTTTTTTTTTTATTGAAACGTAACAAGGATATGATTTTACATTTCATTCTAATTGCAATTAGTGACTAATGTAAACTAACAGGCAATATTTTTCATAATTTGTAAGGTACAACAATAAAAGGTCTATTAAAAAACTCTATTCAAAAACTAAACTTTGTTTCAAAAACTAAATATTATAATATTTGTTATTTGCTTAAAAGGTTATGAAACGTAGTTCTTTTCAGTCTTCCCCTGCTATTTCTAGTCTCTCCCAGTTGTCGGGCTCCAGCGTTTACGTGATTTTGTAACCTTGTGGCATGTTTCGATGCCGTTTCGTCAATGATTTCCCGAACCATTATTATGCGGAGATCGCGATGTAGATCTGAATATGGTATGTATCACGGGGCGTTTACAATTTTGCGCTGAACTTTGTTTTGGAATCTTTGCACCGCTTCGATGTATACCGGTGTAGCACAACCCCATATTTGAATTCCGTATGTCCAAATGGGCTTTAACGTTTGGTTGTAAACTAGGATTTTATTTTAGGTTGGTAATGGTGATTTCTTGCCGATTAACCGGTTTATTTTGTTGTGTTTTAGTTTTAGCTCTGCAACTTTAGTTTGTATATGCTCCCTCCACTTTAATTTTGCATCCAACGTCAAACCAAGATCTTTAGCTGAGGTGGAATATGGGATATACATAGCACTTATGTTAGTGAAGTTTATGTGTATAGACTTTAACTCATGTAGAGTAATGTTACATTTTTGTGTCCATTCTGCAATTTGGTTAATTGAAGACTGCATTCTGTTCGACGACTCAGATTCATGTTTTCCGGTAGTAATGATGCAGGCCTATCGCCAGTAAACAGAATGTAGAGTGGTCCTAGGACACTTCCTTAGGGTACACCCGTTCTTATTGGCTGTAACGTATTATATGATTGCCCCTGTTTGATTCGGTTGCTCAGGTAGGAGGCAAGTAGTTCAGTTAAATGCTGTGCAAAGAGAAGTCTTAATTTATGAAGTAAGCCATTTTTCCATCGCATTTTCTATTATATCTGTTATTCGATGAACTTGATCGATTGTGGAAAGTTGCGATCTAAATCCAAGTTGATGAATAGGTATAAGGCCTTTCTCTTCAATTATGTTCTGCAGTCTTCTTACAATTACAGCTTCAAGTATTTTGGACCAAATAGGCAACAGTGATATTGGACGATATGGCGAGGCCTCCTGGGCTCTTTTGCCGGGTTTTTGTACCATAATGATATCAGATACCTTCCATGACAATGGGGCGTTTCTGAGATTTAAGCAAGTTTTTATTATTGATGTTTTTCTAATGCTTTTCGCGTTGGATTTGTTATTAGATCAGCAGGTACCAAGTCGAAGCTGGGATTCGTTTGGCTTTCTGAGGGGTGTATTCGACAATATTGGTTCCCTTGGATTTTTTACAGCTTTCCAAAGGGAATAATCGGAAGGTTTGTTTGGCGGTAATTTCTCAATATAATTAGAAATATTTTGGTTTGTAAATTGGTACTGAGAACCCTAGTTAAATTGTTCAATTCTGTTTTGTATTGAGGAAAACGCGTGATTTGCCATTTTTACATAGTTTTCTCTATTTCTTTATGAGATCTAAAATGTCTGATGAATATTTAGCATAAATTTTTTGTTAAAGAACAGGAGTACTTTTCCAAGCCGATTCTTGAATGGGTTTCGTAAATATGTGAACTTCACCTTCTAAATATCTTGAATTGTTATATTTACTTTAACATCAATATTTTTGTCGAGCCTAACTTTGAAATACTCCAAATCCATATGCCTATTAGAAAGATAAGGCGGTATGTTGATTTCGTTTAGATGGCCATTAAGGGTTAGATATACTGGTCCGAATTTAAGGCCTATCCATTTTCCTTAGTAATGAAGGCCTTGGATATTTGTCAAGTAATGAAAAATTCGATCAAGTCGGGTAATATTTTTGTGTCGGCATCCAGTGGCCATAGCAGCTTTAAATAGCTCTCCTCCTTTCAGTGTCGTAACTCTTGAATTGGGAATGTTTTAGATTCAACCGATATGCTCGTGGTTTGGAATTCTGGGACAGTTCTATTAATTTCTTCGTAATGGGGAATATTTTCTCTCATAATTATGGCGCTCCCCCTTTCGCTTTGTTATTTGTTTGGTTCGGGCAATACATCTTGTAGTTTTTGAATTTAACGAAAGTTTCATTAATAAAATGGGTTTCTGGTATGAGACAAATATAAATTTTTTCAACATGGAGTAATGTCTCTAATTCTTTCTTTCGTTTGAGAAAGCCATTTGGATTCCAGGTCATAATTTTCATCGGTTTCATTTTTGCGCCTCACTTTCGCTTTGCTGTCGCTCTAGTTGAGTGGGTAAGTTTATTTTGCTCTTATAGCTTATTATGCTTGTAGAGAATTAATGAGAAATTATTGATAATATAAGTAATGGAATTCGAATTTGTATGGTTTGTAGACGTATGTTGAGTTTGACTAGTACCTTTGGTAATGCTGGCAAATGAGGCTTTTACAGATTGCTGACTTACATTAGTAATATCCTTCTGAGGAGCAGTAGAAGCGGTTGTACTGAATGGTTTTGGTTGTTGGATATGCTCTTTATTTTTCTCAGTCGCGTTTTAAATTTTTTGAAGTTGTTTTGCAATTTCACATCCCCTATAGTTCGCAGTGTGATTCTGATAGTTACAGCATTTTGGCGGTAGTTCGGCAGGATTTGTGCAACTTAGAGTTGTGTGATTTCCGGCGCACTTCACACACCTTGGTGATTTGCAACAATAATTTCTGGCGTGACCGAATGCCTGACAGGCTTTACATTTGATGAGCTCGAGTTTGACGACAGAATTTAAGATATGTTTGATTTCGTAATCTTTATGTTCTCTGTAGATTCGAAGCATAAAATAAACATATTTAATGGATTTTTTGTTTTGTATTGAAATTTATTTATGACCTTTGTAACTTTAAACCCCTGCTTCTGAAGATCTGTGACAATGATGAAGGTCTTTTACCAATACAAGTATATCACGCTATTGTATGTCCTCGTACGAGTACCAAGGAATTTTTCGATTCGTTTAATTTCCTTGTAAGTATTCTATACTCTGAACTGTCAGAAAGGTTTATTTTTAATAAACTTTGGAAAATGAGCTTAAGTGTGTAAGAATTTTTAACTTCTGCGTTTATAAAGGAACGCATCAATTGGTTAAAATTTTCTGACATCATGATTGGCGGAGGGCGATGACTTACTTTATATCTTTTTTACCTCTTGCTGTAATATCCGGGTTCGGATACTTCAGCGTTACATCCGGTGAAGAATTTTTATTTGCGTTTCTTAGTTTCCCTACTTATTTTTTCTTTTTTAATAACCAATTTGTTTAATTTTCAAGCTCTTCTTCATCTGTTTCGGCTACAAAATTCGATTTTGGTGAAGAAGTAGGCGTTTCATCGCTATATTTGTTTAGCGATTTCCTTAAGTTTTCATATTGGAGTGTCACATTTTCATTTTTTAGCTCATTGTTCAATGCTTCTATTTTATTAATATCAACATACCTAATTGGTTACGTGGTGATCCCCCACCAGCAGACGGGGTTTCTATGTCCATCACGATCTAATGGAAATGTGGTTATTTTAAGTTATATAAACTGCCTTATCAACTGCTTTACCGACTGTGGAAATAATGTAGTATCCCTGGCCACCTACAACTCTGCGTGAACAGCTGGTTTGCCGTGTGACAGGAACAGCTGATACAGCATTTCAGATGTGCGAAAGATAATCTTAGAGTGAAAGTAATTGAGTTTTTTTAATTTGATGTTATTATTTTTATTTTTTTTTGTTATTGTTTTAAAATTTAATATGGGTTTGTTATCAATTATTTATGGTTTTCAAACATTAATGCAGATAATTGGTGTCCCACGTGAGATGTCAAAGATGTTGAGAACAATTTCTGTATTTTTTTTATGTAGAGGACATTTTGAAATGTACAACCCTTTATAAGTATAAATTTATAACAAAATGGCATACTTTAATTTGTGATTTTTTTTCATTTCAAATGAATTTTAAATATATATATTTTTTTATATCCATTAACACTTCACTAATGTTTACACATTTCCTATGTATTAAATAGTGCCAAACTCATTTTAGTTCTATATATACTTTTCGTTGAAATCCAACTATGCATACAATAATAAAATAGTTGCAAGCAAACAAAAAATAAGTGTTGCCATATTTTGTAAATGAATAAAATAAATGAAAAAGGGGGATTATACGGTAAAATAAAAAATTTATATTAGCGTGATGAGAAACGCAAAATTTTTCAAGATTTTCCTTATTTTTTCCTATACGCTATTCCTAAAATTCACCCGTTCCTTGCATTAAAGTTAACATTCAATAATTTGAGTAATTTTTCCTCACGCTCGATTAGTATTGAATTATTTCCAAATTTCTCTGACGTAAAGTCGACAACTCTTGCTCAATAAAGTAGAGTAAGGTCGCTTGTCAGCGCACGTAAAATCTTACGTCTTAATAAATGCCTTGGAATGAGATGCGTGTCGTATGGAGACAGCACCATGTTCGCGGTTAATAATGTTTCGAACTTCCCTTGTACTTTTCGAAAATCTTATACTACTGTGAGCAAAAAATATTAATACTTTTTAATTTAAATTTCACGCCAAAACGCATTCGTCGAAATATTTTTTCTCTAGGATGGTATGACAGTCAGTGACATATGTGCCAAGTCACATCGAAATAATCATTCTTCTTCTTTTTCTTAATTGGCGCAGACACCGCTTACGCGATTATAGACAAGCTAACAACCGCGCGCCAGTCGTTTCTTCTTTTCGTTACGTGGCCCCAATTGGATATTCCAAGCGAAGCCAGGTGCTTCTCCACTTGGTCCTTCCAACGGAGTGGAGGTCTTCTTCTTTCCCTACTTCCCCCGGCGGGTACAGCGTCGAATACTTTCAGAGCTGGAGTGTTTTCGTCCATCCGGCAACATGACCTAGCCAGCGTCTAGTCTTTTAATTCGCTGAACTATGTCAATGTCGTCGTATATCTCGTACAGTTCATGGTTTCATCGAATGCGATATTCGCCGTGGCCAACGCGCAAAGGACTATAAGGATTGACACATCCGTTGTTGATATCGCCTATGCCTCTGCACCGTACAGCAGGACGGGAATTATGAGCTATAAAGTTTGGTTTTTGTTTGTGGGGTCTCCATTTTTATGGATTGGGCATAGCACACTTAAATTTCAATCATTGGGCATGTTTTCGTCCGACCATATTTTACAAAGAAGCTGATGCATACTCCTTATCAGTTCTTCGCCGCCGTGTTTGAATAGCTCGGCCGGTAATCCGTCAGCCCCTGCCGCTTTGTTGTTCTTTAGGCGGGCAATTGCTATTCGAGCCTCTTCATGGTCGGGCAATGGAACGTCTACTCCATTGTCATCGTTTGGGGAATCGGGTTCGGCTTCTCCTAGCGTTATACGTTCACTGTCATTCAGCAGGTTAGAGAAGTGTTCCCTCCATAATTTAAGTATGCTCTGGGCATCGATGACTAGACCACCTTTAGGGCTTCTACAAGAGTATGCTCCAGTCTTGAAACCTTCTTTAAACCGCCGCATTTTTTTGTACCCCTGTCGGCCAGCATATCAAGCTCTTCGTACTCACGCATTTCGGCCTCTTTTTCTGTCTACAAATGCGTCTCTCTTGCCACTTCAATTCTCGGCATCTTTTCCATCCCGCACGTGTTGTGGTCGACCATAACGTTGCGAGGTAGCCAGCCTATTTACTCTCCGCTGCGACACAACACTCCTCGTCGTACCAGCTGTAATTTTGCACTTTTCGAAAACTAATTGTTTCAGATGCAGCTGTACGTAAGGAGTTGTTGATGATTGCTCTCAGAGAGCAGGAGTGCAAGCTGATTAGAAAAGCGTTCGGCTGCCTGTTGTGATTGCAACTTCTCGACGTCGAACCTTCGCCATTGACGTGCGTACGTTTTTGCTGCACAGAGGCGGGTGCGAATCTTGGCTGCAAGAAGATAGTGAGCCGAGTCAATGGTAGGACCTCGGAGCGCACGAACATCTAAACACTGGAGACATGTCTTCCGTATATCACAAGATGATCCATCTGTTTTTCGATACGGAGACAGCAAGGTGGCTTGATGAATTTTCGATAACCATATTTCATACCATATTTCGGGCCCGTCGAAGTCGATAAGGCGCGATCCATTTGGATGTTTCGTCGTTGAGGCTGAATTTACCGACCGTAGAGCCAAAGATTTGCCCACCCTGGCGTTAAAGTCGCCAAGCACGATTTTGAGCAGCTCCCATAGGTGCGTTCCAAGTGCTCATAGAAGGCATCTTTGGTCACATCTTCCTGCTCTTCCGTCGGGGCGTGGGCGAAACTCAGCGATATGTTGAAGAACTGTGCTTTGATGCGGATTGGGGCTAGACGTTCATCCACTGGCGTGAATGTCAGTACTCGGCGACGGAATCTCTCCCACCACGAATCCCACACCAAACTTGCGGTCCTTTATATGGTCACTGTAGTAAATGACACAAGGACCCACTACCCTCAGTCCTTGTTCCGTCCATCGCATTTCGTGGACGGCGGTGATGTCAGCCTTTATTTTCACGAGGACATCAACTAGCTGGGCAGCGGCACGTTCCCAATTAATGGACCGGACTTTCCAGGTGCATGCCATCAAATCGTAGTCCTCATTTCATTGAAATGATCTGAAACTGATCCACGCTAAATCTCTCCGCGCGACTCTGATTTTGCGCAATCTACTTGACAGCACTGGAAATCTGTTACATTATCACAGCTGATGTAGACACTACAAAGGAGAAAAAAATCTAAACAAACCAATTTTTTTTTAAGCAATGAATCTAATTTTACCTGGAAATCGACTTAACGAACGAAAAAATGCATCCATTCTTTCTATTATATGGAAAATATAAAAAGAAGACGGCTTTTATTTCAAAATACTATGTAACAATCTTTTCTTTTGATAAATATTAAGCGATGTGACTTCATGAATGACAATAACAGCTGTTCTTTGATCTTTCTAACGGCAGTGAGAACACTTTTGGATTATGAAATGCTTAAATGTAATCTAATCTTTTAAATTTTCGGTCTGAAATAGTATAAAAGCACTTTGTTGTCTAGGCTAAGGTTTGAGCATTTATTTAAAAGCCAATTTAAATTTGCAGCTTTTATCTTTATGCAATTTATTTTACTAGAGATACGTTTTCTCCACATGAGCCTTTTATCTAGGTCAGTGGTTCCCAAACTTATTTTGTCTGTTGCCCACTTTGAGAATAAATATTTTTTTAGCGCCCCCATTTTTTCACCTATTTAAAACCACTATAACTTCAAAATAAATAAATAAATTATTATGACCTATATATGTTTATTAACGGAGAATTCTAAACGAATCTTTTACTATAACCCGCAACTTGAAACGTGAGCGCAGTGGGTAACATACAACGGTGCTTAGGTATCAAGTTAACTCTTACGGGCTCCACCTTTCAATAAGAATGATTATTGAAACGCAACTTTATAATAGTAAAACAGAGAAACTTGTATTAAAAATAATACTAAAATAATTGATCTTTATATAAAAACTAATGATGATAAATCTGATGCTGTTTAATAAGTTTGTTAATATCAAGTTCCAATTTACTCAAGAACAAGTCGCCACTTTCGGTAACAAGCAAACGATTTCTATTTTTAGCAAGCAATGTTGTCACAGCACTAAATCCTCGTTCACACAAATATGACGATGGGAATGCTATCAAGAAGCGTTGAACGATTGAATTCAATCCAGGGTACAATTGCGGGATCGGTTTTTGTAGCCAAAATTCTTGGTAACCATTTTTGAACTTGATTTTTATTTCTTTGTTTGTTGTCAATTCTATAAGTTCTTCTTTCAGCTGAGGTGACATTGCTGTGTTGACATTTGAAATGGATCCAACACCCAGTTTGGTACTTCCAAGTTCGAAATGTCCTGGTAACGTTCGGTGAAGTCAATGTGGAGGTTTTCCAAATGTTGGCAGTAGGCAAACAATTCGTCGTTACTGCATGATACTGATAAATTTGGAAAATTGTGAAACTCACGTCTGCCCAGATTCTTTTTGTGTAGAAGCAGTTAGGCTGCGAAAGCAGCAACGACGTTTTTTGTTTTAATTAAATTTAGTTTATGGCTTTGCAGTTGGAGATTCATGTCGTTGAACAATTTATACAGGTCTGTCATGTAAGCTATATCATTCTTTGATGTTATGAGCTTGTCTTGCAATTCTGTATCTTTAGTTTCCAAGAATTCTATAACAGAGTTAAAAAGGTTGTAAAATCGAGTCAGACAATTGCCTCTTGATAGTCAACGAACTTCAGTACGAAACAACAAACGGTTGAAATCCTCGTCATTAGTAATTAGATTTTATTGCAGTGATTGATTCATTTAAGTTTCTAGTAACTAAATGTTGTCTATGAAAAACGCAATGTACACCAAGGACATCTGGAATTTTATTTTTTAAGTACGCTATGAAGCCTTTATGGCATCCTGTCATAGCCGGAGCGCCATCCGTAGCAACTGAAATAATATTTTTCAAAGGAATCTCTTTCTCATCGCAAAACTTTTCCAATATATTGAATATGGTTTCGCTTTTTGTATCGGTCTCTAAATTTCTAGCAAGTAATAGTTCTTCACATATTTTCTCATCTTGAATAAACCTCACGAAGACAACAACAATGCTTCATTAGTTGGTAAAGTGGACCCATCGAACTGAATTGAGAATTAACTTGTCCTTAAGTGATCGCACAATGATTCTTTAATGTCTTCAGCCATTTCATCAAATCGTCTTTGCACAGATTTATTACTCAAAGGAATTTTTCGGATAATATCTGCGGCCGGTTTATGAAGCACAGTAGTTATTACTTCATTTATTGCTGGCAATATTAACTCTTCTCCGATGTTATGTGGTTTGCCTTTTTGAGCAATTAACAAAGAAATATTGTACGAAGCTCGAAGTCCGTCGTCATCTTGCTTAGCAGCCGCCGAAAACAGTTTTGCTACACTTGGCTGAGTATAATGCTTTTTCTCTAGGTCTTGAGAATATACTACATTCTTGTCTTTCTTATCTGGATGCATTTTATTCAAATGATCTTGCAGTGTTGAAGGCTTCGTTGCTTCATTCGAAAATGTTTTTTGGCCATAGAAGACACAAAGACGACGATGGGTTTGTGGGATTTTAATGAATCTGAATTTAATATATTCCGCACAATATTGCCGTCGTTTCTTTTTTACTTCCGACATTGTTTTCCTTTGAGAATACGTTCAACTGCGCGAGTAGTGTAAAGGAGGCTTAAGTACTGCTCATCTATTGCGCGCAAAACCACAAATGAAAATAAAATAAATATTATATTGTTTATATTGGAATGCTTAAACAGCACGCACCGACAGGAATAAAACTATAAAACATGCATAAACTCGTTTATCTCATTCGACGCTCAATCGTACACAACAAGTCCGAACAAGTATTCAATGAACCAGCCGATCGATACAGGAATGCGCAATTTGGGTTATTTAACAAAAACTTGTTAAAACTTTATAGATATCTACGAGTACTAACAACTATTAAAATGCGAAAGTGTGTCTGTTGCCTTTTTATTTGTTTGTTTGTGTCTACTTTCATTATGAAACGGAGCGACCGATTGACATAGTATGAACTACGCGGAGAGAAATATAGAACGGAGTTTGAGCAATCTTTTAATTCATATTTGTTGATGTTCACTGATCTAGGTGAATACCAAGATAAGGTACTTCATTCGCTTGGGATACTAAAATATTGTTAATTTTTACTTCCGGGCACATTTTTGGCCTTACCGAAAATGTAACATGCTTCATTCACATTTATATGCCAGTTATCTCCCATTCTTCGACAGAACTTAGGTTTGAACTTATTCATTAATGCCACACTTTATCAAACGCCTAAGGCACGTCTAGAAATGTAGCTGAACAGTATACTCTCTGTGCGTTATATGCTTTCCATGCTATGTTTATCGCGAAACCCGATTTGGAATTATATTCAAGGGTGTTGTGGAATTCAAGACAGAATTGCTTAGCTGTCAGAATTGCAAACCAATTCTGATTTTTAATGGGGCAAAATTGCTTCATAGATTTTTGTGCTGACCAAAGGGAACTTCGGGTGCTTAAATTCGGACACAGCCTCTTTATATTCGCATTTATCTGCCATTCTCGTCATACACTATTTTTTTGTATATGCTCCTTCCAATTCAACTTTGCATAAAACGTCATACCAAGAAATTTCACCGAGGTGGAATACAGGATTACTTCATTTGCAATATGTAAGGGGATGTACGCAGCACTTATGTTAAGGAAGTTTAGATGGATAGATTTCAACTTGTTTAAAGTAATAAATCATTTCTGTGTCCATTCTACGATTTGATTTAGTGAAGATTGCATTCTGTGCGACGATTTAATTTCATTTTTGCCGGTCGTAATGATACAGGTATCATCTGCAAATGTGGCGATTCCGCAGTTTGGCGTCGTAGGCATGTCGCTAGTAAACAAAATGTATAAGAGTGGTCCCAGGACACTTCCTTGGGGTACACCTGTTTTTATAGGCTGTAACGTAGTATATGATTGTTCCTGCTTGATTCTGAAGTAGCGGTTGCTCAGATAAGAGTCAACCAGATCGGTAAGATACTGTGGAAAATGAAGTCTTAGTTTATGGAGTAAGCCATGGTGCCATACCCTATCGAATGCCTGCGATGCGTCAAAGAAAACAACTGTGCAATTGTGTTTTTTTTTCCATCGCATCTTCAATTACGCTCGTTATTCGATGAACTTGATCGATTGTGGAATGTTGAGATCTAAATCCAAATTGGTGAATGGGTGTACATAAGTTCCTTTTCTTCAATTATGTTCTGAAGTGTTCTTATGATTACAACTTCAAGTAGTTTGGACAAAATAGGCAATAGTGAAATTGAACGATATGACGAGGCTTCATGTGCGCTTTTGCCAGGTTTTGTACCATAATGATTTCAGATTTTTTCCATGACAGTGGGACCTATCTGAGATTTAAGCAAGCGTTTATTATCGTCGTAAGCTTTGCTATTGCTTTTCGCGTTACATTTTTAGTACGTCAGCAGTCACCAAGTCTAAGCCGGGAGCCTTTTTTGGTTTAAATCTACTTTTAATAATATTTTCTACTTCTTTATTTGTTGTTGGTTGGATTTCACCCACGTATTGCGATTCTTCCAGCTGTGGTATAGTACCTCTGAGAAAACTTTTTCTTTTTCTTCGTCGCTTCTGGCCCAGTATCCGTTTGGCTTTCTGAGGGGTGCATTCGACAATATTGGTTTCCTAGCATTTTTTACAGCTTTCCAAATGGAATATTCCGTTTTCTTGTTTGGCGTTAATTTCTCAATATATTAAGAAATATTTTGATTTGTAAATAACTTTAGTTTGGTGCTGAGAATTTTAGTCAAAATGTATAGTTAAAGTGCGCTGTAGTCTGAGCTTCTAATGCGTGGTGGTGAGTCATGAAATCTTTCAATTTATGTTGGTTAACACCGTTATCATTCCATATACAAATGTTCACAACACTCAGTTTTTACTTAAAAACATTTCGTTAGCTAAAATGCAAACGGCCCTATCTAACATTTTCATTACTTTAGAGATGAAACAAAAAACTGTATAAAATTATATATATTAATGTGTTTAGAGCAATTTTTTTCAATTTAACTTGTAAAACAACTACAAATTTAAATTTGAAAAAAAAAGGTTTTTTTTTTTTTAATATTTTAAAAGTTATGTTACTTACGTCCTTTTAACGCCTGATTTTCTGAAACAAAAAGCCCTAACTACAATTCAATTTTTTTAGTTATTTGTCAGTAACTTGTCAATACATTTTCAATGAAGTAATATATCGCTGTAATAACAATGGGTAGATGCTAAAAATTATATTTAAAGCAAAATAAAGAAAAATTTATTTAAGCATGGTTGCCAAATTTTTTTGAATGCATTATATATTAAATTAATAAGTATATGAAAATAAAATTAATTCAAGAAGATTAAATAAATATGTAGTACAGTTCAGAGGTAACGGTAAATTATACTTTATCAGCTTGTGTATTAACAACTCTCGTATAATAATTAATTTTCATAGAGTATATTGTAATAAAAATAATGACAGTCTGCTGGTAGTACTTCAACTGTGAATTGTTTTGAAGTTCTTTGAGGTAGCTGGGCATAATCGTCATTTATATCAGTTTTAAAATGAATAATTCCAGTCTGCTCGTATGACAATGCACGTACCGTATTGACAGTAGGGTCTCCTGGTTTTCTTCTCAAAAATTTAATAAGCAATAAAGTTTTGAAAAATTTCTTAGAAATTAAAAGTGTGCCTTACCTGGTCTAATAGATGAATACCTCATTGGAACAGACTCGTAATCGAGGAAATATTTGTAGTTTAAGTGGTGAACTTGTAGAGGTATAGGATTTTTCCGGGCTGCTCTTATTGATTCTACTAGTTGAAATGTCAAATGTATTTGTTTATTTTTGATTCGTCTCTCAATAAGAGAATGAGGGGAATCGCATTCCATTTGCGTGTGACCAACTACCAAGTATTTGTGTTCTATGGTAATGTCTTTTTCCACACATAAAGAGAGCAACGCATTAGAAAGGACAACATTTCTGTTTTGGTAAGTAGAACCATCAGAGTAGATAACTATGTGGTGAATGTGAGGATGTTTCGAAAGTTGGGTTTTTAAATGCTTTAAAACAATTGTTGTAAACGTTGATGAGACAAGAGTTCCTTCGGTTTCATCCCAAACGTAATTATCAGACTCGTGACTTATAACATTGTATATAATGAAGTTGTGAACTTGTAGTTTCATTTTATAATAAGAGGAGCTGGCGTTGGACTGTGGTATAAGTTTAACTGCCTCCATATCTATGCAAAATAGTAGAAATGCACCTAATTTGGCATTTTCGACATCATTTTGCTTCTCATTTCGCATCCTTTCAATTTCATTTTGGTGAATGTCAAATATATCCTGTGACAAGTTGTTTGATTTAAAAGATAAACATAAGTGACACTGGTCATTTCGTGGTTTAAATAACGAGTAATTGCTTGATTGAAAAACATTCATAAAAATTGGAAATGATACTCGAGCAATATCATTGTTATTATGTTCTTTGCATGATTGAGAATAAAGTTCATAAATCTGTCTGTATTGTTATTATGTTCTTCGCATGATTGAGAATAAAGTTCATAAATCTGTCTGTATGTTTTGAAATCTGTTTCAAAATATATTTTTGTTGTATATTTGCGACTCCAACTTTGGCAAATCTTCTAACCAGTTTTGTAAGTAGCTACATCTTTTCTATAGTGTTATCTTTCTTTATTTTGATCAGAATTTTGCGTTTTTAGACTCTTTTGGGTGCAAAGTAAGCCACTGAATTGGGTCCAACAACGTACCATTTTTTCTGATAAGCCCAAAGTTGATAGAAACATTTGCCGACAAACTTGCATTCGATTTGTATAGTGCTTTAGAAAATAATATTTAGTGTTGGAGCGTTTGGAATTTTCAACAGTTACACGTATTTTAGAACATTCTATGAGGTTTGTTACATATAATTTTTTTTCATCCCACGACATTATCCAGAACGAGTCAAAAATTTCTTTACGAGTATCTTCTGTAAAATGGGAGCAAAATCGAATGGAACTTTTCTCACAGAGCTTCGACTTACACGCATCTTTCATTTCTCTGGGCTTTCTATAGCTTATATTTCCTTTAGATAAACCTTGATATTCCGTCCTGCCATACGTTTTTGCTGGTTATTAACTCTCACATTTTTATACCCTGAACAGGGTATATTAAGTTTGTCACGATGTTTGTAACACCCAGAAGGAAGCGTCGGAGACCCTATAAAGTATATATAAATGATCAGTATGTTGAGCTGAGTCGATTTAGCAATGTCCGTCTGTCTGTCCGTCTGTCCGTCTGTCTATATATATACGAACTAGTCCCTCAGTTTTTAAGATATCCTTTTGAAATTTTGCAGACGTCATTTTCTCTTCAAGAAGCTGCTCATATGTCGGAACGGCCGATATCGGACCACTATAACATATAGCTGCCATATAAACTGAAGGATCGGAATCAAGTTCTCATATGGAAAACTTTCGCATTTGACAATGTATCTTCACCAAATTTGGTATAGATTATTTTCTAAGGCAACAATGTAATCTCCGAAGAAATTGTTCAGATCGGTTAACTATAGCATATAGCTACCATACAAACTGAGCGATCGGAATCAAGTTCTTGTATGGACAACTTTCACATTTGACAAGATATATTCACGAAATTTGGTAAATATTATTTTCTAAGGCAACAATGTAATCTCCGAAGAAATTGTTCAGATCGGTTAACTATAGCATATAGCTGCCATACAAACTGAACGATCGGAATCAAGTTCTTGTGAGGACAACTTTCACATTTGACCAGATATATTCACGAAATTTGGTAGAGATTATTTTCTACGACAACGAAGTAATCTCGGAAGAAATTGTTCAGATCGGTTAACTATAACATATATCTGCCATACAAACTGAACGATCGGAATCAAGTTCTTGTATGGACAACTTTCACATTTGACAAGAAATATTCACGAAATTTGGTATAGATTATTTTTTAAGGTAACAACGTAATCTCTAAAAAACTTGTTCAGAACGGGTTACTATAGCATGTAGCTTCCATACAAACTGGACACATAGTTACTAACAGAAATGCACCTGTGAAGGGTATTTAGCTTCGGTGCAACCGAAGTTAACGTTTTTTCTTGTTTGTGTATTACTCGCATTTCTGGTTGCACCACTTGCTAAATTATTTTCCGACATATTTTCACTATCCGAATTCATATTAATGATATGTAATTTATTTGCTTAAAATTTGAACAATTCAATTATAGTTAAACACTGAGATCGCTGAAAAACACGTGTACTGTTTACTAAAAACTTGAATTGTGTTTACTGTGCTGTCTACTACAAAGCAAAACGGTGTAACGGGACAAGACCGTGTTTGTATTGTGTGGTGTTTGTTGTTGTGTGTAGTTAGGGCTCTTTTTTTCTGTATTTCGTTAATAAAACAACTATTTTTAATCGTATGACTCTGTAATTTTGTATGAACATGTAGTTTGAATAAATATATTTTAATCAATCAAAAAACCCATTTTGATTTTTTTGTTAGTTAGGGCCGCTTGCATTTCAGCTAACGATTTGCAACATTTGGTTTTGTGAATTGGTTATTGTTTGAATCATTTTTTGCATTGTAGACATAATTTGTGTAATACATTGAGTAAGGTTTAAAATCATAGATTCGACGCTTTCATTTGGTTGGTTTAAGGACAATTGAATTTGTACAGTGTTGCCTTTCACAACATTTTCATAGCTTCCTTGTGTAGCATTATTTTTAATATTACCCGGTTTTGTAACATGGACATGGACTTCAATATTTTCGCTAGGATATTTATCATTTGATTCCGATGTTCTTGAATTCCGACAGATAATTTCGTTTTTAAGTTTTTATATACGTAGCAACCATTATAGTTTGCAGCGTGATTTCCGCCACAATTACTACATTTTATATTGAAATTCCTTTTTTATTCAAGAGTACATTTTTTTGTAGGATGTAAATCACCACACACCACACAAACACTACTTAGGGTGCAATATGTTGTCGCGTGTCCATACTCTTGGCAGTTTGTGCCTTGTACTGAACCGTTTCTTTTGTATGGTCCTTTAAGAAAAATTCTGCGATGGAGCATGTACAAAAAGTAACCTGGCAGGCCACTCACACTTTTTGTTAAAAAAAAATGCACTAAATTCCGAAAGTTCGTTACAAAACTTGTATTTTGTTGTAACGAAATGTGTTTAACTGAACTGAATTATTACGAAATGAGATGAAACCCTTAAATATATTAGATATATATATATAATGATCAAATTATGAACTGAAACAGCAAGTTTTAAAACACGTTAAATATATAATATATATATATAAACTGTTGTTTTGCCATGTATATTATTTCTAGGAAACATTTTTTTAGTTAAATAAAAATAACTATCTACTGCTAAGTGTGCGGGGATGTACTTATAATCGAAAGCATTATAAACAATGAAAGTATGTTTTATTGAAGTTAATAAATTAATAATTATTAAAGTAACGAATATATTTTAAATTACAATTTTTGATAGCTTTCTAAATATCAAAAATAATTATTCACATTATCCTATCAATTATGGCAATTGAAAAAAAAAAATGTATCTCTCAGTGCAATAGAGTGTACAATATTCTTGGTTAGTCCGTCTTTAGCCAACATAAACAAACTGGAGGGTTTTCCCACGCGAGAACATGCCACATATAGTTGTCCGTGGGAAAAGCATGGTGTTTCCAAATCTAAGCCACATACACACAATGTCTGGCCTTGGGACTTATTGATCGTCATAGCGAATGCCAATCTAATGGGGAATTAAGTGCGTTTGGATTCAATTGGCACATCTGTAGTAATCATAGGGCAGCAACACATTTTCGCCTTGAAACTTACCATTCAAGATGATGGCTTCAATGACGTTTTTCATTAATTTTTTAATGACTAACCGTGTGCCATTACACAACCGTGGTGGGCTTAAATTGCGAAGCAGAATAATCGGAGATCCAACCTTCAATTGTAAATGATGTGGTGGCATGCCTGGCGAATCCAATGAATTTAAAAACTCAATTGGATAATTCACAGTCTCGTTGGTATCGCAAACTGCATCGATAGATTTGTATGACACCAAGTCCCCAGGCAACAACTGTTGAATCTTTAAATTTAACCCATTGACGTCCACATTTTTAGCTGCCAAAATCGCTCTTTTTGCCAGCCACTTACGATTTGCATATTGTGTGTGTACGTCGGGAAATATGTGATCGATGAGAGTATTTTGCGAGTCGATGATTGTGCAGAAGTCCGTCTGTAATTTGATGCATCCAGTATTTTCATGGACATCAACTTTCCCATCACCAATATCTAACAGTTGTTTAGAGAAATTTTCGGCGAATGGATCTTGAAGCATTTGAACGCGCATGTTCACCGTCAATTGTACTTTTTCAATATTACGCCATAGTCGCGATGATTTTTAGCAAGCATTAATTTCATCAGCGTACGTTGAACGTGGAATAACGGGAAGTGTTTGTCTAAAATCACCAGAAAGGAGTAACAAAGTGCCGCCAAATAGTTTATCATTGATTTTTACATCCTTTAATGTCCTATCTAATGCCTCAAGCGAATGTTTGTGTGCTATAGTGCATTCATCCCAAATAATAATTTTACATTGTTACACTGTGGCCATAGACGATTGTTTTTTTTATGTTGCACATTGCATCTGGATTATTTTGAATGTTCAACGGCAGCTTAAATGCTGAATGAGCTCTTCTGCCTCCATCTAATAAAGTTGCTGCAATGCCAGAAGATGCAACGGCCAATGCGATGTCATTTTTTGATCGTATCTCGGCCAGAAGTAACGAAATAAGGAATGTTTTGCCAGTTCCACCTGCCGAAACTGCCAGCATGATGCGGTCGTAAATAATTTTTTGTTCATCATTTAGTAACGTCGTCCTCATCCCTACTCTCATAATTAATGGAACTTGAAATTATGAACTATGAATAAGAATTTATCGTACTACAATTGTAATATTCGATTGCCATCTTGCAACCCTATTGCGGATATGCGGATAGAATTTCACCAACGGTATCTCACGAACAAATCAAGCGATTTTGACCCGGTTTGCGGCCATCGACGTGATTTTTCAGAGTCGAAAGCTGATTAGTCTTCAGAATTAATTGGTTGAGTCGTTTCAGAGTTATTTCAAAAAAATCGATTTTTGCGATTTCTTTCGTCAAGAAAATTGATCGATTTTGACCCGGTTTGCGGGAACCGGCGTAGTTTTGTGAGGTTGAGTGCTGATTAGTTTATGGAATTGATCGATATAGCCGTTTAGAAGTTATTCCCAAAAAACCACTTTTGAAAAAATTTTTTTTGTGGTTATTTTTTTTTAGAAAATCTAAGTTAAGTGAAACTCTTTGAAATGCCGTTGGGTAGGGTTGAATCGCTTGATCCGTTCAAAAGTTATAAGCGGGTCCAACAACCTTCAACAACCAATAACTTCCCGATTTTAGAAATTTTTTAATTTTCTTCGCGGAAAGTTAAAAAAATTTAGGGGTGGACTAGCCTTAACATTTAAGAGGATGAAAAATAGATGTTGTCCGATTCTCCACCCCATTAATAAACCTACATTTATTACATAAACAACAATAAACTTACATTCATTATATAAATAACAATAAACATACATTTTGGGAGCTCGCCCGTGTTTGTGTGGAAAAATGGCTTGTTTTAATTATGTAATTTGTGGAAATCTCCGTTTGTGTAAAAAACCAAGCTTAGTAGCTTTGCATAAATTTGTGTTCGGGTACGACGGTGACCGAAGTAATCGAAAGCGGTTGCGCGAGTTTATTGTTTTAATTTCGCCGAGCAGAGCGCGGAGTATGTGGAAAAAATGAAATACATTGAGAACAATTTAACTCAAGCAGATCTTGTGTAGATTTGCAATGTCTTGGGCATGAGGCATAATGGTGAGCAATTGGCTGGTAATAAATAAACCAATTTGTATACTGCAAAAAATATGACTGAATTTAAAGAAAAATTGAGAGTGTATAAAATAATGAGCGAAAAAGAAAACAGTGAGACTATAGTACGTGTATAGGACAATTCAAAGAAGAAGTTAAAAGAATTGCTTTGTTTTAATTGTGGTGAAAAGGGGCACGTATCAAAGAATTTCCAAATTAAAGAAAAGGGTAGAAAATGTTTTGATTGTAATTCGTACGACCAAATTGCAAAAAATTGCAATACAAAGAAAACAAGTGACCCAGTCAGAAAAGTAAGCACGATTGATGCAAAAAACAATATAATGAATAAGACGGTAAACATTGGTGGTTGTAATTATTAAGCTCTGTTTGATACAGTCAGTAGTGCGAATATTATGAGCAGTTGCTCAGTACAATTGACAGATTTCAGCAAATCGGCTAGTGTTAAGCCGTTTGGTCAATTAATGTAAACCATTGTAGTAGACAATGAAAAATTTGACTTAGTTTTTTATGTTGTGCATGCAAATCACCTTGATGTATTGTAATAATAGGTGCGGATTTTTGTTTAAAGGCCGAAATTTTAATAAATCCATATGGTTTAAAGATAAGAAAACTTTTAGATATAAGTCAACATGAAGAAATGTCAGTGCTTGATATTGACGTGGCTGATGAGAAAGAGTATATTGACATAGGCGATACGGTGAGTGCATCGGCCAAGCAGGAAGTGTTTGAACTTATTTCAAATTATAAACCCTTAAAGTCGAAAACAACAAACATTGAAATGCGTATTATTTTAAAGCCACCAATACTTTCGCGACCACGTAGAATGGCGTTATCTGAACAAGATATCCTTTACGATCAAATCGATGAGTGGCTAAAAAATTATATTGAAGAATCGAACTCTGAGTTTACTAGCCCGATAGTTCTTATTAAAAAACGTGACGGTTCTCCGCTACTTTGCGTAGACTTTCGCAAAATCAATAAGGTAATTGTTAAAGATCGTTTCCCTTTACCATTAATAGAAGACCAGTAGTAGCTAGTAGTTCCAAAAGCAATGCAAAGGCAGATCATTAGCAATGCACACGACTGAGGTCATTTTGCAGCAAAGAAAACAAAATAATTGATTTGTAGATCTTATTATATCTCACAATTGGAAGACAAGATTAAGCAATACATCGAATGCTGCATACCCTGTATCATGAGTAACCGAAAACGAGGCAAACAGGAAGGGTTTTTGCATCCGCTTCAAAAAGAGGACGTTCCATTATATACTTACCATTTTGATTTCTTGAGTCCATTAGATTCAACACATAAAAACTATAAACACATTTTAGCCGTTATAGACTATTTTACTAAGTTTTGCTGGTTATATCCAACGAAGTCAACAACGTCGAAAGAAGTAATTACACGGCTTAGCAAACAAAGTTCATTGTTTGGCAATCCAGCATATATTATATCTGACAGAGGTTCTGCTTTTACCTCTCAAGACTTTATTAAATATTGCGATGACGAAGGCATCAAGTTGGTTACGACGACAACAAGTTTATCACGAGTTAATAATCAAGTGGAGAGACTGAATGCAGTCATTATCTCAGTCCTCTCTACGCTAAGCATCAACGATCCATCTAAGGGGTATAAGCACGTCAGTAAAGTACTGCAGGCGATCAACTCAACATTCTGCAGAAGCATAGACGCTACACCTTTTGAATTATTGATGGATAGAAAGAAGCGAACTCGAGAAGATATTCAGTTACGAGACTGAATCAGCAAAGAATTTCTAACCACGTTTTATTACAATCGAGATGACTTACGAGCAAAGGCAAAAACAACTATTTTGAAGGTACAAAATGAAAACAAGAAGACATATAATCTACGGCGTGAAGCAGCGCGACAGTATAAAATCGGAGAAAATGTAGCTCTAAAGAGAACGCAGTTTGGTAGTAACCTTAAGCTGAAGCCAAAATTTTTGGGTCCCTATCAAATCGTTAAGGTCAAGCACAACAATTCATATGACGTTCAGAAGATAAGCAGCGGTGATGGTCCAAAAAATACAACGACTTGCGTAGAATATATGAAATCATGGTCCACGTCCAAAGACGGCGCAGATAGCAACAAAGCATCCGAGACGGATACTTAGGCAAAATGGCCGAATGTGGGAATCTATGGTGAATGGGCACTAGAAAAAGACGAAGAATAGATTAGAGAAAACGGCAAGGGGAGAGAGAGTTGAACCGCGACAGCCGAAGTGGAAAGACGTGCAGATCCGCTAAGTCATATTGAATTATTCCACACGTATTAATAAACCTACATTTATTATATAAACAACAATAAACCTACATATATATACAGGCGGGTAACTAGCGGAAAGAACCGGGCTGCTGCGAAAACGGAGATGTTTATCGATCGACGTCGTATCGACAAAAAGTGCGCGAGATCCTTTCTCTTTCCCTTTAGTTCTAATTGGAATTCTGTATGGTACCGTCGTGTTTTGGTGCATGTGCGTATGTGTGTGTTAATGCGTAATGTTCTCTCGCGTGATGAGATGAATGCGTGCTTTTGATTCGGTGTGGTGAACATTTAGCCATCCCGGGCCCCCTAGGCGAGTATTTAGCCTAGAAGCCGCTGTAGCGGTTTTGGCGCCAGGGACGGAATTCTGCTGGAGAGGGTCCGCGCCGGCGGTATGTTTTTGAGAACACCTGACGTTACCGCTGGTGGGAGGAGCCGGTGGTCACCCGGAGTCGCGTCTGGTAATGATGATATGGTGATATTAGAAATATATGGTGAAATTTAAAATAACAGGACATTTGTGCCACGATATGTGGCATGAATATGATATAATTTTTTATCAGACATTTATGTTAGGTCTTTTGTGTTGCTTTATGTTATTCGAGGTTTCGATTTGGTAAGCAGTTTATATGTTTTAGCGATTTATTGATTTATTAACATTGCGGTTTCGGTTTTACGTTTCTTTATCTTCGGCGGTTGGTAGAAAGCATAATTTGACAAGCGGTCTGGTTAGTTTTCCGGTTTGGGTGCGGAGATCAACTATTCGAACATGACCGTCGGAACCGTAGTGAAGTTGTTTTATGCGGCCGAGTCGTCATTCCGTAGGAGGAGACAATCGTCTTGTTTAAGGACGCAGTTTTCAAACTTTGGTGCCTTTTCTTGAGTTTTCCACAGGTATCTCGTGTGAAGGTCCTTTATATAGTCTTCCTTCCATCGGCGGCTGAAATCATGATGGAGAATTTTAATTCGCTCCCATCTGTTTAATAAGGATATCGACTCCACGCCTGGCTCAGGTATGGCCAGAATGGGTGCTCCTTTGAGAAATCTTGGGAGAGTGGTGAGATAGGTCTAGAGTTTAGTACGGCTTCGATACGAGCGAGTAATATAGTAAAACTCCTCTTAATTGAATTTATGGTTACCAGCCGTTTTCTTTAAATGGGACTTAAAACTCTTTACTGCTGATTCCCAGAGTCCGCCCATGTGTGGAAAACATGGGGGTATGAATTGCCAATCGATCCTTTGGGGTGCATATTTTTTGACAATTTCGGGGGATACTTCTTTCATAAATTGTAAAAACTCCATTTCCGTGGTTCTTTGAGCTCCGACAAAGTTTTTTCCATTGTCGCTCATAATGTTTAAAGGAAATCCGCGTCATCCGACAAAGCGGGCAAATGCTGCAAGAAAAGCCGCATAAGTCAGATCCGAACATAGCTCGAGGTGTACTGCCTTTGTTGTAAAACACACAAAACCAGCCACATACCCTTTTCTGAATGAGGAAGACCTTAGCATCGAGGCCTTTATCTGGAAAGGTCCAGCAAAATCAACCCCTGCGATGGTAAAGGGCAAAGTATAGCTGCAGCGTTCAGGTGGTAGGGCAGCCATGATCTGCGTACGCATCTTGTGCTTGTACATAGTACTCTGTTTATACATGAAAATGGTTCTTTTAATTTGTGGCTTTAGCCGCGGTAAATAAAACTCTTGTCGGACAATTTGCTGCATCAAGCGAGGCTCACCTTGGCATGTTTCAAGTCGGAATATGTTAGTTGTATGTAAGGATCGTTTGATATTGTTTTCACATTTTGTTTAAGTTTATAAATGAATTTGTGCATATAAGCGACTACCCTTAGTGCTCGAGAAAATGATGAAAATCTTTGAAGAATATCATCCTCTTCTGGAGTGATATGAAAATTTTCTATTTTCCGACTTTCCGGCGGTATTATATTACGAGCGGGAGACTTTGGCCAGAATTCTTGTGATTCTGTTAGCCATGTTGGACCATTCCACCAGAGTTTAGTGCTGGTGAGTGCAGTGGTTTGCAACCTCTTGTCCCAAGATCAGCTGGGTTATTTGCACTTGCAACTTGTTGCCATTTTGCGGAGCCAACTAAGTTTGAGATTTGAGATATGCGATTCGATACATATGGCTTCCAAGTATAGGGTGGTTTTTCCAACCATGCTAGAACTATTTCTGAGTTCGACCAAAGATACATTTTGTGATCGTTTAATTTAAGATGGGTTTGAAGTATTGAAATTAATTTTGAGAGAAGAGCACCATTTAGTTCAAGCCGTGACAGTCTTAGTGTCTTCAAAGGTGCAACTTTGGGTTTGGCTACCAAAAGATGTGAAGATATTTTGCAATTGAATCCCTAGTGTTTTTGTTGTATTAGCCTTTTCGAATTTAAGGAAGTCAGTATCTAATAAGTCTTCCTTTTTTATATCTTTGATAATTTCGGGATGATTTGATGTTATTTTCTTTAGGGGAAAACCTGCTGAATTTAGTGCTTTGATCACTTGAGATAATGATTCGCCCGCTAATGATATACCTGATAGAATGTCATCCACATATGTTTGAGTTTGCAACACAGAAGTTGCTAAAGGTAAAGTTGTTTCACAGGTTTTTGCAACTTCATATAAGACTATTAATTAAATTGCGGAAGACTATGCGTTGGAAATATTCCCCGTTAAAAACGTATTTAAACATGCGACATTTTAGTGTTAGCAACATGAGATCAGGTTTTAATGTTGGCCCTGTGTATAATACATCATTTAGTGATTTGCCTTAGCTCGTACACTTTGAGGCATTGAACATCACTCGTACTTTCGTTGTGATTTTATCTGGTCTTATTATCTTTGGCTATTTTTTCATATGATACAGTTTCTTCCATATGACTGAGTTCAAGATATTCGTCCATCAAATTATTTTATGCTGATTGTAGCTCATTTTTCTTTATCAGACTTTTTTCCATGCTTAGGAATTGCTGGACTGCTCAAATTCTAGAGTGGCCTGGAACCATAGTTTCTAGAAAGATGGATTTGAATGGCAGTGACCATGTTCGTTTCTTGTTATTGCGGACTGGTTTCGCATGCATGATCTTCTTCTGAAAGTTTGGTAATGTGGGGTACTTCTTTTACTTCCCAGAATTTTTTAAGTTCATTATTTAAATATTCGTTTGTGATATCTTCCACTTGTGTTGTAAAAGAATTTATTTTTTCAGTGACTTGTCCACTTATAATCCACCCAAAGATTGTATTTTGGGCTAATAATTTATTGGAAATTTTCTCTATACCTTCAAGAATTATTTGTGGTATTAAGTCACTGCCTAATAATATGTTGATTTGTGATGGGGTATGACAGTTGGGATCTGCTAATTTGAGATGTTTGCATTCTCAATGTATTTTATTTACTTCATAGCTTTGGAGAAACTATGGTGATTGGTCATATTATATTTGAATTTAGAATAATTCCTCCGCCATTCCCGAAATTTGAAAATTAGAATGTTTTATATGTAAAAGAATTTAGCTTTCATTTTCTCAATGAAGCGCTTGAATTTATGCTGCTTTAGAGCAACATGGTTGTTCTTCCCTCGTTTCTAGATTTGTGGTTTCAGGATTACTTGACGTAGTTGTAGCGACTAACCCCGTAGTTTCTTGAAATTAATTTTTCTTCATATTTTGAAAATTTGGTAATATGAAGCAATGAGTGATGTCTTCGTTGACAGTATACACAATTGAATTTGCTTACACAGTGGTTTATATAAAGGGCAGTGAACATGTCCCGGAAAGACGGCCATTGGTCATAACATCCATTAAAGACTTCAGTATCACAAGCTGGTACTTTTGGATACATGCCTTTACCTAGGTCTTCTTTTGGTGTTGTAACTACTCTGGGAGAGGGAGTAGTGGCTCTACTTGGCCTTACTAAACTTATTTGTTCAGTTATCATTCCCTTTGTTAACTCGTACTGATCGCGACAGTTATCACACTTCGCTGTCGCCGAAACTTTTGTGTCTTCTGGGAGTTCTGCGTCGTCAGTATCTAGTACTGTATCGTACGCTGCCAGAAGGCGTGCCCATAGATTGTTATCACTTTCTTACTTTATATTTAAAACTGATTCCGTAATGTCAGTAATAGGAGAAGCTTGAAAGCGTGTGCAATTTCTTATAAAGCTATCTTTTTCAGAAGTTAATAAATTTCGATATTATATGATCTTTTAATCTCTTTTGCTTTGTACCGTGCTTAGAGCGTGTATGTAGCTTCTGCAGGTGTGCTTTGTTTATCGTCGGCAGCCATTTTTGGAATTGTAAGAAATTGACCTGAATTAGATTCGTTTGAATCTGTGCTCATTTAGAATACATGAAAATTTGGTGAGATATATGTGATAAATACCGAAAAACGAAACTCTTTTAAGTAAATAAGAGTTGTTATTCCCGAAAATTTACTAAAATATGCGTTATACCATGTTCAGACCGAGACTTAATCACACGATTTCGGCTGTTGAGTGGTTTATCCCACTAATCTTATAAATTTATCAAGATTTCGCCATACAAAAATGACAGTTCCAAATCACTTCATTGAAGTTTATCACAGCTGATTTAGACATAACAAAGGGAAAAATGTAAACAAACAATTTTTTTTAAAGTAATCAAGTAACAAATGAAAAAAATGCATCCGTTATTTCTATTATATGGAAAATATTGAAAAAAAGACGGCTTTTATTTCAAAATACTATATGACAATCTTTTCTTTTAATAAATATTAAGCGATGTGAATTCCTGAATGACAATAACAGCTGTTTTTGATCTTTCTAACGGCAGTGAGAACGGGCTGATTAGTGAATGTTATTAAATGTAATCTAATCCTTTTAAGCCTAAGAACATGCGTTTGAAGGCGAGCTAAAGTGAGAAGGCGAAATATTCCCTACTCAGGGTTGTGCGCTGGGTTTGGGACCCGCCACGTAAAAAACACCCCCAATAAAAAAGCGTAAACAGCCTCGGATGAATCTTCAACATATCGCTGATTTGCGCCCACGCCCCGACAGAAGAGAAGGACGATGTGACCAAAGATGCCTTTTATGAGTGCTTGGAGCGCACTTATGAGAGATGCCCCCACCACGATGTCAAAATCGTGCTTGGCGACTTTAACGACAGGGTGGGCAAAAAAGGTATCTTTGGCACTACGGTCGGTAAATTCAGCCTCAACGAGGAAACATCCCCAAATGGGTTGAGGCTGATCGACTTCGTCGGGGCCCGAAATATGGTTATCGGTAGTACTAGATTCCAGCACAAGAAGATACTTCAAGCTATCTGGCTGTCTCCGGATCGAAAAACCACCAACCAGATCGATCATGTTGTGATAGACGGAAGACACGTCTCCAGTGTTTTAGATGTGCGTGCGCTCCGAGGTCCTAACATCGACTCGGATCACTATATTGTTGCAGCCAAAATTCGCACTCGCCTCTGTGCAGCAAAAAACGCACGCCAACACGACGTCGAGAAGCTGCAATCACAACAGACAGTCGAACGATTTTCTACTCGGCTTGCACTCCTGCTCTCTGAGAGCACTCGTCAACAACTCGGTATTCAAACTCCTTACGTACAGCTGCAGCCGAAACCATTGGTTTTCGGAAAGTACAAAAGAACAGCTGGTACGACGAGGAGTGCCGTGTCGCAGCGGAGAGAAAATAGGCTGCCTACCTCCCAACGTTACGATCGGCCACAACACGTGCGGGATGGGATAGATACCGAGAGTTGAAGAGGGAAGCAAGACGCATTTGTAGACAGAAAAAGAAAGAGGCCGAAATGCGTGAGTACGAAGAGCTTGATAAGCCGGACAGGGGTAATGCTCGAAAATTCTACGAAAAGATGCGGCGGCTTACAGAAGGTTTCAAGACCGGAGCATACTCTTAGAACCCCCAAAGTGATCTAGTTACCGATGACCAGAGCATACTTAAATTATGGAGAGAACACTTCTCCAGGCAACTGAATGGCAGTGAACTCACAACACCAGGAGAAAACGAACCCGATACCCCAATCGATGACGATGGAGCAGACGTTGCATTGCCCGACCATGAAGAAGTTCGAATAGCAATTGCCCTCCTGAAAAACAACAAGCCGGTAGGGGCCGATGGATTGCCGGCCGAGTTATTCAAACACGGCGGCGAAGAGCTGATAAGGTGCATGCATCAGCTTCTTTGCAAAATATGGTCGGACGAAAGTATGCCCAACGATTGGAATTTAAGTGTGCTATGTCCAATCCATAAAAAAGGAGACCCCACAATCTGCGCCAACTACGGTGGGATTAGCCTCCTCAACATCGCATATAAGATTCTGTCGAGCGTATTGTGTGAAAGATTAAAGCCCACCGTCAACAAACTGATTGGACCTTATCAGTGTGGCTTTAGACCTAGTAAATCAAACCCCGACTAGATATTCAGACCCGTGAAAGGAGAATCGACACACACCACCTCTTCGTCGATTTCAAAGCAGCTTTCGACAGCACGAAAAGGAGCTGCCTCTATGCCGCGATGTCTGAATTTGGTATTCCCGCAAAACTAATACGGCTGACGTTGAGCAACACTCAAAGCTCCGTCAGGATCGGGAAGGACCTCTCCGAGCCGTTCGATACCAAACGAGGTTTCAGACAAGGCGACTCCCTATCGTGCGACTTTTTCAATCAGCTGCTGGAGAAAATTATTCGAGCTTCAGAACTGAATCGAGCAGGTACAATCTTTTATAAGAGTGTACAGCTGCTAGCGTATGCCGATGATATTGATATCATCGGCCTCAACACCCGCGCGGTTAGTTCTGCTTTCTCCAGACTTAACAAGGAAGCAAAAGAAATGGGTCTGGCAGTGAACGAGGGCAAGACGAAATATCTCCTGTCATCAAACAAACAGTCGTCGCACTCGCGACTTGGCTCCCCCGTCACTGTTGACAGTCATAACTTTGAAGTTGTAGATAATTTCGTCTATCTTGGAACCAGCGTAAACACCACCAACAACGTCAGCCTGGAAATCCAACGCAGGATTACTCTTGCCAACAGGTGCTACTTCGGACTGAGTAGGTAATTGAAAAGTAAAGTCCTTTCTCGACGAACAAAAGCCAAACTCTATAAGTCGCTCATAATTCCCGTCCTGCTATATGGTGCAGAGGCTTGGACGATGACCACAAACGATGAGGCGACGTTACGAGTTTTCGAGGGAAAGGTTCTGCGAAAGATTTATGGTCCTTTGCGCGTTGGCCACGGCGAATATCGCATTCGATGGAACGATGAGCTGTACGAGATATATGACGACATTGACATAGTGCAGCGAATTAAAAGACAGCGGCTGGGCTAGCTAGGTCATGTTGTCCGGATGGACGAAAACACTCCAGCTCTGAAACGACGCAGTACCCGCCGGGGGAAGCAGAGGAGGAGGAAGACCTCCACTCCGTTGAAAGGACCAAGTGTAGAAGGACCTGGCCTCGCTTGGAATATCCAATTGGCGCCACGTAACGAAGAGAAGAAACGACAGGCGCGCTGTTGTTGACTCGGCTATAATCGCGTAAGCGGTATCTACGCCAGTAAAGAAGAAGAAGGATCCTTTTAAATTTTCGGTCTGATCACAGTATTAACCGTTTTTGTTAACCGCACTATTGTGTTTAAATGCGATTTCATATTTATTTTTATATATTTTCTATTACGGATTTATCCGTATGTCTTTGTATAAGTTAAATTTTTATTTTATTATTTTAATTTTTAAAAAGTAGCGGACTCGCGTCCGCGGTCTTTATTTATTAAATGCTGTTTTAAAACTAATTACAAATTATTTCTTAACTCTAAATTAAACCTATGCCTTTACCTGGTCACGTTGCCAACAGTTGCGGCGTCAGCAATTGAGCGGACGCGCGTGTGGAGTCACTAACTGATATTGCTGATGCAGTGTCAGCAATTGGGTGGTTTAAAGTTTCCAGCTATTGCCCAACGGTGGGAATTAGCTGACGGTGTGAACCACTGTGTTAACTCTTCCCCCTTTAAGCATGATCGTCCTCGATCATCAATAGAATGGCAAGTCGTTGAAGTTTACGTAAGTTGGCTTGTTGATTATGTCGTTTGGTGGACTTACTGGAGGGTTTTCAATTGTGACTTCTTTTCCGACATATTCAATCTTTATTGATCTACGTTTATAAAGTGCAATGCACATGCATGAAAAAACTACCATAACTGTTGTTGTAAGAGTTCCAATAGAAAGCGTTGTGATTCTTAGGAAATCAATTCGTCTGGTGTTGTTGATGTGCAATTCGTTTAGCATTTCTAGTGATAAAAGCTTGATGTGATTCTTTTCGTCTGGCGTAAGTTGTAAGACTGTGGGTATGGCTTCGAAAGGTATTGTTTCAAAATTTCTATATGTCTGGTTTTTGACTTCTATCGTAGCATTATAGAATTTAATAACGTGTGTCCCATTTGTCATCTGAGGCGTTCTGTTTATATTTATTATACCATTAAAATTGTTTAATAGTAGTATTCCTGGTTGTATTTCTTCGATTGTAGGAATAGCGTGACTCGTGATTGTGGTGCAGGTAGAATTTAAACTATTTATTATTTTAGGTAAACATGTATCTTCACTTAAATCTACTAAACATTTTTTTTCACAAATTGTTACATTATTATATTTTTCACATAGTTTCTTAACTCCATATATTGAATTTTTTCCTTTAATTATTTCTTTATATTTAATATTTATTGCAATGTTTTTTGGCTTCTTAACTGGCCTTATAATTATTCTTCTAAATATTTCGCTATTTGTAAGCGGTATTTTTATCATATAAATTATTAACATTTCTTTACTTAGTACGTTTATTTTTGAAAATTCTAACGCTTCTTCTGCGTTGTTAAATGGCATTTGTTCTTCTTTTAATTTTTCTAATGCAGTTTTTATTTCTTCTTTATTTAGTAATAATGTATTTAAAACATTTGTTTTCGCCCATTGAATGGCATACTTTATATTAACTAATTCTTCTTTTATTAACCTAATCTTACTTTGTAAATCAATTACAATTTCGTTTATTATACTATCGTCTTTTCTTATTGAATTTGAAATTAAATTCATTACATTTGATATATTGTTAATTCTGTTAGTAAATAGTTCATTTATTATTACTTGTTTGTTATTATTTTGGTTTAGGTTCAAAAGATTCTTATTAATGATTTCGAGGTCGTCATGGTCTGGTGATCCTGCCAGATATTTCCATGCGGTGCCTAATATGTTTATTGACTTTCTAATTCGGGATGTTTTAGTGGGTTTAAGTGTATCGAGGATTTCAAGGGTTTGATTTATTTCATGTTTAAGGATTGGGCGAAGGAAAGTGTCTTTGGGGATTTTGTCCGTTATATGGTCCTGTATGTCTGTCAAAAGTTGTTCGTACTTGTTGATGTCAATTATATGGATTAGTCTAAATGTTCCGTCCTGAATTTTAGCTAGTCCGTTATTTATCGTCACTAGGTAAGAGTTTGTATAGTCCAAAATCTCTATGCTAGCGAGACTGGTCGTAATAGTAGTCAAGAGGAGTATACATCTAATGGTGTCCATTTTTCCTGAAAGTGGATATTAGTTATTTTTTATTAGTCCTTTATGAACTATTCTTCCTGATGCTGTTTTAACTGTGGTTCTCATATTTTCGGAAACTGTTTCTTTTTTGTATTTTGAAGTTAATTTTGATCCTAATCTGTTATTTATTTTAACATAAATAATTTCTCCTGGGCTATAGTCCTTGTGTTCTGATCTATTTTTATTATGGTATGAAAGATCTCTTTCTTGTTTTTCCTTCAGAAGAGTAATATTTTTTTGTCGTTCTTTTTCTATTTGTTGTGGGTCAGAGCGTATCCTGTTCGAGAAAAATATGTCTACGGGTTTGTTTTTTGTCGTTGAGTGAATGGATGAATTGTATTCTTGAACTGATTTAAATAATAATTCTTCAAATGGCATACCTGTGGAGTTAGCTTTGATACATCTCATTATTTCGGAAAGAGTGCTGTGAAACCTTTCTACTTGTCCATTACTGGTGCTGCTGTAAGGAGGTGTGGTGTAGACATTTATAGACATTTGGTCTTTGAGAAGGGTAGATATAGAAGCAGAATTTAGTGATTTCTCATTGTCTATTACAACGAGTTTTGGTATTCCGAAAGCAATCATTAATTCTCTTATTGGGTCCTTTATATGTTCTATTGCTCTTGATGAAATAATTTTAACCTGTGCATACTTTGAAAATTTATCTAAAGCTGTGAGGATGAGATTCTTCTGTGTGGAATAGATGTCAACGTGGACGATTTCTCCTGGGACCTGTGGAATAGGAGTTTCTTGGATTTGGGGTTTCGGTGGATGTCTGTCATATTTCTGTTCATGACAGGTAGAACACTGTTTGGTGATTTTTTCAATTTTGGAATGCATACTTGGAAAATAGTATTTTCGTAAAATTTGAGATTTATTCTCTCTACTGTTTCTATGTGCTCTTTCATGTTCCTGAATGATAATTTGCTCTTGTTCGGTTGCGGATGCGATATCTTTGAGAAACGTTTGCGTATAACGGATTTTAGTGTTACTGAAGTGAAGTGGGTATATTTCCTGTATCTTGCCCATTAGAGTTTCTGTCGTGTGAAGTCCGTTGATAAGTGCTGGGTCTAAGTACCGTTTGAATATGTCAATGATGTCTTGTGTAGAATAGTTTTGTTTTGTAATTATGTGTCTATGAAAAGTAGGGAATGGTATTTGAAAGGTGTAACTGTTCTCGTTGCCAAATAGTAGGAAAAGTTGATTTTTAAAAGCATTAATAGGGGCTTCTGTAGCTGGAATAAGGAGATGAGAAGAGCTGTCGTTACTGTGGTCAGTGGTTGTAAGAACATTAATGTCAGTCTGTGGGGGTCTCGATAAGGCATCTGCTACGACGTTTGTTCTTCCTGGCTTATACTTCATTTCGTAGTTGTATTCCTCAAGGATACACTTCCATCTCTTCATTTTGCCGTTGTGGTTTTTGTTGCTCAACGCAAAGGTGAGTGGTTGATGATCTGTGAAGATTACAACTTTCGCTGATCCGTATAAATAGTTTCGGAGTGATGTAAGAGCCCAAATAATAGCCAGCATTTCTTTTTCGTTTGCGGCATAGCTCTCTTCGGTTTTGTTTAATGAGCGGGATATAAAGGTGATAGGTTTACCTGCTTGCTCGAGGACGGCTCCTATGGCATAGTTGGATGCGTCGGTAGTAAGATGAAATTCTTGTGTGAAATCTGGATATGATAGGATAACTTCTTTTGATATTAGGGAAGATTTAATTTTGCTGAAGGATTCTAAGGCGTATTTATCAAACACTATTGGCTTTTTACTGGAGGCGGTTTTGGACACGCGTCCATCTTCCCCTCTTAAAAGCGAGGTCAGAGGTTTCGCTAACTTGGCGTAATCTCTGATGAAGCGTCGGTAATAGCCTGATAGGCCAAGGAAAGACCTCAAGTCTTTCAGTGTTTTTGGGCACGGAAATTCTTGGATTGCCTTTACTTTGGCGGGATTGGTTTTTATTCCTGTGGGTGAAATGATGAAGCCTAGAAATTCGACTTCCTTGCGGAAAAACTCGCACTTGTCTAATTGGACCTTCATGTTTGCATTTTGTAGCGTATGGAATATTGTTTCGACATTATGAAGGTGATCTTTCTCATCTTTGCCAAATACTATTATGTCATCTATGTAGACATAACATATTTTGCCTATGTGCTCCTTCAGTATGTCGTCTAGCGCTCGTTGGAAAATAGCGGGTGCGTTCTTAAGTCCAAACGGAAGTCGAGTGAACTCATATTTGCCATTATTAATCGAAAAAGCTGTCTTCTCAATGTCCGATTCCTTCAAGGGAATCTGGTGGAAGCCACTCTTTAGATCAAGAACAGAAAAATATTTGTTGTTTCCAAGTTGTGAAATTACTTCATTTATTTCCGGGATGGGGTATCTATCTGCTATTGTCAATGTATTTAATTTTCTGTAGTCAATTACAAGCCTATATTTCTTTTGTCCTGAGGCATCTAGTTTTTTAGGTACAACCCAAACGGGTGAGTTATAAGGAGAACGAGATGGTCTGATAATTCCGTTTTTAAGTAGATCTTCTATTTCTTTAGTTACAAAATCTCTCATCGCTAGTGGGTAGGGATAGTATTTTGTATATACTGGAGTATCTGAAGAAGTTCTGATTTCTCCTAGTACGGTAGTAGTATAGATAGACTTTCATCTGGTTCAACGAATAAATGAGGGTATTTGTTAGTAAGTTTATTAATGTTTTCCTTCTGTGTTGTTGTCATATGTCCAGTCCTAATGTCAATTTTGTTGACCGATGGGGAAATTTGTTGTTTTATTCTGACTTTTATGCCATTGCCAAATGTAAGGGTGTCATCGTGAATATTTATGGTTGTGTAAAGTTCTTTGAGGCTATCATTACCAATTATACCGTCAAAGGACTTCAGAGTAGGAAGTATAAAAAATTTTAAATTTGTGTCATTTTTTCCAAATAAATTTATAACTGTATGGTGAGTTACTTGTATTTGTCCTGCTATAGAGTTTGCAAAAAATGGTTGTTCGTTAGGTATTTGCCTTAAAACGTGACAGGGTTGAATATAGTTTTTGCTTGATCCAGTATCGATTAACATTTTTAAAATTTTTCCGTTCTTCGTTTTACATTCAACATATGGCAACGAAGAACTATTCATTCTAAAAAATGGATATCGATATGTTCATGAGTATCATTTCCTGGTTTTGGGTTGTCGTATTGGAATGATTGTGCGTTTTCTTCCATATTCAAAGCTGTTTCGTATTCTTGTAAGGTGTGAGTCCCGGATTGTTGGCAGTACTGGTCTTGTGAGTACTCCTGTTCTTCTGCGTAGTATGGGTCTTGTGGGTACTGTTCATGTTGATTACCTGTTTCTATATGAAAATTTCTTTGATGTTTGAGAGGTATTTGTGTTGAAAAGTTAGATGGTCTTTTTATGGGTGGTTTATTGAAATGTGGTCTATTTATGTAGTTAACTGCTCTTGAGTGTATGGTGTGATCAACATCCATGGGCTCTGGAGGTGGTTGCTTATTGGTGACCTGAAACGGTGGTCTGCTAAGCTGATAATTTTGGTAATTTTGTTGGGGGCGTTGGTATTGGGGTGGCATCGAGTTTCTAAAAGGATTCTGCGGTCTGGGAATGTATGCTAATTGAGGGTAGAATGGTTGGTTGGAAGCAATTGGTTTCCTTGGTGGTAATGGTGGTAAGTTATGGGTATTCGGTTTACGTACAGCACCTTGGTTGTTATATGCGTATTGAGTCCTGTAGCCTTGGTTTTCTAGTTTTAGGCACAAATGAAGTGCTTGAGGCAGATCTTCAGGTTCTTTCATTCCTAAAAGTCTAGGAAGGTCACCTTTTAATCCCCTGATAAACGTGTCCAAGGCTTTATGCCTGTAAGTTTGAACTAACAGACTTAGTGACTCCTGGCTCATCTCCAAACTCGAAAGTTTGTTTAGAATAAGCGAAAGGTGTGTATAAACATTTTGGTAGAACTGCTGGATAGTACTGTTGCCTTGCACAATTGATGTAAGCTGACATTCAAGGGTCGTAATATCTCTTTTATCTGCGTAATGTAACGTCAAGCATCTAGATATTGCTTTCCATTCCAGTGGGGTGTTATAGGACTCAAGGGCGACATCAGCATTGCCAGTTATTTTATTGCGGATAACAGAAAGTATTCCGAAATATCTAGGCGTTCCCTTTTCGGATTCGTAGATTTTCAAAACCCGATCTACACTTTTTTTCCAAGAACTAAATTCTCCTTGGTTGCCGTTAAATTCCCTTAAACTTCTAACTATGTCTGGTATTTTATCTAGGCCTGATAACTGTCCTCTATATTCTGGGTTGATGGTTTCGTCTGTCGCATTAAGTAAGTCAAAATTAGGGTTGAGAACATGTTGTAAATGTTGTCGGCCCTCATTCCTGAGTACCTGGCCTACAATTGTGGTAATTAGTGTTGTCAGTTCAGCATTCGGTTGAGAATTATTGTCGAGAGTTGGGTTTGGGTTTGCGTTCACTGATCCTTGATTAGGAGCAGGAGGAGGGATTGCAGGCTTATTTAGTATACTGGGCCTAATCATTTTAGAAATTCTTTTAAGTTTTGGGATATTTGAATTTTATAGCTAACTAATTTTATTGTTAATAGTGTTTTTGTTTGTTAATTATCCTTTTTCTCTGGAGGGTCCCTTTTGTGGTGAATCGCAGAGTAGGATGTAATGTTATATTGAACCGGAGGGTCCCCCGTTAGGTGGTGAATCGCGGTTCTTGTTTATTTGTCCTTTTATTGGCTGTACAAGCCTATGTTATGTTTTTTATATTCCTCTGGAGGGTCCCCCCGAAGGTGGTGAATCGCAAAGGAATTTTTATGTTATAAGACTGGAGGGTCCCCCCGAAGGTGGTGAATCGCAGCCTGGATTGTTTTAGGTTATTGGCTGTACGAGCCTGATTTTAAATGGGTTAGTAAATTTTGTTAGTTTTTAATTATCCTTAAAAGTTACACTTATTATATGGTTATCTAATATAATTTTAATTTTTCTTAAAATATTAATTATTTATTCTTACAAGTATCCTCGTGGCGACGGGGAGGCGTTCCTTTTTGGCCTTCTGCTTACTGGGGTTCCCACGGTGCGCACGTATCGAGGGTGCGTTCCCTTCCTACAGGATTCCAACGCTGTGTTTTGGTTCGGGACCAGTTAGTTCGCTTCCGTTTTCACTTGGCCGTTTTTCTTTACGGGCTGTTATACGGACGTACTGTCTTTGTGTGTTCACTTGTGGCACTGAAACATATGTAAATACTGGCACTGCAGCTGCTTTGCAGGCGTCTGGCCAAACACTACGACACTTTTTTTTTGACGCGGCTGTTGTACAGGCGATTGTCTATATTTAAGTGACGACGCGGTATCACAATGTTCAATTTTAAATTTTTAAGGACACGGTGAAACAACACTTTGACACTTTACGGCGCGAATCTAAGCTGGTCCCTGCTCGGGCGCCAGTTAAATTTTTATTTTATTATTTTAATTTTTAAAAAGTAGCGGACTCGCGTCCGCGGTCTTTATTTATTAAATGCTGTTTTAAAACTAATTACAAATTATTTCTTAACTCTAAATTAAACCTATGCCTTTACCTGGTCACGTTGCCAACAGTTGCGGCGTCAGCAATTGAGCGGACGCGCGTGTGGAGTCACTAACTGATATTGCTGATGCAGTGTCAGCAATTGGGTGGTTTAAAGTTTCCAGCTATTGCCCAACGGTGGGAATTAGCTGACGGTGTGAACCACTGTGTTAACTTATATAAGCACTCGTAAAAGAGGTATACGAAGTCAATAACCTTTGTACATATATGTGGACGCTATGTGCGTGTTTATGTGCATATGATATGCTAAATTGGTCGGTATACAATCCTGCTTGTTTTTGTAATACAAAGAACAAGAAGGCATTGTTGAAAAATGTTTGCCTGTATGGGCTTAGAGTATGTGTATAAGTATGCACAAATACATATACTGATCGTTAGCAAAATTTTATTATTTATTTTTTTACTTCGAATTTCGCACCGCTTATTGTTTATAATTAAGCAATGATCGCAACTTCTACTAATTTAAGATTTATTATTGTTTTTATACTTTGGATTTACCCCCTAAATCAGGGTTTGTACATATGTATATATTATTATTAGGCTTGTATCACTGCGTAGGCAAAAAGAATACCGAACATACATATGTATGTATATGTATTTATAATTGCGTGATCAGAATAGTGCGAGAAAAGAAAAGGAACAAAATGCAGGCCATTAGCTACTGCACTCGCGGAATATACTTGCTAATCCACTGCTTCAATATATTTATTAATATTAATTTGAATGTTTGTTTTATGTGTTAGTAAGTACTAATTGATGTTTGTTGCTTTTATGTATTTATTTTATAAGTATGATTTGTGTAAGTTTGTATAGTATGTTTGTATTTATTCTCGCATTGGGAATTTTGCTTTCTATGCCTTTTGCTTACCTATTTTATGCAATCCTCCGTTTGAAGAAACAGAAAGGGTATTGCTGGAAAGATTTGCAAGTAAATACTTGAATATAATTTGTTGGTTGTCTGTTGTAGTGGACGTGTTTGCATACACAAGGGTAGGCTTAGAAGGCAGTAAATGATTTCCTTATTTATAAATTTATAAAAATATATGGATTATATATTTTTTCAACTGTTTTTTGTTCCCATTTAGAAATCGATCAAACGGATTATATAGGTTTTATATTTGATAAAACCGTATTATATACATATTTACATATGTTCATAAAAAATGGAAACGACTTACTTTGTCTCGCCTCAAGGGAGTTTTTGGAGAAAAAAGTACATATATTTATAATTTTGCGGATATTATCCTCTGTTTTCGTTTCAGTTTCCTCCTGTGTTTAGTGTTCTTTTACTCCTATTTCCTCCTGTGTTTAATGTTCCTTTCCTAATTTCCTCCTTTGTTTAATGTCCTCTTGCTCCCGTTTCCTCCTTTGTAGAGAGTGTATGTATTAGTACTGTACGTTTCTAATTATATCGCGCCCGATTTATTTGTTAACTTTTGTTATTTTTATGGTTAGAGAGCGCCCGATTTCTGTTTTTTTTATGAATTTTTAATATTTATGTTATTATTATTTTTTTTCGCACTGTATTCTATTTGTTTTTTTTTTTCATTTTTGTTGTTTTATATGTGTGAACTTTTGAAAGCTTTGTAAAATTTTGTTTCTTTATTTTATTTATTTATGTTTTCACAAAACAAATGATCATTATATTCTTATTATATTTGTTTTGTTTTATATGTGGTGGCCTCGACGTAGCTGTTTATGTTTGTGAATTTTTTATTTTTTAATTTTATATACGTATGCTCTTTGCACAGCATCTTTGTTTATTTATTTTTTTATCTTTTTTATATAATAGGTTGTCAAAAAAGTCTTGCGGTATTTTTATTGAATGATTTATTGAATTTATTGAAATGGTTTATACCGGTTTGATGACTCATGCCCAGCTCTTGACCAATGCTACGGCTGCTACTACGCCGGTCTCTTTCGACCAATTCAGCGATTTTATCGCAATTTTCGACGACAGGCCTTCCGGAGCGTGGCGCATCTTCGACCACCTTTAGACCAGAACGAAAACGTTGAAACCATCGTTGTGCGGTGGAAATGGAAACTGTATCGGGTCCATAAATTGCACAAATTTTATTTGCGGCTTGAGATGCATTTTTTCCTTTATCGTAGTAGTACTGTAAAATATGCCTTATTTTCTCTTTATTTTTCTCCATGTTTGCGACGCTATAACTCACGAACGACTTAAAAGAAACGAGCTTTCGAAAAAGGTATAGCACGACCCGATGCGACGAATAAAACTAGAACTACGCGCTTTCAGCGCCAACTAGCGAAAATACCGTAAGAATTTTTTGACAACCTAATATATGTGTATGCACTTTTCGTAGCCAGTATATTATATATATATGTATTATATTTTCTTTTTTCTTTTTGTCACTGCACTTGCTGCTATCCAAAACCGGTTTTTGGCACATACATATGTTCTTTGTTGTTTGCTTTTTTTTAGTTTTGTCACTTATTATTACTTTTTCGATTTTTATTACCGCACTTTTTCACAGGTTTAAATTTTTATTAATTTTTTCTTTTCCGAAATCTTAATTTTTTTTACTTTATTTAGCCACAGTACCTTTCTTTATGGATCGAAGGACCATGTACAAAAACTCACCTTCACACTTTTTTTAAAAGAAAAATGCACTAAATTCCTAAAGATCGTTACAAAACTTGTATTTTATTCGAAATTCAGTTCAAGATTGTTGTAATTGAATTATTAGAAAATGAAATAGTTTAAAAACGATCAAATTATAAACTGAAACCAGGAAGTTTAAAAAAACGTTAAATATACATACATATATATATATATATATGTATATACAGGCGGGTAACTAGCGGAAAGAACCGGGTTGCTGCGAAAACGGAGTAGTTTATCGATCGACGTCGTATTGATAAAAAGTGCGCGAGATCCTTTCTCTTTCCCTTTTGTTCTAATTGGAATGCTGGATGGTGCCGTCGTGTTTTGGTGCATGTGCGGGTATGTAAGTTAATGTGTAATGTTCACTCGCGTGATGAGGTGAATGCGTGCTTTTGATTCGGTGTGGTGAACTGATGTAAATGTGATGTGACGTCGCTACTCATTTAGCCAGATCATATATTTTAGATTGTTAATCGGATATGTTTAATTTTTCTTAAGTTGGTTAGAATTTGGCATCAATTCTATTTTGAACATTTATTATGGGACTTTGTTCCTGTTAAAAATATGTATTACTGATTTAATACTAAAACCACATTCTTTCACTGCTTCTTTAACATCGTTAAGTCTACCGAAAATTCTATACCCTTTCTGACAACTATCAGACCTTCTTAGCTCTTCAGTTGGTAAGAGTAGTAATTCTTGTTATTATTTGACACGTATTTTACAACATTCAAGCAACTTTTTTCAGTAATTGTATGAAGTTTTATTTCACCAATGTTACCATTTTTCAAAAGTACGATGTGAAAATTGATTAAGCCTTGCTTGATTTTTGTAATCCGCTGATTTAACTGGACTAGATATTTTTTTTGCGTTTATGTAGCGTTTAATACTTGTCTGAAAAGATGGTCTTCATTCTTAAATTCTGCAGAATTCACTTTTATCCGTCCGAGTTTTAGTTTTTCAACTATTTGGCCTTCATACATAGTCCTACTTTAAGTTCAATTACAATTCAAATTTGAAAGTCCGTGTTCTCCAATTCTGACCACGAACTGTATTCCAATGGATTCAAATCTGAGCTTCCAGACGGTCAGTCACCTGCAGCTATAAAACCGGAAATATAACTTTTAAGCCACTGCCTTGTGGCTTTTGTTTTGCTGGAAGCTTCAAGTCGCAGTCGCGACTTGGCTCTCACGTCACTGTTGACAGTAATAATTTTGAAGTCGTAGATAATTTCGTCTATCTTGGAACCAGCGTAAATACCAGCCTGGAAATCCAACGCAGGATAACTCTTGCCAACAGGTGCTACTGGACGACGACAACAACTGATGAGTCGACGTTACGAGTTTTCGAGAGAAAAGTTCTGCGAAAGATGTATGGACCTTTGCGAGTTGGCCACGGTGAATATCGCATTCGATGGAACGGTGAGCTGTATGAGATAGATGACGACATTGACATAGTTCAGCGAATTAAAAGACAGCGGCTACGCCCACCCTCTATATGTGGATTGTGCTAAAAACTATTAACTCTTTGATATAACTCTTTAAGCATTTTGCGTTAGGGTACATAACGGCCAACTTTTAGATAAAATCGTAAATTTGGTGTATAACATTATCCCAGCATTCCCATGATATAATGAGAAACTAGACTAAATTTGATCACAATCTTCGTATGCGAGCATGTATCACATATATCACAATTTCAAATCGATCCCAGTTAAGCTGATTTTGTACAAATATTTCTAGAATATAATATAATTTTACAGATCTCCAACCACGGGGGCGGTTTACGCGAATTTGAATAAAAATTTACATGTAATTTTAGTTCTCGTTTGTTCGATGTTAAGTTTGAAATTATATTTCTGGAACGCCTTGTGTTTATTGTAGTTATATTATTTAATTGCTGTAATGTTACTGTTTTAGGGAAAAAAAACGTCAAACAAAAGATATATTCATCTAATTCCAATGGTTGTTGAGCAAACGGGTAGAGGCGAGCGTGCTTACGATATTTTCTCACGGTTATTAAAGGAACGTATAGTATGTGTAATGGGTCCGATACAAGATGATCTAAGCTCTTTAGTTGTGGCCCAACTGTTATTTCTACAATCTGAAAATTTTAACAAGCCAATTCATATGTACATTAATTCTCCTGGCGGAGTTGTAACTGCAGGACTGGCAATTTATGATACAATGCAGTATGTAAAACCCCCAATTTCAACATGGTGTGTTGGTCAAGCATGTTCTATGGGTTCTTTACTGTTAACTGCAGGCACTACAGGGATGAGATATTCGCTTCCTAATGCGCGCATTATGATACATCAGCCTTCTGGAGGAGTTCAGGTATGTTTGCTAATATAATTTTTATAATCTTACAACATTTTGCCACATAGTATAACAGTTTTTTTCACCTAACGGTTTTTGTATCACATAATGATAATCAAGAAAGATGTGGAGTTACATATATTAGGGTGGGTCAAAAGAAAATGAATGTATATGAAAGAGACCTCCAAGTATGGTCGCTTAGTTGTAACGGGAAGGTCTTGCACCTAACGGTTTTCTAATTACTCTTAAAAAAGGTTCATAATAATTTTTTTCGTAAACCAAATTTTACCGTTAAAAAAATATTAATATTATTATTTTAAAGAAACGGAGGAATAGAGCTATCATAACCAAACATATAACACGATTTTAAATTCCCTCAGTTTACACTGATGTTGTATTTCTTGTAAGTCTTGTCAAATAGAACGAGAACTAAATTTTGGGACATCCAAACACAAAATCTCGAATTAAACTTAAAAACCGATTTTCTACAGATGTAGGCATTTTCGTTGGACTTAAAAGCGAACTATTTAGATGCGTTGAGAAACGTGCGAAGAGTTTTGTAGTGCTTTGTGATAATTTCCTTGCGAAGAACAGAAGAGATGACTCTATCACGGTTGTACACGAATTCTTAAGAAATGGGTTTCACCACATCAATACAAATTCATTTCTTGCATTCGCATTTGGACTTTTTTCCACATAATATGAGCTAGTGCAGTGACAACCAAGGCGAGCACTTCAACCAATACTACGATCGAAAAACGTTGCTTCCACCATCTGGTACTCAATCGAAACCCTTCAAAGCTGGACTGTTCCATCCGGACAACTGTCTTTTGGTTTGCCAAAGTATGTCAATTATCTCATGCAGCTCTTCATTCCATCGACTGCGCAACTCGCCGTTGCTAATGGCTAGATGACAGGAGATATTTTATAGAACTAACGAGGAGGTTGTTGAGGCAAATGATTTCAATATCATCGGCGTACGCTAGCTGCTGTAAACTTTTATAGAAGATTGTACCTTCTCTATTTACCTCTGCAGGTCCTGTTATTATGTCTAGCACTAAATTGAAAAACACGGTAGGCAGTCTCATTGTCCGAAACCTCGCTTGGTATCGAATGGCTTGAAGAGGATGGAACTTCTGGTGTAGCACAACTACACCTAAGTTCACACTTAGCTTAATAGAAACGGTCCTTTTCGTGCTGTCCAAGGCGGCTTTAAAATTGACGAAGAGGTATTGTGTGTCGATATTCCTTACACTGGTCTTTTTCATGGTGAAATACCGGTCGATAGTAGATTTTCCAGGTCTAAGCCATACTGATAAGGTGATATTGTATAAGGTCTTCTAGAGCATAGTGTGTATCAACAAACTAACTGGTCTTCATCCATGTGACTATAGGAGGCTTATCTCACTTTAGTTGGCGCCAAATGTGAAATCTACGTTTTTGTGGATTTTTTATTACTATTGGCTAACTAACTCACCATTACCTGCGAATAATCCCTTATACTTTACACATGTAATATATATTATTAATTATGCTTCGTACTCCGCCCCCTGGAGGGGGTCAGGAAATACCAACAAGCCAACCGAAAAAATTTGTTTCCTAAATAGAAGAATTGAAATAAAAATTGAAACAATTAGAACAATTATGCGAACAATTAAAAAGTGAAAATCAAAAGCTTAAAGAACAAAATATTCGCCTAATTATAGTCAATCTGAAACTGATGAAGACGAATTAGCTATGGAAACAGACTGGATTTTAAAGAAAAATAAAAGGCCTAGTAAAAACGTAAGGTCGAAGCTTCCCCAAATACTTTTTCATCGAACGGTGAAAACCACACAGTTAAAAATGAAAAACCGAAATATGAACCACGGCCTCCACCTATTATGATTTCGAAAATCTCTAATTATAAGGAACTAAATAACCTAATTAAAGATAATACTAAAAGCACATTTGTATTTAAGCTATTTATAATTTTATATAATATAATTTATAATTTATAATTTATAATATAAGCGTTACATCAAGTGATGACTTTATGGTATTCCTTTGAAGACAAACAAATCCGCCCAATAAAGATTATGACTAAAAATTTCCACCATTCGTGTAGCATTAGTGATATTATCGCTGATTTAAAAGAACAAGGTTTAAATGTTGTGAACGTCGTAAATAAACTCAAGTGGAAAACACGAGAACCTTTAAACATGTTTTTAACTACTTTTGATTTTAATGAAGAAATCAAGAAAATTTATGAAATCAAACACATTCTTCACACCTTTGTTCTCATCGAGCCTATTAGGAATTCTAAACTTATTCTACAATGCAAAAGTTGCTAGGCATTTGGACACACCAAGAACTTCTGTGGCGAAAAGTTAAAGTGCAGTGATAAGCACAAAACCATCGAGTGCCAAAAACCGATCTCAGAAAAACCGAAATGCTGTAACTGGGGAAAGCCATCCGGCAAACTACAGAGGATGTATTGTTGCCAAGGAGCTTCAAAGCATTCGTAACAAAGCCTTGAAGAAACAAAAAGTTTCCACAAATCTGCCCAGTACATGAAATAATCTACCCATTGATACCCAGACGAGTACGCTCACTTTTTCTGAAGTACTGAAAAGCAACTCAAACGTGGCGAACGAAAAAAACACATAGATGACCGAAGACCTACTAACTCAAACCCTTGAGATGTTAAATAAACATTATGAGGATATAAAAATTATTTCGCACAACATTCAAACCACCTATTACATTAAAAGCAATGAACCAACCCTTGTCAATTACTGCAAAATATTGCCCGCCGAGATACAAAATCCTCGTTGAAGAATATAAAGAACTTCTCAATATGCACAAACACAAATTTATTATTGGAGGCGACTTTAACGCTAAGCATGTTACTGGGATCGCACCTAACGACAGCTAAAGGGCGAGACTTATTCCAGGCAGCTCAAGTAACCGCGTGTGAATTTGTATCGACCGAAACACCAACTTACTGGCCAACGGACTCCAACAAAATACCAGATGTAATAGACGTTTTTATAACCGGAAAGATATCTCGAAATTTCTTAGAAATGGAAGGTGGGTTAGATCTAAGCTCTGATCACTCCCCATTATATTTAACAGTAAGTGAAACAGTCATTAAAAGAGATCTTAGTCTGAAGCGATACAACAAAAATACGGAGTGGAATTCGTTCAAACAAATACTTCAGACTAAAATAAAGTGTCCGAAAACCAAACCAATTGAACAACTAGAGTTAGAAGTTAACACATTTAAGAAAAAAATTCAACAAGCATAAAGATAAAGCGGAAAATTATAGGTTCAATAAATAATAATTAAGAAAATTAAGAATAATAATAATTAAGAAAAGAAAGCTACGACGGAAATGGCAACAAACCCGCTCACCACTCGACAAAACCAACCTTAAGGCAACAGCTGAATTAAAGCGAAAAATTGCTCATATTAAGAATGAGTCAATTAATGAATATTTATCTCAACTATCCGCTGACAAAAAAGATAATTTCTCACTTTAGAAAAGTACAAAGTATCTGAAACGTCCAACAAGTCACGTTGCACCACTAAAAGTTGCTTCCAATACATGGACTAGAAAGGATTGTGATAAAGCTAATGCATTTGCAAAACACCTAGCTGAAACCGTTCGTCCAAAGGAGGATAGTGAAAACGCGTTCCTCAGTAGTATTCAACAGGATCATGCAACAATCCCAGCAATCACCATATGTGAACTTAAAAGTGAAATTAAAAAACTTAATGTTAAGAAAGCAGCTGGCTTCGACTTAATTACAGCTGAAGTGTGAAAGCGGTTTTAGAAATAAGCATCCACAATAGAAGAAATTCACAGTATAACATCAAAAATAAAAAAAATTCCTGTAGGAGGGAAACGTATGCTCAGCTGTATTCCTTGACGTTGCACAAGCGTTTGACAAGGTATGGCTCGAAGGCCTTATGCAAAAACTAAAATCATGTCTTTCGGTTGAGTATTGTGCTCTTTTAGCATCGAATTTTAGCGTGAGATTTTCCGTGTAAAACAAGGAAATGAATTCTCCAAACTAAAAGAAATTGAAGCAGGAGTTCCTCAGGGAAGTATCTTAGGTCCACTTTTATATATTCAGTATACAAGAGACTTACCGTTAGCACCAAACAGTATGACTGCCACCTTTGCTGATAACACCACTATTCTATGCGTCGAAAAAACAGTAGAAAAGGCTGCGCTAAACCTGCAACATGCAATCAACTCTGTAGTAAGTTGGACTAAAAAATGGAGAATAAAACTAAACGGTGGCAAATCGGTTCATGTAAATTTTACAAACAGAAAATTCACTTATCAACATATAAGTATTCTAGATGTCTGCATACCATACGCAAGTACAGCTAAATATCTTGGCATCACAATCAATGCTAGATTACGTTGGAAAGAGCATATTAAAGTAAAAAGGATTGAACTCAATCTGAAATTGTCGAAAATGAAATGGCTAATTGGGCGAAGGTCAAACCTGTCCATACACAACAAACATCAAGCCGGTATGGTCATATGGTGCGCAACTGTGGGGATGTGCCAATGATGGCAGTATTAATATAATATAACGTTTTCAAAAGCACCGAAGGTGCTGAGAGGCCTTATAAATGCTCCCTGGTACTGCAAAAATACTGATATTCATCGAAACCAAAGGATGAATACAGTCGCCGAAGAAATAAGGAGTCAGGCAGATGGCTTAATACACATGTGAACGAGGAGGCGAGAAATCTTCTTTCAGACACATTCCGCTCTAGTCGGTAATGTCGAAAAAAACCACATAGCTTAGTTGGAAGCTAAAATATAAAGGAATTAATTATATACCATATGTGTATGAATATTACTATTAATTTACATGTAATTTGTTTTTAAGTTATTCAAATCAAACTGCTCGTTAGTTTTTAAAACTAGTTGTAGTGATATCAAACATTGTTAACGTTTTAAAAATGTTTGTGATAAAAAAGAAAAAAAGATCAGACTGATACAAGGAACAGACCGTTTGAGGGGCCAGAAGTTGGCTTATGCTTCTTGTGCGAGGATTAGAGCGGGATGAAGGTTGGAGTGAGATTGATCTGAATGGAGTCATGCTGCCTAGGTGAGCCGTAGTGATTCGTTGTTCGCCACTCGACTGTAAATCCTGAACAGTTCTTAAGAAGCCTCCATTCTTTGAATGTGTTACACCTAACTGAGGTGTAGTTTGAATGGAGCTTATTGGCGCGTATGCAGGAGAATTTTTCTGCCGGGCCCGTCACAGGACACAGCACAGCTGCTAGGAGTTGCTCTAGTGATAAAATAGTTGATTTCTTGGTGGTATTAGTGTGAGCTTTTTGCTGAGTGTTGGATCTCTTCATCCTCACAGTATCATTTCAATAGATTTGAGATAAACGCCACACCTCTGTCAGTAATAACTCGGCTTGGGTTTTCAAACATGGCTGCTCGCTTCTTCAAGCACTTTACGACTGTGTCTGCTCCAGTGTTCTTAGTTGGATATAGCCACACGAATTTGGAAACATCATCCACAGTCAAGAGAATGTTATTGTAGGATTTTTTCGTCGCCTCCAACGGTCCGACTTGGTCGAGAGGTCGTTGATAATACACTCTACGCAACTCCGTACAACCTTCGCTGTTTTCGTTTTCGAATTTGGTATGTAAAATGATTTTTCCACTTTTTCCTGCCTTTTCTGACGGAAAAGTGCCCTTGCCTATGTGCCATATTGATGATTTCTGCTTTCATAACTACGAGTAGTTCTCTGGTTGCAGCTTTATACCCGTGCTCGTGTCCACAGTCTCGTAGACCGACTTCGTACTCGCTTCTAACATCCTGCACTTTCTCGGCTCCTTTTCCACAATAGCGACCTCGTTGGTACGTATCATAACGTATGATGCATATACTATATCTGTGTCGATCAACGCTGGTGCACATTTTCCATTGAAGTTTACATCCTTAAAAATCAATTCACATCGTTTCTTCGTTTTGCCACTTCCGCCTGCTATGTTATTCACACTGGTATGTTCCAATTTGGCTGTTTGGTTCTTAATTTAGAGTCAGCCGCACGATGACCTTGTTTACCGCAATTGTAACACGAGGTCTGTTTGCGTGGACAGCTTTTAGCAAGATGTGATGAGTCCCTACAGATAAAATATATCTTGCTGGATGGAACTACCATCTGGAAACTCTTGTGCGATGACGATGGCTTCTCCTGGTTCACATTCATGGATTGTGACTGACTGGAACGAATCTTCTCATAGATCTTGATTTGCTCCTTTAAATCTGGGATGGCTTTTGCCTGGCGCAAGCTGCTTTTGTTTGACTTTGAGTCCGGTATGCCTTCGATAAAATAATCGATTAAACTTGTTTCATCCAATTCTATTGATTTTCCCATCTCCATTAAATCGTACAAATGTTCTCTGAGAAATTCTTCATACCGCTTTTGACGATTACGCAAAGCTGTACATCGTGTTGTATGGAAAGTAATAGCACTGATTTTTTCCGACGCGATTGTACTTCATAGCGGCTAGTCAGTTGTCTCCGAGCACCTGGAGAGTCACGTACTCTTTTGTGGACTTGCTACTTCTTCCGCATCAGGTTCGGAGCCGTTACTAACAGCTAGCCCGAAGTATTCCATGAGTCGGTCTTGTAGTGTCGGCTTCCGGGCAGCTGTGAACAGCTATCTAATTAGGGGCATCTCAACGCAGCCGCCCTACAGCGCAGATGTCGCCTCCCGGACTTTTTAGTTTCCTTGCCTGAAAAGGCCGATGAAAGGCAAACTTTTTAAGACGAGAGAGTAGCCAAATAGCATGAACATCGGCTCTCAAGGCTTTTCGGGAGAATGCTTTCCGTGACGCCTTCAATGCTTGTGAATCGCGTTGGCAGCGCTGCATCGAATTCTCGAATTGTAACGATTGGTTCAATAATTTTTTAAATCGACTCAGTCCTTTCCGGACAAATATGTTAATGAAATAAAAAATTGTTATTGTAGTCTCTTCAGTTTTTTGTATAAAGCATGTTGAATTGCTTCGTAAAATATTTTAATATGAAATTTTGGAAACAACTGAAGTTATTTTCCCGGGTATGATCTTTGCAAGTAAATTGGGTATAAAATGTTCGGTTACACCTGAACCCGGGCCTTCTTTATTTGTTTTTTATTTAAAATTCTGCTAATATCTGAAAATTTGCCTCCGGTTTTGATATTCGACAATTCAGGGGAAAAATGGAAAATAAAGTTCTGCCAATACTTGAAAGTTTTTCCCAAGCTTTGATTCGTGAAAATTGGTAGCATGTTAAATGTTCGGTTAAAGATGAACATATTCCTTTTTTACTTGTTAAATATATTTTGCAAAAACCTGAAAGTAATTCTCAAGCTTTAGTCATTGCAACTTCCGAACGTATAAATCTTCGATTACACCCGTTCCCTACTGATTTCACCATCCCAACTCTTCCGGCACAATAAACCACAAGTCGCCCCTACTCTAGCTTCAATGAGGTGATTAATCCTTGTGTAACTTGTATCTTCTAAACAATGAACCATTTCAGTTTTTAATTTTTCCAGAGTCTCTATGCTGTTTAAAATAAGATTCAACAACTTCGTATCTTTTCGGTTCCTAAGAGACTTTCACTTATTCCGTCATTTAATTAAATGTAAAGAATTATTAGGTTGTCGACATATACATATTAAGGGAGTTTACTCTTGAATTCAATAGCTTTTAAATGTCATCTCTTTTAACAAAAAAATCTACGGAAATATTTGAAGATATATTAATTATTGTACAGTACATAGAGCTGATGGATAATCGTAAATTTAAAATGTTTGATGCTACTATTTCCATGCCAATCTTCAATGTGGTTAATATGCACTTAAATGGACCCTTTTTTTAACCTTTTCTATTTCTGCTTGTACATAATTTGCAGATGCAAGACTATAATTTGTAGTAGGTTAAGGCAAAGGAAAATATCTTCTTTTTAAGCACCAGAATTTTGAAGTCTGCCGACCTGTGAACTGTAAGCAAAGTATGTATAGTGGTCCGGATGGTCGTTTACCCGCTGTTCCAAGTAAAAGTACTTTTTTCAATAGCCTTTCAGCCATAGCTGTCATGTTATTTTTGTTCGAAGTTCATCACGGAAAGACTTACGCTTAAACAACGTTTACAAATCGTTCAACTTTATTATAAAAATTCGACTGAATACTACAACCCGTGGACCACACTTTCGATTGACTGTTACGTCCACCCCAACAACACGGTACAGAATTGGACCCGTGCGAAGTTTCCACTAAGAATAACAACATGGATGACCACGTTGAGCGAATACCTAGCTATAAATAAAACAATTTGCACTTATCGCAATATAATTGACAACCACGCCGAAATTATAGACAAAAATGCGCAACAATGTGTACTCGTCCAAAAACTTCCACGTTCACTGACCCGAGCAACAACACTACTATAGTGTGCACTCGCCATTTGCACAAACAAGAGTACTATCGGTACGCACACGCGCCAGGCAATAACGGTGTCAGTTCGACTGCGTAAATAAATAACCCCAAAAAGAGAATACCCGAAAAAGTCACTTTGAAAACTTCAACACGACGCAGGCTAAACAGAAGTACGAGCGGCACTTGAGTTGCTGAGTAGCGTAGGTGATGGCAAACTCGGGGTTAAAGGAGCAACAATCTTCGTTGAAACGAATGAGGTCTCAAGATGAGAAATTTTCTCTCGGCAAGAAACCATGGGTTTTTGTTTTCAAACATCCTCCGCCAATCTCCTGCTTAATCTAGAACGAAGCTGACCCTATCCTTATTCAAGAGCCATGGCATCTTTGGATTAAGGAAAAAGAGCTGCATGCTTCTGACGGTAAGTTATGCAGATAGATCCCGCGCTTGTTTGTTGGCCAGGAACGACTTTAGTGTTCTTCGTTGACCCGATTTCAGCAGCGAGGATGTTGTCACTGCTATGCTACTCGTAAAACAACACCGTAGAACACTGGCTTGTCTCGGCTTATATGCCACATGAGGACAAGGGGAAACCACCTCCGGATTTATTGAGGAAAACTCAGATTGATGTTTATGATTTCATTACGGAAATACTTAAACCTGAACAACGTTCACAAAGTGTTCAACTTTTTTAGGAAAATTCACGATCTGTAAATAATGCGTTTTGAGCGATTTGTTCAACTTATAGTCAACATAATCGGCCTACTGAGCGTACTATTCGCAACACTGTCACCCATTTGAAACCCAGCATTCATTATTGGATATTATTCGACTGAATAGACTCCGTCCAGCACACCGTGAACAAAATATAGCAGCTGTAGGTGACAACTTAAAATGAAAAAACAATCTGAAGAGGTGCAAGAGCTGCTATTTCATTCAGAAAATGATGCCGATGAGAACGTAACCCTAAATGGAGACCGTTATCGTGATATCGGTGACTTTTGGTTTCAACAAGATGCCGCCACTTCTCACACATACATATTATTTTATTGAGAAAACATTTCAGTGAGCAGATAATTTCAAAATAACACCGTTATACTGTTTCCTGTGGGGATATGTAAAGTCTAGAGTGATTTATGCGGAACATCCCACTTCGATTCAGGTCTTGGAGCAGAACATCACGCGTGCCATTCGCCAGTTACCAGTCGAAATGTTCGAACGATTCATCGAAAATTAGATGGAACGGATAGACCGTCTGAGATATTGCCATGATTAACATTTGAAAGCAAAAACCTTCAAAAATTTAATATCAAAAAATGTTCTTTCGAATGATAATAAACATTCCACATTAAATTTCAATTTTCTGTGTTTTTTCTTCATAAAAGTAGTGAACCTCGAAATGGATCGCCCTTTAGATTTTATATATATTCCGACGTTCCCTTTTGTATTTAATAAACTTTGTGGCACCCTGTTAATGATATAAAAAAGGAACCTTTCATTCTTCGAATATCGTGTTTGTTCTTTTCTAACTTTAACTCACGCATTTAAAAGTGAAGTGTAAATTTTTGCGGATTCCTTGAATGATGTTGAAAGGATAATTCTCTACATGTATTAAAAAAATATTTCTTTGACTTTTTAATTTTGCACACCCAATGTTTTTTGAAATTTCAACTACTCAGTTATTTCTGTTTTTCTACAGCATATCTTACCTGAATCTCGTCAGGCTTCACTCTGAAACACAGTACTATATTTCATGAATATAAAAACAACTTATCTTGATGTAGTACTTTTTCATTGTCAAATTGCAAACTATTCATGTCTGTTATTAAAAAAACATCTCGAAAACGGTTAAAAGTTTTCAATTTGTCGATGATAAATAAAAATTTATGTGCGCAGCATGCAACGTGTTATAATAATTATTTTTTTTGTTTTTTCAAAGTGCTACAATCTATTAGTTCCCTCCGCCTTCTTTATGATTGGCAAAGTTGTGAGAAATTTTTCCAAATTTTTTTTTGCTAACAAACATTTATTCATGCCAGTCTAACGAAATTTGTTCATATTATTTCTCATACCTTCCCACTTTCTGGGAGAAGACGAAATATCGCCTGTTATCAAGAAAATATTTATCGCATTCGCGACTTTTTGTATTCTAAATTTGAATGGTAGATTATTTCGTCTATTGAAACCCAACGCAGAATCACTCTTACCATAAGATGCTACTTCGGACTGAGAAGGCAATCAAAAAGTAAATTCCTCTCTCGACCAAAAAGTTCTAAACTCTACCAGTCCCTCATAATTCTTGTCCTGTTATATGGTGCAGAGGCATGGACAACGACTTCATCTTAGGAGTGTTCAATAAAAAAGTTTTGCGGATGTTTTACATGGTGCATTCCAAACTAAACTTTTCGCGCCACCTATATGTCGACTGGTGCGTTAGAATCGGCTATCTTTATCGATTGAGTGAGTGAGTGAGAATTTCATGACATTTCATAGATTGGAAGTGAAGTTATTGCGTTTTATGTGTCAGTATGTTTGTGTTATCGGTACGAAAATGAACTTGGAACAAAGAGTCAACATTAAATTTTGTTTTAAAACTGGTTAAACTTTTACCGAAACGTTTCAATTGATGAAACAAGTTGATGGCGTTGATTGCCTATCCCGTAGCAGAGTGCACGAGTGGTTTCATCGTTTTCAAAGTGGTCGTGAGGACATAAGTGGCAATCAGCATGTTGGCCAATACAAATCCGTGATCACCGGAAATTCCATTGAAACTATGCGTGAATTCATCAAAAATCAGTCGAAATCATTGAAATGGAATTAAACATCTCCAAAACATCACCATTTATCGCATTTTGATAAAATATTTGGGCTTGCGGAAGGTGTGTGCACGGTTTGTTCCGCACAAATTGACTGACTTCTTCCTTTTCGGAAAAATGCATTTGCCCATGAAAGGAAAACGTTATGCAGACGTAGAGGCCATTCAAAAGGCTTGCACCGGAATACTGACTACTTATACTAAATAATCTAATATAATTCTTTAATTTATTAGGTAAATGTAATTGTGGTTGCGATACATGATCTCGATTTTTAACAAAGTATTGCGTCCGAGCTTGGTTGTGGTGTAGTAAATAATCCCGATAATTTTGAGGAATGTTATCTAACTAAGAGTTCATGGCCATAAGTATGTAAAATACAAATAATGTTAAATTTGTTTTTGTGTTTCAAAGTTAGTACCTATTTATTTCGAATTATATTATTCATTCTTTCTAGTATAATATTAACTAATATTTTGGCAGGTCTATGTGTTAATCTTTAAAAACGTTTTCCCTGTTTGTAGGACCTATGCCAAGCAAAAAGCAAAACCCCCAAATATAACGTTTAATATATATGAATATATATACCAGGTTGTTCCATAAATTTTGTCGTTCGATAAAAGACTACGTTGCTACTACCCCAATTTTTTATTATTTGGTTGGTATACTCTTCATATGAATGTATGTGAAGATTCATTTCAACCTGTAAATTCATTCTTTGTTCACATACGTGAAGGACGTCCAATAAGCGCATCAACACCAGAAATCATAACCAAAACACTGGTTATGGTTTTGGAAGATCGTCAATTGACTAAGAGAGATTTAGTAGAGGCTCTACATATGTATGTGTGGCAGTGTCGCATTTACTAACAATGGAACAAAAACACATTCGAGTGAGACTTTCTCAGCAACATTTAAAGTGTTTTAAAAAGGATAAAGTAGATTTTGTGCGTCGATTTATCACTATGGATGAGACTTGGATTTATCGCCATGATCCTGAATCAAAACAAGAGGATAAGGAGTGGTGTGAACCTGGTTGTTCGCCTTGAAACGAGTTCGTGTCCGGAAATCGGCCAAGAAGATTACGTCCTCAGTTTTTTGGGATGGGAGAGGAATTTAGTTTGTGGGTTACTAGCAAACTGGTAAAACAATTAATTCTGTATTATTGCAACAATAAACCGTGTCACAAGAGCATTTTGACAATGGCTAAAATCCATGAATTAAAGTTGGAAGTGAAGCATCCATCGTATTCATCAGATTTGGTCTCCAGCGTGGCTAAATGAGTCTCAGCCCCCCCTCACAACATTACACTTCTACACCACACACATTACATTCACCACATCATCATTCTACACCACATCTTCATTTCACACCACATCATCATCACATTTCACATCACACGCACACAATATCAACATCACGAATTTAACACACATGAGGACACCGCACAAAAAGAAACAAAAGGGACCGACAGACAAGGCACCAGCCTCTTTTTGGTTTCGACTGCGAACTCAGACAGTCACCTTCGTACTTTTTCAGCGTTTTTCGTTTGTGCATCTTAACTCTACATTGCGAGGTAAGTGCCGCGAGTTTTGTACAAATATCTATGGTCCTTCGAAGCCGTACTGGACGGCACCAGTGGTCAAAGTAAAGAAACATAAAAAAGTGAACACATTGTGAAAAAAAAAAAAAAAAAAAAAAAAAAAAAAAAAAAAACCCAATACATATATATTAAAAACATAAAATTACAGTGGTAAAAAGAAACATAACAAAGTGAACACATTGTGAAAAGAAAAAAAAAAACCCCAATACATATATATTAAAAACATAAAATTACAGTGGTAAAAAGAAACATAACAAAGTGAACACATTTTGAAAAGAAAAAAAAAAAACCCAATACATATATATTAAACATAAAATTACAGTGGTAAAAAGAAACAGAAAAAAGTGAACACATTGGAAAGAAAAAAAATTAAAAGTGAGCACATATGTAATACAATACACAAAAGTGCACTTAACAAAAAAAAAAAAAAACAAAAAAAATTCGTGAAATACGAGGTGACAAAACTATGGAAAACACCACAAAGTATATATGTATATATTTATAAATACAGTGGAGTGAAAATTTAAGTGCAATAAACGCAGTGCAGTGACCACAAAACCAAACAAAAAAGAGTGGTGAGCTTAAAAGAAACAAAAAAAAAAAAAAACAAAGAGTGTAGTTGTGAAACTAAAAAATACATATGTACGTTCAGCAACCAACAAACGGGCGCGATAAAACAAAAAACAAAAAAACTAAGAACACACAACTAAACGGATAAACGGAGAACGGGCGCGAAATTAAACCAACGAAATTAAACAACACAAGTATCAACACGGAGGGCTGGAACGCGATCACAACACCAACAAAGGAGACTGGCACAGAGGAACAGAGAAAGAGAAGGGAAAAAGGAGCAGCTGGCCGCTACAAGGAAAGGAGGCCACTGACCGCAAAACAGATCATAAGGAGACATATACCGACTTGTCCCCCCCATATTTAAAAACAAAAATACCCTTGATGCGAGTCAATGTAAGTGTATCGTTTCCATTTTTTACACCATATATGTATGTTTGTACTAGTAAACCCCGTTTAAACAGTTTCAAAAAACGGGTACCATAACGTTAACAAAACGCAAAAACAAAAAAAAAAAAAATAATAATATCGGTATTCTCATTTCTCCTTTATCTTAACGGAGAAAACGAAAAAAAAAACCGATATTCAAAAAAAAGTACAAACACAATACAAATTTAACTAAGTACTGGCACTATTTTCCGCAATACCCCTTCTGCTTCGTAAAGCAGTAAGCAGGATTGCCTAAACCGTAAGCGAAGGCAGATTTATAAAAAACAAAAAGTACACCCTAAAGCGAAAAACAGAAGAAGAATAAAAGATAAAAATACAAACATACATACATATATTCTATTTTTGCATTTACTTATATACCTACATATTTATTACATGCATATACATATATTTACAAAATATTTTTTACACCATATATGTATGTTTGTACTCATATACCCCGTTTAAACAGGTTCAAAAAACGGGTATCATAACGTCAGCGCAACGCAAACATAAAAACTATCGGTATTTTCACTTCTCCTACATCTCAACGGAGAAAACGAAATAGGAAAAAAAAGAACCGATATTCAGAAGAAAATACAAACATACATATATTATATTCCAATTGCATTGCATTTACTTATATACACGTATATATTTCTTACATATATATATTAACAAAAACAATATATATATATATCTATATATGTATATATGAATATATATGTATATACATATATATATATATATATGCGCTTTCTTTTGATCTCACGTTAGGAATATTGCGAACACGCATATTCATATATACATACGTACATATGTACGTACATACGGCACACGATCAGTCTATGTCATTCCAGAGAAGCGGGTAAATTACTGATAAAGCAAAACGACCAAAAATTACGCGGTTTAATACATTAATTCACCACACTTACGATACATAAATTTAAAAGTCCGCAATCTCGCAATACCCCTTGTTCTTTGGCCGACAAGAACAAGCAGGATTGTATATAAAAAAAAAGTTATACATACATACATATATGTATGTACAAAGTGCAGTGATCTCTAAACGAGCTCTCATTAGCACATAAGGCAATCACAAAAGTCCCGCTTATAGGTATACCCTATAAGAATTACGGACACAAATCATATATACAAAATAAAATATTTATATACATATCTATATATATATATATATAAAATCCGCTGAGGAATATACCGGCATATACATATATATACATTAGGTACAACTTGAATATAACATAAAACATTTTTTTTTTTAACATACTTAAATATTTTTACATACATACGTGTATTGTCACATATGTAGATACGCTCATTGCTTCAAAGTCCACATTGGCATATATTCCGCGATACCCCTTGGGTTTTGGCTAACAAAACCAAGCAGGATTGCGTACAAAATATATTCAAAGTCCACATTGGCATATTTCCCGCAATACCCCTTGATTTTTGATTAACAAAAACAAGCAGGATTGTGTAAAAAACCAAAGCGTAATACATATGTACATACATGCATATGTACAAAGTGCAGTAACCTCTAATACGAGCGCTCATTAGCACATAATAAAATATCCACCTATAGGTATACCCTATAGGACATTTGGGCATAAAGAATACAAAAAAAAAAAAAAAAAAAAGAGGAATATACTCAGGAAAATAAATTACTAAACATAATTTCCGGTTATAAAAAAAAAAAATAATTAAATCCAATTTAAGCGATTAATTATTGATTCCACTTTAAAACTCTTATTAACTTAAAAGAGTTCGCGATCGCGCATATTATAAAATACGTTAAGCGTTATCTTATATTTCAATTTCGTTCAAAACTCTTATTTATCTAAAAGAGTTCTCGTCTAATCAAATACATATATAAACGAAAATATTTTTTGAAATCTCGCTTTATCCAAAAGCCATTGGTTTTATTGATTTTTTTTGAAACTCTTGCATACAAAAGAGTCCTCTATTGAACAATTTATACGAAACTTTTCTAAACATCTACAAGTCTAGTTTTCACTAAGACGTTTTGATTAATTCTATATCATTATAAATGAGCTCAGACTCAAAGAAATCTAAAACAACTCAGTTGCTAAAAGTTCCAAAAATGATTTCAGACGAAAAAAGTCCGTGTACACCGGCTGAAGCTACACGCTCAAAGCAAGGTGGTACAAAACTAAGACATTAAAGACACTAAAGACATTACTTATACAAAATTCATTGCTGAGAGTAACAGTTTGATACGATACTGCACTCGATTTTCATCTTCACCGATGCAAGACAATTCTGAATCGGTCTTAGAAATTAAAAAGGACAATTTAGACAATTTTTGGTCACGTCTCCAAGCGGCATATGACGCAATCGTAGAATCTGACGACTCAGATCTACCCGAAAATTTTAAATCATCAGCTTACACCAAGTATGAACACTACCTAGACCAGTTCGAAGACACAAAAGCAATGATTTCTGATCAACTAAAGCTATTAAGAGCAATTGCACCTACTCCACAACCGAGAGTAGAGCTGCCACAAAGACAAGCCCAAGAGGCAAGTTCAGGTATTCACCTTAAAGTGCCAGTATGCGACACAGATATATTTCATGGTGGTTATGAACAGTGGCCGTCCTTCCGGGACATGTTTACAGCTGTGTACATCAACCATCCTAAATTATCACAAGCACAGAAATTGTATCATCTCAGATACAAAACCAAAGGTCAGGCAGGCGTAATAGTCAAACAGTTCGCTTTGAATGACGAAAATTTTAATTTTGCTTGGGAAGCTCTAAAAGCACGTTATGAAAACGAGAGAATATTGGTCGACAAGCAAGTGACGATACTAATGAATTTACCAAAAATTCAGAAAGAAACCAGTGAAGAGTTCATAAAGCTTCAATCCACGGTTTCAAATTGTTTGTCGATTTTATCGACACAGAATATTCCCACAGATAATTGGGACCCCATTCTGGTAAATATATGCACAGCTGCATTACCAGAAAAATCGTCACTTTTATGGGAGCAATCGCTCTCATCGCGAAGAAAGTGCCCAACGTGGCAGCAAATGAAAGAATTTCTTACTACCCAATACGAAATTGCAGAAAGGGTAGATAAAAAACTAGTAAGAACGAAAAACGTTCAAAACGACCTCAATAGAAGCTTCAATAGACCCCAAGCAAGTAGCCACAATAATTCAAATAGAAACTTTTTCAAAAATCAATCGTTCTCTTCCAAACAATATAAACAAACGTCATGCGAACTGTGCAGAGGAGGTCACAAATTAAAATTATGCGAAAAATTCAAAAAAATGAATGTTAGCGATCGAAACAATTTCGTAAGATCGAAAAAATTATGTACCAACTGTATGTCACATGCGCATACGCTTAAAGATTGCGAAAGCAAATTTAATTGCGTTTATTGCCATAAAAGACATCATTCTATGTTACATATAACAAATTTTTCCAGCTCACCCCCAAACAATGCAAACGTTAAACGAGCAACAGGATTAGTTGCCACAACAAATTGAGAAAACTGCCAAGAAGCACCATGCTGCTCAAAGGCGTTAAAAACCCAATCGCTACATAGCGAAAATCACAGTAGGGTACTTTTACCCACAGCAGTTGTCTCCATTGAGCACCGAGGAGAACTGTTTAAACTCCGAGCCTTAATAGACCAAGGATCACAACGATCCTTTATAGCGTCTAGGGCACAAAACAGGCTACAGTTACCAACAAAACTGGCCGACTTTGAAATCACGGGAATGGGCGGAAGAGTTGTTCAAAACTCAAATAAAATCTGCCCCATTACCCTCTTTTCCCCCAAAGCGGATAAGCGCATACAGGCAGAAGCTATTGTCTTACCGCAATTAACCAATATGTTACCTAGCTATCACATAAATAGCCAACATTGGCAAAAGGTTTCACACCTAAAGCTAGCAGACCCCAACTGCAACACCCCCGCTCAAATAGATCTACTATTAGGCAGCGATCTAATACCACAAATTATTCTCGAAGGTATTGAGAAAATTACCGATACACTTCTGGCGCAAAATACCATTTTCGGATGGGTCCTAAGCGGACTAGTTGCGGAACCAGTTACAACATTAACAACTCAAGTTGAGGAAGTCTCAAACGAGTACCTCAATTCACAATTGAAAAAATTTTGGGAACTAGAAGAACTCCCCCCCATATCAGTCACAACCCCTGAAGATCAGTATTGTGAGGATTTTTACAAAGCCACAACTACTAGATCAGAAAATGGTCGGTACGTCGTACGACTACCACTTAAGCAACAATTTCCTAACACACTCGCCTTAGGTCACTCTCGCACCTCTGCAATTCAGCAGTTTCTAAGTATGGAAAGAAACCTACTTAAAAAAGGCGAACTCAAATCTGAATATGATGGTGTGTTAGAAGAATACCTCCATTTAGATCACATGGAGGAAATAAGCCCAGGGGAGAAAATCGTCAACGGCAAATACTACTCCTTTTATCTGCCACATCACGCAGTAGTGAAGCCAGACAAAAAAACAACAAAAGTAAGAGTTGTTTTTAATGCCTCGAAAACCACTAGTTCAGGGAATTCCCTAAATGATATCCTATTTACGGCACCCACTCTACAACCAGATTTAATGCTTCTGATATTAAATTGGCGTATATACAAATACGTATTCAATGGGGACGTTGAAAAAATGTATCGGCAAATAGGCGTACATAAAGACGACCAAGATTTTCAACGTATTATGTTCCGAAGATCCCCCACCAGTCCTTTACGCGACTTCAAATTAAAAACAGTTACATTTGGCGTTAACTGTGCACCATATTTAGCCATTCGAACTCTCCACGAATTGGCAGACAACACAAAGTCAGAATTTCCTCTGGCAACTGAAGTGTTGAAAACTCAAACGTATGTGGACGATATTCTGTCTGGAAGTCACACCCTTCCACAAGCATACGAGGCCTTATCACAGGTAATAAAAGCCCTCAAATTCGCAGGGTTTCCTTTAAAAAAGATTACGGCGAATCACCCGAATATACTCAAAAATATTCCAAACGAAAATTTGTTGGACACTAATTTCCTTATATTCGAAAAGGAAAGTACAACAAAAACGCTAGGCATCCAATGGAATGCGATATCGGACCAGTTCTCATACACGACAGAGTCCATATCCGCATTATCAGCCATAACGAAAAGACAGATTTTATCCTCGGTGGCAAATTTTTTCGACCACGCAGGATGGCTTTCGCCAATTATGATCCAAGCGAAAATCTTAATACAAGAATTATGGCTAGATGGAACCGACTGGGACGAACAAGTGAAACCACTTCGCTTAGAAAAATGGTCCCAGTTCGCAAAAAATCTGAATGACATTTCTCAGATACAAATTCCACGATGGGTAAACTACTCCCCCGAACACAAAGTCGAATTACATGGCTTTTGTGACGCCTCAGAAAAGGCATATTGCGCTACTATCTATGTGCGCACGCAAAGTGATGCCACGACCACAAGCCACTTATTAGTAGCAAAAGCAAAGGTGGCCCCTTTAAAAACTATAAGTCTCCCACGACTTGAGTTATGTGGCGCACTACTACTTTCAAAATTAGTAGCCATGGTGCAAATGCATTTAAATATGACAAAATGCAAACTATATATGTGGTCCGATTCAGAAATTGTACTAGCCTGGTTGGAAAAACCACCACATGCATGGAAGACGTATATTTCTAACCGAACGTCTCAAATTCTTGACCTAGTGGGATCAGACACTTGGCGGCACGTAGCCAGTGCTGACAATCCTGCCGATCTAGGTACAAGAGGGTGCAAGCCACTGCACCTTGCCACTACCACCCTCTGGTGGAATGGCCCCCGATGGTTGATAGAATCTCCTGATTCTTGGCCACAATCCCCCATGCGCAACATTATCGCCCCAGAAGGTCGAAAAATCGCCACCTTTCACACATTATTGGATGATGCCGACATCCTTGAACGATTTTCCTCGTTTCCAAAAGCGCTCAGAGTAGTCGCTTACATGTTCAAATTCATAGAACAACTCAAAAGCAAAGTTAAGGGATCACATAATTTCCCATGCAACACAGTGACGCACCTAGAGTTACAAAAGGCAAAGGTCGCACTAATAACATATACACAAACGCGCTATTTCAGCCGCGATATATCACTACTAAGAGAATCGAAGCCGATTGATAAAAAGAGCTCACTCTTAGTCCTCAACCCATTTCTGGACACGAAAGGTCTGCTTCGTGCCAATGGTCGGCTTGCTAATTCGAGCCTAACATATAACGAACGCCATCCCATAATAATCCCAGAGAGGTCATCATTTGCCACACTGTTCCTCCACATCTTAATGCTACACGCCGAACATCGTCTCATGCAACAGATGGTACGCCAGGAGTATTATATCCCCCGTCTTAAGCCGCAAATCAAGAAGTGCATCTTCACATGCAAGATTTGCACTATGCACAAACAGAAGATGCGAACGCAGATTATGGCAGCACTTCCACCGGAACGCTGCAATTACGCTCTGCCTTTCACCACAACAGGTGTTGATTTTGCTGGGCCTTTCCAAGTAAAGGCGTCCATGTTAAGGTCTCCCACTCTCATGAAAGGCTATGTGGCTGTCTTTGTATGTTTCACGACAAAGGCAGTACATCTTGAGCTATGTAGTAATCTGACGACGGATGCTTTTCTCGCGGCATTTGCTCGCTTCGTCGCTCGACGTGGCTACCCATCAAAGATCATGAGCGACAATGGCAAAACGTTCATTGGAGCTCAACGAGCCACAGAAAGGCAATTTGTGGATTTCTTAAAGCAAGTGTCACCCGACATCGTACAAAAGTACGCCCCTCAAGGTATCAACTGGCAATTTATACCCCCAAGCGCTCCTCATATGGGCGGTTTATGGGAATCAGCTGTGAAAAGCTTCAAATCCCATTTCAAACGGGTAGCTGGAAATTATAAATTCAATTACGAAGAGTTCACGACGTTATTAAATCGAATTGAAGCCGTTCTCAATTCACGGCCACTTACAGTACTATCGCAAGACCCCTCCGATTTCACCGCCTTAACTCCAGGGCATTTTCTAAAAGGAGCACCCATCCTGGCCATTCCTGAGCCAGGCGTGGAGTCGCTATCCCTATTAAATCGATGGGAACGAATTAAAATTCTCCATCATGATTTCAGCCGCCGCTGGAAGGACGAGTACATAAAGGATCTCCACAAAAGATACCGCTGGAAGACTCCTGAACAAGCGCCTAAACTTGGAGACTGTGTCCTCATTCACGATGATTGTCTACCCCCCACCGAGTGACGGCTTGGCCGCATAGAAAAGCTACATTACGGCTCCGACGGTCACATACGAGTCGTTGATCTCCGTACGCAAAACGGAACGCTGACCAGACCTCTCGTGAAGCTATGCTTTTTGCCAACTTCCGATGATCGCGAATCTGAAAAACCGCAAAAACAAACCGATATTATCGTGTCACAATACGCTAATCAAATAAAAACGAGAAATACGCCAATACCAACCGTTAAAAAAATACCAACCGTCAGAAAATAACAAACCGTAAATAAAAATAACAAACCGCAAATAAAAATAACAAACCGTAAAGAAAACTAACAAATCATGGTCGATCCGTACGACGGCCCATTCATGCCACATATCGTGGCACGATTGCCAAGATCTAATTGTATGACAGATTTCTAATTAACAATCTCCTTTATACATAGATTATCATGGACGTAGATACACCAGTACTAGCCACGCCATCCGTTCGTTCGGCTACCAGCGTGCAACGCACCGGGCCAACCCCAGCGCCCCGAGCTGCCGTTGCAACAGCGCCGATAACAGCACCGGCAACAACACCGGCAACAGCACCGGCAACAGTGCCGGCAACCGCACCTGCAACCGGCAACCGCTCAACACGGGTCCCGGACGGGCATCGCATAAGATGCCCCCTATGTCGACGCCCCCATCGCTTGCATCACTGTGGGATTTTTAGAGGTATGCGACCGTTACAACGGCAGCAAGTTGCCCAAGCACACGGGCACTGTGTGAACTGCCTATCGCAGACGCATAGGTTGCAAGAGTGTGAGTCGAGGGGTCTGTGCCAAATCTGCAACCGGCCGCATCACACGCTGCTGCATCGCACCGCGATGCGCGACGATCATAGGCCAGCTACACCTCGCAGCCACGTAACAAGACATCAACCCGTAACGCGAATGCATCAGTGGGTTGGAATGTCTACTCGGCGTCGTCAGCCTCGACGCCAACCACGGCGATCCACGGGTTTTAGCAGCGTCGTGGCAACGCTGCAACAGCTGCAGCGACTCCTAGGCTAATCAGTTGCCTAGGGGGGCCGGGATGGCTAAATGAGTCTCAGCCCCCCCTCACAACATTACACTTCTACACCACACACATTACATTCACCACATCATCATTCTACACCACATCTTCATTTCACACCACATCATCATCACATTTCACATCACACGCACACAATATCAACATCACGAATTTAACACACATGAGGACACCGCACAAAAAGAAACAAAAAGGACCGACAGACAAGGCACCAGCCTCTTTTTGGTTTCGACTGCGAACTCAGACAGTCACCTTGCGTTCCTTCGTACTTTTTCAGCGTTTTTCGTTTGTGCATCTTAACTCTACATTGCGAGGTAAGTGCCGCGAGTTTTGTACAAATATCTACAGCGAATTCCATTTGTTTCCAGAACTGAAAAAATTTATGAGTGGCAAACGTTTTTCATCAATTGAAGAGGTCACAACGTAGGTTGAAGCGTATTTTGCAGACCTACCGGATTCTCACTTCAGGGATAGCATCCACAGTTTGGAGGATCTTTGGAGCAAGTATATTAATGTTCAGGGAGATTATACTGCATAATAATAAAGTGCGTTTTGAATCATAAACTGGTGTTTCTCTTATGAAACGACAAAATATATATATATATAAAAATATATATAACATTAAAATGTTACAACATATATTATAAGATCTAAAATTATTTTCACTATTTTAATGTTCTTTTTTCTGGTGTAAGTATTATTTTGAGCAAGCAAATTAAATTTTAATTAACATAAAAATTAAATACGTAGGTATTTAGGAATTTTATTGCTTCTTTTGATTATAGCGATATTACAGGGTCCGATATTCGAAGTGTAACCAATTAAAAAAGTCATATATTCGGTTTGAAATTTTATTTTTATTTATTTTAAAGTACAGAAGGTGTGAAAATAATCATAAGTTCAGGACCAATTCACTTGTGCTCGATATGACCACCTTTTGTCTTAACTACGGCCTTGATACGGTCAAAAAACGAATCGCAAGCTGCCCGAATGTGACTTGCCGGTATTTTGGCCCACTCACAGACAATGGCTTTCTTCAGCATCTCGAGACTGTTGTATTTTTTACTTCGGACCTTGCTCTCTAAAATGGCAAAGAGAGAATAACCCATTGGATTTACATCTGGTGAATTCGAGAGCCATTGTGTGGTCGTAATGAAGTTTGAACCGTTTTTTTCAAGCCATTCTTGGTACACTCGCGCTTTGTGAGACGATGCTGAGTCTTGTTGAAACGTTAATGGTTTGCGAACCAAATGATTGTTTGCCCACAGCTTCAAAGCAGCCTCCAGAACACTTTCCCTCCTGGTGGCCAACCGAAGACATAGATTCTCGTATGAACGGTCGGTCAAGTAAACATTATCGTTTTGAGAGTTTACGAAGTGCTCAATTGGAAAAATTTTTTCGTCAGAAAACACAATGTTCGGAATTTGACCGCTTTCGGCTAAACGAAGCAAGTGCTTCACTCTCTCAAGTCTATTTGTTGCCGCTCGGTGTGAGATCATGGGCCTTTTGGAGCTTGTAAGGCTTGACCTTGAGCTCAGTTTTTAATATGCGTCGGATGCTGCGGTCGGATATTTTCAGTTCTTCAGCAATTTGATTGGCACTTCGTCGTGGATTTCGCTAAAGTCGCTTCTTCACTTTCCGAACCATCTCACGTGACGTTACAGTCTTTTGATGACCACCTGAATGGCATTTTGCGATGCTACTAGTATCATTGTAACGAGTGATGGTGCGATAAACAAAAACTTTATTCACATTAAAGTGTTTAAGATCACGAAAAATTGCTGGCTGCGATTTTCCAGCTAAATAAAAAGTAATCACGGAAACATAAAGCGTTCACTTTTGGCAAAACCCTTTTGTACACTTGTGAACAATACTCCGAACTGACATGCAGCAAATTTATAAACAGCTGATTCCTCTGCGAGTGCCGAATCCTGTACATTATTTTTCTTATGTAAACACCATTGCCTTTTTGTATAATGTTGACAAAAATCTTCTTTAACTGATATGAAGACATGCTCAGACCAAATTATTATTTTTAGCAGGTGTCTTTTCTAATTGATTGCGAAAAGTAATAATTATATTAAAAACATATTTATTCTTTTGGCTAGATATAAAAGCGTTGATACTGTTAAACTGACTATGTTAATAAATTTATTGGGATTTTTGAAAATTAATGCAATTTTTACTCGTTAATATTTTAGAGAACAATTTAAAATAATTTCGTTTATACTTTTTAGTTGCATTTAGTTTATTGATCTGTTTGTGTATGTATTATTAACCCAATACTTATGTTTTTTTTACTCAGGGACAAGCAACGGATATACAAATCCAGGCAGAAGAGATTATAAAGCTAAAAAAGCAATTGATAAATATATACGTAAAACATACGAACCAATGCTACGATAAGCTTCAACAGGATATGGAACGTGATAATTTTATGTCACCAGAAGAGGCGAAAATAATGGGTTTAATTGATCATGTTCTGGAACACCCTCCCCAATCGGAGGCAGATGGTGATGTTATGACCACAGTAAAACACTCAGATGGGTAAACATAGATAATTAGAATTGTACACACTTATTAAAGCCTTTTGAAGAGATAAAACCATAATATAATATATGTACTGATTGTTAAAATAATGAGATGAAATATTATTCGCTTGAGTAGGTAAAAAGTGCTACATAAACTCACCTTAATAGTTTTTTCAATGGATGCATTACATTTATATTTTTTCATTGTATTTGATTTTTTTTCATATAAATAATTATTTTTTAAAATTATGAACTGTAAATGAATGAAACTCGAAAATTATTCGTTGCGCCTTGAAGGGTTGAAGTTGAGATTGCCCTAATTATCGATTTAATGGACTGCTTTGATTCAGTCAGATATCTGGGTTTTGTTTTGTGCATCTCTTGCTTGATATACCTCTACAAAAAAGTCTAATTCAGTCAGATCAGGTGACTTTGGGAGAGAGGAGTTTCTTGCTATTAATTTGTTTTCAAGTTTCGAGCTCCGCAATAACCCTTCTGGTTTTGTGTGCAGTTGCTCCATTTTGAAGAAACCAAACGCTATTGAAAAGGATATGGTTCGGAGCAGTTTTGAATAAAAAAATTCATTCAACATCTTTAAATAACGGTGCTCATTGACCGTTACTGTTGTATGGTTGTCTTCAAAGAAGTTTGGTCGGACAATACACCTTGATGAAACTGCGCGCCGCACAGTAACTCGTTCTGGGTGAAGTACCGTCGTGAAATGGCAAAATTTTTTTTAAATCGATTAAATAATCAAATGGTTAATTGCAAGATATAAAAAAAATAATTTAAAAAAATCGATTAATCGATTAATTTAAATGTTTCCAAATAATACTAAATTGCATTAAGACCACCACCAATTTCAACGCCGAATCTTATATTATAATGCTCTATCACAGAGTCCTAGACATATCCTGAAAGAGAAAATGTCCTATATTTGAAGTTAAGTAACACAATGACATTAAATTTTCCAAAATATGTTCAGCAATCTTAAAATAAAAGGATTGTCTCTTGCTTGAAAGACTATGTTTTGCAACTTTGCGTAAAAACAAAACCATAAAATACAGGAGACAATATTCTTATTTCAGATATTCAAATTATATTGGTATATACACAAATACAAAAACGGAAATAAAATTAAAATATCGTATTAAAAATTCATTTGTCATACTATGTTCGGACCGACATTGAAAACACATTTGTAAGTTGTGGAATCTAAGTCGTTCGGACCGACATTTTGTGTTTTCGATGAGTTTTCACTGACAACTATCAATAGCGGCATTTTCTTGCTTTTGCAAGATTGCACGATGACACAAAATGCAAAAATCCTATACCGAAATATGCAACGCCAAGAGAGCACCCATTGCAGAATGTAGGGATATATGACGGCACAAAAATAAACATGGGTTTTGGTCTGACATATTTTACAGCCATTGCAAATAATTTTCTGCGTGTGTTTGTTGTTATACCATTGTACCAAGATTAAAATTCTGCAATTTCTGCACCGTGCAAGTTGTTACATGAACAAGAGAATTCCCCTAATATGAGAATATCAAGTGACAGCTGTATTTGTATATGGAATGTAAACAAATATCAAGTGACAATTTAGGGCCGGCAAAATATGTCCTCCAAAAAATCGATTAAATTAGAGCAGGCACTGATTATAATGAGTGGAATGTAAGTTTTCAAGTAGTTTTCAGCGAAAACTGTATTTTCGTTTGACAGATTTTACATAGACGAAAACACAAGTTTTCGTGCGAAAAGCAGTTTTTCACACGAAAACATGTTTTCAATGTCGGTCCGAACAGAGTATTAGCATAAATGAAGATATATTCATTGAAGTCAAGAAAATTTATTCTCTGTTCAACCCAGTTTGAAGAAAAAGCAATTTCGATAAACGTTTTGTTGGCAAACGATTGCGTTTTTCGGTCGTAGTTGCGCCCGCTTTTGAGAAAAGCCGCCCGACTGGTACTGAGGGATCATGTAGATACAGTTTTGGGTAAACGGTTTTCATTTCTTCCCAAGCATCAATACTGTTTCGACTTAGTTTTTATACCTGACAATTCAAATAAAAGCTCAATTCATCTTGTGGAAATGTAAAATCGTTGCCCTTCCTTCTTCTTTTGTGCACTAGAGTTTTGTGAGGAGCTCAGAGGCCAAAGTCATTCTCTACGGATTCCACAGACGACTCGCTTCCCGTTTCCATAGTATCATCTGCAACTGTTATTCCAGTACGTGAAAACTTTATAACTGGGGACAACGCTAATGGGTCTTTGAAATTAATTATTTTGAATCTCGGGTCGAGTAATGATGATGCAGCTAGCAAAAAGGAATGTTCGATGTAGCCAACTCTACGACCAAACTGATTCAACACGACAGCTTTTAGTTTTTCAGCGACTGGCTGTTTAGCTTTTATTCTCACTATTTGTTCCCGACCACAGTGAACTAATGGAATCACTTGATTTAAAGTTGCTCGTTGTTCACCACTTAGTTGTACAGTCATTGCTTCTATGGTCTCAATATACTGATTATTTCCATGATATCTTTTCCCTTAGATGTTATCATTACCGGTGCGTCAGAATAGTTGAGGAGTGTTTGGTTAACATATGAACATAGTTTAATGAACCATTCAAGCATGTAGTAGATCGAATTCCAAGTTTTCACGTCCAAAATTGGCTTTAACATCTTGCCTTCAGGTGCTCGGGCAGCAGCTTACATATTTCGAAGATCATCATTAGCTTTAACACTTCTTTTCTTTGCATTTTACAACAACTGCATTTACTTCAGGATTGTTCAGTGAGTTTTCACATACCAAATTGATGGTGTGTGCAGAACAAGGAATATGGCGTTTTTTGCCAAATGAATCATGTTCTGATTTTACGATGTTTGCACCATTGTCCGTCACTACAGCCATTACTTGTTTTTCGTCAATAGAAAAGTCTTTCAAAGCAGCAATGGGAACTTCGGAAATATGTGATGCAGTATGTGCTTCCGTTAATTTATAAACGCCAATTGTTCCATTAAATTGCTTCGTCCCACTTACACCAAGAATGGTCACACCAAGCATGCTATTCATTCCTACATCAGTCCAGATATCTGTCGTTAAACTCAAATATGAAAAAGTTTTTACCATCGCTACACATTTTTCTTTTTCTTCATCGTACATTTTATCAGTGTGAGCCTTGACGGTATTTCTTATTGGGACTTTGTTAAGAGGAAAATGTTGCTTCATGAAACTAAAGAAGCCTTTACCTTTTAAAACATAAATGAACAAAAAACGTCATTAATTATCAATTTGTTATGTAATGTATGTTAATATACCTTCAACAAAGTCAAAAGGTAGATTATCCTTGATAACCATTTCCACTATTCCATGCTGTAGCTTTTGGTTCTTTGAGCCATGAAGCGAAAAGTTTTCAATATTTTGGAAGACTTTAGAAATGAGGGGTTGAGGATTTTTACTGCTACAGCTGGGTAGATCTCTCATGCTGCTTTCATTCGGTTTCTTGCTCCTGAAGCTTGGCCCCTCACTCAAAAGGCTTTCATTAATTTGTTTGGTGTCAGTGTCATCGTCACTTAGGGAAACATTGTCTTTACTCCTAGATTGCAGAGTCTGATTTGTACACATGTATTTATATATAATTAGAAGAAATTTAAAATGTAATACCGATTGCTCCCACTTACCACCAATTTGCCGGCTATGGTGATGTGTTATTAGAAAATTTTAAATTTTTGCAGCAAAGTTGGCTTTTAACGTAGTTATTGCTTATTTTATTAAAAAAATTTCCACATTTCGCTTTTAACTGGCGTCATTGCTCTTCAAACAACTGAACGTAAAATCCGTTTGACTTAACTGTAAATGCAGTGTCACCAGACAGTCATTTGTTGATATTAAACTACGTTGACATATTAGAATTTAGCTATATTTACACCGTTTCCACTCATTAATGACTGATGCGACCAATTTCGACCCTAGTATCCTAACTTAGATGAACATAAAATGTATTAAATTTAAAAATGCTGTTTGCGATTATTTTTCAATTACTCGAGTAATAGTCGAGTAATTAGAAAAGGTGTAACGATGCAAATAAATCGTAAATTGAATGAAAATAATCGATTAATTTAATCAAATGATTAATCGTTGCCATCCCTACTTGTTACGTTTCCGTTTTCATCAAAATGGACCTCATCAGACATAAACAAATTTTTTATATAATGTTTTGGCGAAATTTCAGAAGAATAGACAAATCTAGAGGATTGAACCGGCTTGTATTTTGGACATTGCACGGAAACAGGTTTGAATTTTAATAACCGTCTCTTAACTCCAATTTCCGCCGATAAGTTGTAAGTCGAAACTCTGCCGCGATTGTTTGTTAAACGCCAACACTCGGGATCTGGCTTTCCAAGATTCGGCAAACATGTTTATCAACTTCATAATGAAATTAAGAACTACATTAAGCAACACATCACCGACTGCTGTCTAAACCTGAGACACTACAATCACTACTTTAAACTCCCTAAACATAAACCGCTTTATTCTAATACCATCACCTGTAAGAATATGAAAACATGCATACGCCTCAGGATCGGATATACGTTTGCTACACATAGACACCTTTTAAATGTTAGAAACAAACCCAGGCTTTATTTATGTGGTTCGGAAAATTACACAATACCTTATGTCCTCGATGGCTACATGCGCACACGTGTAACAGCAAAGAGTCTTGATTTTGGTAATAACAAACCATCTGACATACTCGTTCGAGCAGATGATAATAACTTTAACCGTCCGGTCAATGACCAAACTTTCACCATTCTTTTAATGACCGGGTACCCGGGTACTCAGGACGAGCAGATGTAGAAGTCGTTAGTATACTGAATAAAAAAAAAAATTTTCTGTGTAAATTGGCTACATGGCATAGGAAATAACTATATATGAGGACATAGTCTATAGTTCTCTTAGAAATAACGCAAGCGGAGTACCAAGGTCAATTGATATTTAGGTACCTAAGCCGTCCCTTTCCTCTTTCCATTCCGGACAAAAAGAAAAAAAACGTGTTGAGTTGAAATTCTACAAGCGTAGTGAACAGCGTAGAAAGTATACAAAGATAAGTGAAAAATATACAAAATAAATATTATCAATAAACAAATTGTATTTAATCTTGTATTTAATCTAATTCAACGAGTTTTCGACGGTAAGGGAGATTTATTTATTTTATTTTCAAGTAAATTATTTATTTTATGTTTTCATGTTAAAAAATGGTTATTAGTATAATAATATACTTTATATTATATAATAGTATAATAATTTACATAAAATTCGTATCCACTTACTGGACAGCTTTACACTAGGAAATCGAAAGATGATCCTGAGAAAAATGTTGGTGAAAGAGTTGTTAAAGATTTGGTGGCACCATACAAAGGATCCGGTAGAAACATTACAATGGATAATTACTTCATAACTCTTCCACTAGCAAAATTTTTACTAGCTTGGAACTCGACGATTGTTGGTACTCTGAAGAAAAATAATGCATACATTCCACCAGCAATGGCTGTTTCAAAAACTCGAGTAGAACTATCCACTGTGTTTGGCTTTCAAGAAAAAGTAACCCTATGTAGTTATGTGCTAAAAAAGAAACAAGGTAGTAATTATGCTATCATCAATGCATCACGAAGCAAAAATTAGTGATAGTGCAATGATAAAACCCGAAATCATCGAGTTTTATAACTGGCCTTGCGTGCCTTGCAGGATATATTTTGCATTATGAGAATAATAAAATGCTTGTTAAAAAGTCGTATGAACGACACTTATTTTATCGGCATTTAGGCAGATTGAAAATCGTGCTAATAATGCCCAAACTATGAGGCATTTCTCAACGAAAGTGGCGATTTAATCTCTTCTTGGTCGAGCTGTCAATCCCAATGCGCAGTCAACATCATCTGTATCATTGAGACCTCAAAAGCAGCGCGGTTTAACAGGAAGGAAAAAGATTACTGCTGTAAACTATGAATGTCTTCAAAGTGAATTCAAAAAACGTCACAAAACTAGAAAAATACGTTCAGTGATAATTCGGGTGGTGGAGCACGGTGCTCGCTCGTTCCAAAGATATGGTTGGCCGTCGGGAAACGTTCGGCTCAAACGATTCCACAAAATGTTAAATAAAAAACAAAGATTTCTTATAATACATATATTAAATAATAAAAATTTGGAAATGCACTTACCACGTCTGTATCGCTAGGATGTCGCAAAAGGATAGAGCGCGCAACTTTTTAGCTAGTGTTTAGTTGCGCGCGAATTAAAATTTCGAAGAAGAGATTTCTCTGCCGACACAGATGTGGCAAAAGAAATTGGACGGGGGCGGCGTCAACATTCGGTATGTTTTTTTTTTTATAGTAGGAGGAGGAAGCATCGAAAGCCGGAGTGCGGGACTTTAATCCGCTAAACCTAACCTACTCCCACCTCATGTCTCTCCCACGAGACCACTGGACAGAGTATTACTTCATGGAAGAGAAGAAGACATTTAAGTCTTTTCTAATGCACGGACTGACTGACGCCTAATCTGTTCTAAATGTCTCAACTTTGTCATAATTAGATTTACCGCTCTGCTGACAGCTTTCCACTTTACAGAGGACTTACACATATGTATGTGCAGTCAAATTTTCCACCGTGATACTACCTCCCAGGGTGGATTTTAACATTTCCCTTATACTTGAAAACCGTGGGCAATAAAAGAACACGTGTTCAGAGTCTTCTATACACTCTGTACACGTCGGACAGTATTGACTAAAGTCATGACGATATTTGTATAGATAGCTTCTGAAGCAACCATGCCCACTGAGTATTTGGGTAAGGTGGAAATCCAGGTCTCCATGTTTCCTACCTATCCACGATTGTATGTCCGAAATTAGTCGGTAGGTCCCCCGTCCTTTGCATGAAGTTTGCCACCCCTGCTGCCACATTGCAATGCTTTTTATTCTCTCTTCTCTTTTTGCTGTGGTAGACGTCTCTGCTAAGTTATATATTCGCACGAATTCGTCACCCTGGATGTCAATCGGTGCCATACTGGCTAATACCTCAGCAGCGTCATTAGAAATGGTTCGGAAAGCACTTATCATTCGTATTGCTGAAAGCCTATGCACAGTGTTAATTGGTCTAGCATATGATTTTGTTTCTAGCGCCTGTATCCATATTGGAGCCGCATACTGGATCACTGAACTTATTGCCTTAGCTATTAAACATCGTCGGCTGGAACGCACACAGCCTTTATTTGCCATTCTAGACAACGCATTATATATTCTATTTGCTTTGTTTGTCGCATTTTTCAAGTGTTCTTTGAACTTGAGTCTTGAGTCCACTATTGCCCCAAGATACTTCAGCTGCGGCTGTGAAGTAATCTCACATTTTCAGATGGTCAGCGATATTTTCTCCTAAATTTTCCTTGAGCTTATGAGCAGGACTTCTGTTTTCTGCTCAGCCAGCTCTAGACTCATGGTAGTAAACCATCGGCGCAGACCATTTATGCTGTCATTGCATTTGATCCGGAGGTCATCCAGATGTTTAGCTACAGCTACCACTACGAGGTCATCCGCATAAGCGATTGTTTTCACATTTTTTGATTGCGGTATTCTAAACACCCCGTCGTACATCAGGTTCCATAGCAGCGGGCCTAAAACCGAGCCTTGCGGTACTCCACTGGAGATAGTGTAGCTCTGAGTTCCCTCGTCCGTCTCGTATCGCAATCTCCTATTTTGAAAATAACTCATTATAATATTTATCAGATACTGAGGAGTGTGTATATCGTGTAGAGCTTTTATTATATTTGCCCACTTTGCCGAGTTGAACGCATTCTTCACATCAAGGCTTATTAGCGGGCAGTATTTTTTCGTACCACCTTTCCATCTTTTTCCGTTTATTGCACAATTTGCAGTATCAACTATTTCCCTTAGTGCGTCAATAGTGGACCTCTTTTTAATAAAGCCGTATTGTCTTTCTGATAAAGGTTCTTCTGGTGGCTTCTTTTGGCTTTGGTGTAGAACCACGGATGAGGGAACACCTCTTCTAATATACACGCATTGTACATGCTAACAAATAAGTTGGGTCTTAGAGTTATGGCTTCCTATTTGGTATACCATCTATTGCGGGCGCTTTAGAGTTTTTGATTTTTTTCGCAATAGCCAAAAGTTCGTCTTCTGTGACTAATAGGGGTGGCTCCGTAGCTTCGTTTCGTTTAGTATAGGAAATGGAGGCATGTGTCGGGAATAACGCTTCGACAACATTTTTCATAAAGGATGCGTTCTTAGGTTGCTGAGACTTATGTTGAAACTTTGACATACAAATTTTGTATGCCGTTCTCCAGGAGTCTATATTCGCTTCTTCACAGAGCTTTTCGAAACAGGATCTCTCACTACGAATAATGGCTGACTTCAGGACCTTTTTCTGATATTTAAATGATTCTCTGAGGCTGATTTCGTTATAACCTCTCTGGTTACGCTGGTGGCGGCGTCTAGCTGAGGGACAGCTTCTTATTTATGTATATTGTATATCCTCCTGCACATAGTTGCATCGAATGCTGCAACTAGCTCCTTCTGCACAGCGGATACTAAGTGGGCGGCATCTTCGCCTGATGCCTTTGCCACACTCCAAACACTCTTAAATACGCCAGTATCAAAGTCTTTTTGCCGCCAGCTTCGTTTTCGACAAGTATTTCTACGACAGAGTTCCGTTTCCTGGGAGAGCGAAACTTCGACAGTTATAGCCATTCTATTTGTATACATGGTTTGTAATTCTACTACCCCAAGCAGTAGACCATGCGTTGAAATCTCCCGCTATTATTATTGGCGATTTGCTTCTGATTTGTAGGGACAACTTCAGGAGAAAATCTTCAAATTCGCTAATTGTTGCGCCAGGTCGAGCATAGCAGCTTACAAAAAACATTCCTTGTATATTCGCCCATGTAAAGCCATTATGGGTTTCTTTGGAGCGAGATGTGAAGGCTTGTCCTTTGCAGGCCCATATTGCTGCTTTGCCACTTATGTCTTTACACCAAGTGCTTTCCGAACGTTGAGAATATTGTTCGCTTAATATGGCGACATCTATGTTTTCTTCTAGCACCGTCTGTTTTAGAAGGTCTTGTGCTGCAGCGCAATGATTGAGATTGAGTTGCAGTATCTTCCTTTTTCCGTTGACTTCAACATATCTGCGTATTTAGGACAGGCCGTACTCAGAACAAAGTGTTCCCCTGGGCAGGGCATAACTCGGGGAATTCGTGAATGTCTTTGCCATGTGACCTGCGGTTACGCAACGAGTACAAAGGGATGACCTATCAATGGGGCTCCTACATTTGTGTGCTAGTTGGAAGCACCTAAAACCCCAGGTTTTGGATCCCACACTCCTTTTGTAATGCCTCGCAGATTTCTTCAGCAGTGGTTAACTCATCCAAGCCTTTGCACATAATGGTAATTATATGAGTTTTTGGCTGTATTACGGCCATGTCACCAATAACTCCCTCTAGGGCGCTTTCGAACGTATCGGCTCTCTTTTCTGTTTGACTTTTTAATTCGATTAGTAGGTCTCCTTTGAGGGTTTTTCTAATATACCTCACGCTTGAACCCAGTTCTTCAAGGCTGCTGTCGCATTTTATTGTTTTCAGTATATCTGCATACGATGCTCCCTCTTTTTGTGTTAAGGTAATAGCGTCTGGTTTCGATCTGATTCTCTTCTCAATCGGTTTCTTCTTTCTGACAACGTCTACCCATTTTTCGCCTGCGGGCTTGTCTCCCAAACTGTCTTTGTGCATGCATTCAGTGACCTCACTATATGTTGCTTGCACTTTATGAATCATGTTTTTCGGCTTCTTCGTTGGTGGCAAATATCCCAATATCTTGCGAGGTCTCTTTGGGGCATTTTTATCACTATCGATTGGGGATACCAGCGATGCCTTTCCTACCATAACTTTTTTTGACGGGTTTTCTTGCTTTTCAGCCTTGTCATACGAGCTTGTTATACAGCTTAACAGATCACGCATAGCTTGGTTAATATGTCTCTGACCAGACATCATGCTTTCGAGCTCTTTAATTTTTTTTACCCAGTTTGCAAAAAATATTGGGATTTTCATTATTTTGAAACTGCTCAGATTTTCCACCTTTGCCTGCTTGGTCGGCATTTTCACATATTTTTGCTGATCCAGCAGCGGTGGCTTCTTCAGGTTTGCCTTTTGGAGGCGTTCTCAAGATTTTTGAGTTCCTCCGCAAAGGATTATCTGATGTACATCCCAAACTGTTCTCAGAGGCAATAACTCCGGCAGAGAATAGTTGGGAACACCTAGTGGGTACGTTCAGTCTTTGCCCTAACAAACCTTACTTATATTTTGATGGTTGGCAATGCCACCACCAGGGGCTTAAAATAAGCGTTTACAAAAAAATGTTAAAATTGCAAAAAATTTTTTCGCGTTATTCTAACTCTTTGAAACGCTCTAGCGGCTAAAGTATTTCACCTAGGTGGATGAAATAAATTGCACCGGTTAGGTAATTTTATAACCTTTCTAAAAATGTATAATTCGACCCTGAGCGCCCGCCGGGGGCGTGGCAATAAGCGAAAAAGAGGTTGGGAAAAAAATGGTAAACTCACATGTACTTTTGGCGGTCATTTGCAAAAAAGCGGGAATCAAATAATAACGGCAACTATGTGATTCATGTAATGGCACGTCTGTAGATTAATTAGAGGTATAAATCATTGATAAGAAGTGAACAGGTGATGAGTTATCACAAAAACAAAGGTAAGTACCGTTTTGACCATATTCGACCTTTAGGGTAACTACAGTTCGGGGGGGATGAGCAAAACGAAGAAGGAGAAAAAGGAGAAACAAAACAAAAAACAGCTGATAGACTAAATCAAAACGGCAAAAAAGAATTAAGTGCACGTTTTGATTCGCTGTTACGTGGGGAAATTCCTATTTAATTTCTACTGTATATATATTTAATTACCAAAAAAGGGGCAGGTAAGTGCCAAATAAATTCTATTGAAACCAAATCAAAATACTTATCTAATTTTTGGTATTAGCATTCATTCAATCAAAGATCCAGTTCCAGTCTACCGGTGAGTCTCAAATAAAAACAAGCCTTCTACCACTTTAAAAACTACAAATTACATCCACGACATGTGAAGGATGTGCAGAATAATTTAATATACTTTAATTCTTACATAGCACTGTATCATAATAAATAAAACAATATAAATAAACAAATAGTAAAATAATAGAAAATAATATTACTAAAATAAATAAAAACGAAGCTATTTTGTTCTTACTAACTATTTTTGTTTTTTTAATAATAATAATTATTGTTAAAATAAAAGAAATTGTGAACTATATTGTCCATTATTAATTTATGTTTTGATAAATAATCTCTTAAGTGTGTGTAATTTATATATATAAATCTCAGCGGGTACCCGGGTACCTGGTTATTGAACGGAGGAGGTATCAAGTTTGATAGTTAATAACTTTTATTAAATAATTGATTCTAAAAAATTTTGAAGAAAAATGGGTGTCGAACAACTTTAATTTTGGGGATCCAGGCAGCCATAAAATTTTTTTGAGGAGGAGTTAAAAAAAATTGACATGTAAATTGAAATGGATACCCGGGTACCCGGTCATTGACCGGACGGTTAAACTTTTGTAAAATATTTGCAAATATGCAAATTAAATATTTAATATATATTATAAATGACTTATGTCTGGTTTCCACTCGAACACATTTGACATCAATCAATCAATCAAGTTAACACACCGTCATATACATAAAATGACACCTAAATGAAAGCAATCAAATTTCTATATGTGGCAACATTTGACATCAAAATTTGATTTCCCAACATGTTGACAATTTGTGTTCCTTTACCGTGTGAATGCGCAAAATAAAGGAAAGGTGGACACCGAAGGAAACGGAGCGGCTTGTCCACGAAGTGGGTAGGGATGTGGAATTTCCTTTCCCCTGATTATAGGGATCGTAACCTTTAAGCATGAGGTGGCTAAGCTATTACAGATGCCGTTGTTGAAAGTGGCAGGTAAATGGAACAACCTTGGCTGCTGTTTTTGCGTAAGTATAGGGAAATAATGCATAAGAAATTAGATAACAAGTATTTCTTTTAGGCGGCTTTCAACGGAAAGTTTTCTCTAAAAATAGACCAGCTGTGGTGGCTCTACCTGATGAGCCCGCCCTATCACTGACTAAAGGTTCGTTGAGACCGCATATATATGTCATATATTTGTTTTTATAGGACAGGCCGTCGACCCTGACCTCTTTTTTTTGTTATTGTTATAAGGGATACCTAGTCTCCCGCGTGTAAGGATAGAAAGGAGTGTCCTCGTCGTCACCTAACGGAAGGAGGGGTGTTAAATGAGTGAGGTTAGTAGGGCACGCAAAGAGGTGGTCAGTATCATGCGAAGAGGCATTGCATGCAGGTAATATATTAGATATGTCGGGGTCTATCCTAAATAAGTAGGAGGTTAACTGCTACAATATCCAGAACGAAGCTGCGCAAAGTTCATTTTCGTTTCTCGCGGCAACTCGAGCTCTTCGTCTGCTATGGGAGGGAGTCAGTGAAAGTGTTGATGGCGCCACTGTGAATGGCGGTCAGTGTTTGACGGAAGTTATATGCGTCCGAAATTTGGTCGACGTACTGTGTTATGTCCTCGACAAAGTTAAGGAATGACCTCTTGGTGTGCCCAGGAGGCGGTTCCACTCTAAGCAGGAAAGCAACCTAGAAGGAACTGCCTGAAGAGGAGTTCAATATGTCCCTTAACTGGGTGCATATGGGTCACACTATATAGGTTTTCGATTGGAGACATCAAGAGGAATTCCGTCGTTGTCTGAAGTTGAGTGTTCTGACAGTTCTGAGGCTTACTCATCTGCGTTTCACTGCATCCAGGTGACCATATTGGCACGGTATAATTTAGGACTGACCGGCCGATTGCCTTGTATGTTGCTGACAATGTTTCTTTGTCCTTTCCTAATGTGCTGCCGCCTAGCGACTTGAGGATTTTGTTGCAGCTTTGTATCTTGACAATAATCGCAATCCTATGAGGAGTTAAAGAGCACAAACTATCAAAAGTTTCAATTAAAATCTTAGGATTATTCTCAGTCGGAATCTTGATGTCATCGACTGCAAAATCAAGGTCTAGTCTGTACTCCTTCGTCCAGTTAGTAAATATGGTCGGTGTGGATTTAGTGGATTTTACCTGACGACAATATCGTGCCATCATCATTGTACGAGGTGATGGAAACTCCTTCTGGCGGCTGTGGGAACTTCGAGATATAGAAGTTAAACAGTAACGGGGAAAGGACCCCACCCTTCGGAACCCTCTGTTTAATTCTTCTCAGTTTTGAATGTTTTCCTCGAAATAGTAGAGATGATTGACGACCGAGTAGGTAGTTATTGGTCTATCTCTTCAGTCCTGGAGGGGGCAAGTCCAACGCTACGAGGATCGTCCTCTCGCAAGGTGGTTTCGGGTTAACGCCATGAACTATACGAGCGTTTATGACTCTTTGTGCTGTGGTGGTGCTGTGCACTTTTCGGATGCTATGCTGGTGGTTTGCTACGCTCAGGTGGTTTCTGAAGGTCGAGAGTAGGAAGATCTCAAGTGTCTTCACTATTGGGGAGAGGAGAGTTATCGGACGATAGGACTCCTTTTATGGCGGGTTTCCCAGTTTCCAGTAGTGGGCCCACTCTTACGACTTTCCACACATCAGGTGTTTGAAGAGTGGTCAGTGACAGGTTGAGGACCTTGGTAAAGTAGCTTACTCCCGTCGAGCCTATGTGCTTTAGCATGTTAATTCCATCAGGGTCAACGAATTTTGAAGATTTCGTCTTGTTGAGGACACTTTTCACATCCTCAACAGTGAAACTAAATGGTGCGCAGTCTTTTGGCACTTTGCGCAGCCGTTGGGTAGCACATCGTTTGGTTTTGTCTACCAAAGGGTGCAGGCTGGCTAAAAGAGCTCGCGCACTTCTTCGGGTCCGAAGAGGCAATGCCATTGTATTGACTTTTATCGGTCATCACGTTTCTTCGGATTAGACAAAGCCTTAACAGTAGCCCAAACTTACTCACAACGGTGCAGAGGTAACAGGACTTCAAGTGCTCTAACTAATTTGTCCGCTTATGCTGGTTTACCATTTGCCGAATCTCCTAATTGAGATCCCTTATTCGAGGATCACAAGGGATCGGCATGGCGTAAGGTGTCGCGCTCATTAGCCAAAACGGCTGCTTCGGTTGGGAAATTTGAGCGGAGTTCCGTGAGCGATTACGTCCATAGTAATGGGTAAAGCGGTGAAGGTAAATTCTTTGAAGCCGACCCAGTTAGCATGAGGTTTCTCGATTGAGATGATAATAGGCAAATGGTCTGATGCGAGAGTTAGCACAGGCCGCCAGGTCGCCACCAGTAGCAGTGGTGATGTCGGGCGATCTATTGCAGGTGTTTAAGCAATATTGTTGGAGTCAGATGATTTATCTGGCGAAATACAATCAACGCCATCCACATCACGAGACAGTTTAGGGAAATGCCGAAACCAAAAAGACCTATGAAGAATATATTAAAATGGTGGAACGATCGCTGGGAACTCCCAAATCAGCTACGATGAGTGACGCTTGGGATGATTTTGGAAATTTTCTGGTATCCATTTACCGAAAGTGGGCCCAAGAATTTCCACAACTGGCCAAAGGTTTTAAGAGATCAGTTGCACAATTATATGTTTTAATAAAACCTAATTTTGCTGTTTTATGGTTTATAGCTCACCATACTGGCTTCCGAAATCATATGAATGTATAAATATCTTCTTATTTTTTTTTTAAATATTTTTTCAACTAAGGAAGCAATTTTCAAAAATCCCTGTGGAACCTAATTTTACAATGATTATATTTACTACCATTGTAAATGTTGAATCTGTTGAAGTTGTAATCTTAATATTATTAATAAAGCAACTTTCTAAAGGATATTATCTGTATCATAGATTATTAAACCTTTAAACTATGAATGCTGCGCTTTATTATCAGAGGTTCTCTGCAACAATGGTTATGGGCCCAGGTCAGAACGCATAGGGCACCATTTGTTGTAACGGCAAATATTAACTGAAGTGAATTTTTCAATTTCGTGTGTGCGCGGTTTTTAAATAAGTTTTTAAAATGAGTTTGTCTCTGCAAATCGAAAAACTTGCAGAAGATAATTACGACGTCTGGGGCGTGGCAATAAGCGAAAAAGAGGTTGGGAAAAAAATGGTAAACTCACATGTACTTTTGGCGGTCATTTGCAAAAAAGCGGGAATCAAATAATAACGGCAACTATGTGATTCATGTAATGGCACGTCTGTAGATTAATTAGAGGTATAAATCATTGATAAGAAGTGAACAGGTGATGAGTTATCACAAAAACAAAGGTAAGTACCGTTTTGACCATATTCGACCTTTAGGGTAACTACAGTTCGGGGGGTATGGGGCCGGGGGGGATGAGCAAAACGAAGAAGGAGAAAAAGGAGAAACAAAACAAAAAACAGCTGATAGACTAAATCAAAACGGCAAAAAAGAATTAAGTGCACGTTTTGATTCGCTGTTACGTGGGGAAATTCCTATTTAATTTCTACTGTATATATATTTAATTACCAAAAAAGGGGCAGGTAAGTGCCAAATAAATTCTATTGAAACCAAATCAAAATACTTATCTAATTTTTGGTATTAGCATTCATTCAATCAAAGATCCAGTTCCAGTCTACCGGTGAGTCTCAAATAAAAACAAGCCTTCTACCACTTTAAAAACTACAAATTCTTGCTGATATTTTAGACCACTAAAAATACGTCTACTTTCACTGACTACTTTCTCAGTATGTGAGAAATTTATTTGTGATGAACATTGTATTACATCCACGACATGTGAAGGATGTGCAGAATAATTTAATATACTTTAATTCTTACATAGCACTGTATCATAATAAATAAAACAATATAAATAAACAAATAAACACCAGTAAAATAATAGAAAATAATATTACTAAAATAAATAAAAACGAAGCTATTTTGTTCTTACTAACTATTTTTGTTTTTTTAATAATAATAATTATTGTTAAAATAAAAGAAATTGTGAACTATATTGTCCATTATTAATTTATGTTTTGATAAATAATCTCTTAAGTGTGTGTAATTTATATATATAAATCTCAGCGGGTACCCGGGTACCTGGTTATTGAACGGAGGAGGTATCAAGTTTGATAGTTAATAACTTTTATTAAATAATTGATTCTAAAAAATTTTGAAGAAAAATGGGTGTCGAACAACTTTAATTTTGGGGATCCAGGCAGCCATAAAATTTTTTTGAGGAGGAGTTAAAAAAAATTGACATGTAAATTGAAATGGATACCCGGGTACCCGGTCATTGACCGGACGGTTAAACTTTTGTAAAATATTTGCAAATATGCAAATTAAATATTTAATATATATTATAAATGACTTATGTCTGGTTTCCACTCGAACACATTTGACATCAATCAATCAATCAAGTTAACACACCGTCATATACATAAAATGACACCTAAATGAAAGCAATCAAATTTCTATATGTGGCAACATTTGACATCAAAATTTGATTTCCCAACATGTTGACAATTTGTGTTCCTTTACCGTGTGAATGCGCAAAATAAAGGAAAGGTGGACACCGAAGGAAACGGAGCGGCTTGTCCACGAAGTGGGTAGGGATGTGGAATTTCCTTTCCCCTGATTATAGGGATCGTAACCTTTAAGCATGAGGTGGCTAAGCTATTACAGATGCCGTTGTTGAAAGTGGCAGGTAAATGGAACAACCTTGGCTGCTGTTTTTGCGTAAGTATAGGGAAATAATGCATAAGAAATTAGATAACAAGTATTTCTTTTAGGCGGCTTTCAACGGAAAGTTTTCTCTAAAAATAGACCAGCTGTGGTGGCTCTACCTGATGAGCCCGCCCTATCACTGACTAAAGGTTCGTTGAGACCGCATATATATGTCATATATTTGTTTTTATAGGACAGGCCGTCGACCCTGACCTCTTTTTTTTGTTATTGTTATAAGGGATACCTAGTCTCCCGCGTGTAAGGATAGAAAGGAGTGTCCTCGTCGTCACCTAACGGAAGGAGGGGTGTTAAATGAGTGAGGTTAGTAGGGCACGCAAAGAGGTGGTCAGTATCATGCGAAGAGGCATTGCATGCAGGTAATATATTAGATATGTCGGGGTCTATCCTAAATAAGTAGGAGGTTAACTGCTACAATATCCAGAACGAAGCTGCGCAAAGTTCATTTTCGTTTCTCGCGGCAACTCGAGCTCTTCGTCTGCTATGGGAGGGAGTCAGTGAAAGTGTTGATGGCGCCACTGTGAATGGCGGTCAGTGTTTGACGGAAGTTATATGCGTCCGAAATTTGGTCGACGTACTGTGTTATGTCCTCGACAAAGTTAAGGAATGACCTCTTGGTGTGCCCAGGAGGCGGTTCCACTCTAAGCAGGAAAGCAACCTAGAAGGAACTGCCTGAAGAGGAGTTCAATATGTCCCTTAACTGGGTGCATATGGGTCACACTATATAGGTTTTCGATTGGAGACATCAAGAGGAATTCCGTCGTTGTCTGAAGTTGAGTGTTCTGACAGTTCTGAGGCTTACTCATCTGCGTTTCACTGCATCCAGGTGACCATATTGGCACGGTATAATTTAGGACTGACCGGCCGATTGCCTTGTATGTTGCTGACAATGTTTCTTTGTCCTTTCCTAATGTGCTGCCGCCTAGCGACTTGAGGATTTTGTTGCAGCTTTGTATCTTGACAATAATCGCAATCCTATGAGGAGTTAAAGAGCACAAACTATCAAAAGTTTCACTTAAAATCTTAGGATTATTCTCAGTCGAAATCTTGATGTCATCGACTGCAAAATCAAGGTCTAGTCTGTACTCCTTCGTCCAGTTAGTAAATATGGTCGGTGTGGATTTAGTGGATTTTACCTGACGACAATATCGTGCCATCATCATTGTACGAGGTGATGGAAACTCCTTCTGGCGGCTGTGGGAACTTCGAGATATAGAAGTTAAACAGTAACGGGGAAAGGACCCCACCCTTCGGAACCCTCTGTTTAATTCTTCTCAGTTTTGAATGTTTTCCTCGAAATAGTAGAGATGATTGACGACCGAGTAGGTAGTTATTGGTCTATCTCTTCAGTCCTGGAGGGGGCAAGTCCAACGCTACGAGGATCGTCCTCTCGCAAGGTGGTTTCGGGTTAACGCCATGAACTATACGAGCGTTTATGACTCTTTGTGCTGTGGTGGTGCTGTGCACTTTTCGGATGCTATGCTGGTGGTTTGCTACGCTCAGGTGGTTTCTGAAGGTCGAGAGTAGGAAGATCTCAAGTGTCTTCACTATTGGGGAGAGGAGAGTTATCGGACGATAGGACTCCTTTTATGGCGGGTTTCCCAGTTTCCAGTAGTGGGCCCACTCTTACGACTTTCCACACATCAGGTGTTTGAAGAGTGGTCAGTGACAGGTTGAGGACCTTGGTAAAGTAGCTTACTCCCGTCGAGCCTATGTGCTTTAGCATGTTAATTCCATCAGGGTCAACGGATTTTGAAGATTTCGTCTTGTTGAGGACACTTTTCACATCCTCAACAGTGAAACTAAATGGTGCGCAGTCTTTTGGCACTTTGCGCAGCCGTTGGGTAGCACATCGTTTGGTTTTGTCTACCAAAGGGTGCAGGCTGGCTAAAAGAGCTCGCGCACTTCTTCGGGTCCGAAGAGGCAATGCCATTGTATTGACTTTTATCGGTCATCACGTTTCTTCGGATTAGACAAAGCCTTAACAGTAGCCCAAACTTACTCACAACGGTGCAGAGGTAACAGGACTTCAAGTGCTCTAACTAATTTGTCCGCTTATGCTGGTTTACCATTTGCCGAATCTCCTAATTGAGATCCCTTATTCGAGGATCACAAGGGATCGGCATGGCGTAAGGTGTCGCGCTCATTAGCCAAAACGGCTGCTTCGGTTGGGAAATTTGAGCGGAGTTCCGTGAGCGATTACGTCCATAGTAATGGGTAAAGCGGTGAAGGTAAATTCTTTGAAGCCGACCCAGTTAGCATGAGGTTTCTCGATTGAGATGATAATAGGCAAATGGTCTGATGCGAGAGTTAGCACAGGCCGCCAGGTCGCCACCAGTAGCAGTGGTGATGTCGGGCGATCTATTGCAGGTGTTTAAGCAATATTGTTGGAGTCAGATGATTTATCTGGCGAAATACAATCAACGCCATCCACATCACGAGACAGTTTAGGGAAATGCCGAAACCAAAAAGACCTATGAAGAATATATTAAAATGGTGGAACGATCGCTGGGAACTCCCAAATCAGCTACGATGAGTGACGCTTGGGATGATTTTGGAAATTTTCTGGTATCCATTTACCGAAAGTGGGCCCAAGAATTTCCACAACTGGCCAAAGGTTTTAAGAGATCAGTTGCACAATTATATGTTTTAATAAAACCTAATTTTGCTGTTTTATGGTTTATAGCTCACCATACTGGCTTCCGAAATCATATGAATGTATAAATATCTTCTTATTTTTTTTTTAAATATTTTTTCAACTAAGGAAGCAATTTTCAAAAATCCCTGTGGAACCTAATTTTACAATGATTATATTTACTACCATTGTAAATGTTGAATCTGTTGAAGTTGTAATCTTAATATTATTAATAAAGCAACTTTCTAAAGGATATTATCTGTATCATAGATTATTAAACCTTTAAACTATGAATGCTGCGCTTTATTATCAGAGGTTCTCTGCAACAATGGTTATGGGCCCAGGTCAGAACGCATAGGGCACCATTTGTTGTAACGGCAAATATTAACTGAAGTGAATTTTTCAATTTCGTGTGTGCGCGGTTTTTAAATAAGTTTTTAAAATGAGTTTGTCTCTGCAAATCGAAAAACTTGCAGAAGATAATTACGACGTCTGGTCGGTATCTGTGAGCAGTGTGCTAATTACCACAGATTTATGGTACGTTATTAGTGATAAAAGACCAGAAGAGGCAACGCCTCAAGATGTGCAAAAATGGAACACAGCAGACCAAAAAGCGTTGGCATGCTTGTTCCTTAATGTGGAACCGACGCAATTATTGCATATAAAATCATTCAAAACGGCATCAGAAGCATGGCAAAAATTGAAGCAAAAACATATGCCAGTTGGTCCAATAAGAAAAGTGCAGTTATATCAAAATTGTTTGCGTTTGAATATGCAGCAAAAAAACTATAGCGTGATTCAGTATGTACAGTTGTTTGTCGAAGCGGTCGACAAACTAGCGGAATTAAACATACAAATAGCGGATGATTTGAAAGTCATAATGTTGTTGACTAAGTCTTCCTAGCTCGTGGGAAACTTTTGTTGTAGCAATTGAGACTCACAACGAATTGCCAACTTTTGACACAGTCAAAGCTAAAACTCTTGAAGAAGGTACGTACGTAGGCAAGAACGAAATGAAAAAGAGGACATGCAAGCAGTGTATGCATGCGCAAACAAAAGCACCTATGCAGCGCAAAAGCAACTAAGCAGCGTTAGAACACACGATTGGCAAAGTTATGCAACGAAAGAAGTGAAGAAGCAAAAGAAATTCAAACTTAAGGGGAAATGCTTCAATTGTCAACGATCGGGTCATCGGGCAAGTGAATGCCGAAGTTCAAACAAAGTAAGCAATAAACAGAATGTATATGAAGAAACATCAAACTGCTTAATGTTTGAAAGCATTGACGAAAAGCAGAAGAAAAACATTTGGTGCATTGAAGTGGCGCTACTTCTCATATGTGCTGTAATAAAAGTTTGTTTATTTCATTTATTAAGAAAAAAGCAAAAATAATGTTAGCAGCTGATCAATATGTTGAATCATACGGTATAGGTACTGTATTACTGCAAATTGAAAAACGCAAAATAGAATTACAAAACGTTTTATATGTACCAGCGGTACGCATGAATTTTTTGTCAGAGAGTAAAGCAGCGCAGTTCCGAAATTACACTATGCTCAAAAAGGAAACGGCTTTAGTGAGAAATAGAGAAAAACAATTAGTGTTAAAAGCAAAACGAATAAATAACTTATATTTAATTAAAAATTGGTAGTTTAAATATGTTAACTAACTCGCAAGTTACAATTTGGCACAACAGATACTGTCACTTGAATTTTAAAAATTTACGTGAACTCAGTGAAAAAGAATTAGTTAATGGTATGAAACAACAACAAACACAAGGATGGTTCGACGTCGAGAAGCTGCAATCACAACAGACAGCCGAACGTTTTTCTACTCGGCTTGCACTCCTGCTCTCTGAGAGCACTCGTCAACAACTCGGTATAAGGGAACTGTGGGACGGCATTTCAAACTCCTTACGTACAGCTGCAACCGAAACCATTGGTTTTCGGAAAGTGCAGAAGAACAGCTGGTACGACGAGGAGTGCCGTGTCGCAGCGGAGAGAAAACAGGCTGCCTACCTCGCAACGTTACGATCGACCACAACACGTGCGGGATGGGATAGATGCCGAGAGTTGAAGAGGGAAGCGAGACGCATTTGTAAACAGAAAAAGAAAGAGGCCGAAATGCGTGAGTACGAAGAGCTTGATAAGCTGGGCGACAGGGGTAATGCTCGAAAATTCTACGAAAAGATGCGGCGGCTTACAGAAGGTTTCAAGACCGGAGCATACTCTTGTAGAACCCGCAAAGGTGATCTAGTTACCGATGCCCAGAGCATACTTAAATTATGGAGGGAACACTTCTCCAGCCTGCTGAATGGCAGTGAACGCACAACACCAGGAGAAAGCGAACCCGATACCCCAATCGATGACGATGGAGCAGACGTTCCATTGCCCGACCATGAAGAAGTTCGAATAGCAATTGCCCGCCTGAAAAACAACAAAGCGGCAGGGGCCGATGGATTGCCGGCCGAGCTATTCAAACACGGCGGCGAAGAGCTGATAAGGTGCATGCATCAGCTTCTTTGCAAAATATGGTCGGACGAAAGTATGCCCAACGATTGGAATTTAAGTGTGCTATGCCCAATCCACAAAAAAGGAGACCCCACAATCTGCGCCAACTACCGTGGGATTAGCCTCCTCAATATCGCATATAAGGTTCTGTCGAGCGTATTGTGTGAAAGATTAAAGCCCACCGTCAACAAACTGATTGGACCTTATCAGTGTGGCTTTAGACCTGGTAAATCAACAACCGACCAGATATTCACGATGCGCCAAATCTTGGAAAAGACCCGTGAAAGGAGAATCGACACACACCACCTCTTCGTCGATTTCAAAGCTGCTTTCGACAGCACGAAAAGGAGCTGCCTTTATGCCGCGATGTCTGAATTTGGTATCCCCGCAAAACTAATACGGCTGTGTAAACTGACGTTGAGCAACACAAAAAGCTCCGTCAGAATCGGGAAGGACCTCTCCGAGCCGTTCGATACCAAACGAGGTTTCAGACAAGGCGATTCCCTATCGTGCGACTTTTTCAACCTGCTTCTGGAGAAAATAGTTCGAGCTGCAGAACTTAACAGAGAGGGTACTATCTTTTATAAGAGTGTACAACTGCTGGCGTATGCCGATGATATTGATATCATCGGCCTCAACACCCGCGCCGTTAGTTCTGCTTTCTCCAGACTGGACAAGGAAGCAAAAGAAATGGGTCTGGCAGTGAACGAGGGCAAGACGAAATATCTCCTGTCATCAAACAAACAGTCGTCGCACTCGCGACTTGGCACTCACGTCACTGTTGACAGTCATAACTTTGAAGTTGTAGATAATTTCGTCTATCTTGGAACCAGCGTAAACACCACCAACAATGTCAGCCTAGAAATCCAACGCAGGATAACTCTTGCCAACAGGTGCTACTTCGGACTAAGTAGGCAATTGAGAAGCAAAGTCCTCTCTCGACAAACAAAAACCAAACTCTATAAGTCTCTCATAATTCCCGTCCTCCTATATGGTGCAGAGGCTTGGACGATGACAACAACCGATGAGTTGACGTTGCGAGTTTTCGAGAGAAAGGTTCTGCGAAAGATTTATGGTCCTTTGCGCGTTGGCCACGGCGAATATCGCATTCGATGGAACGATGAGCTGTACGATATATACGACGACATTGACATAGTTCAGCGAATTAAAAGACAGCGGCTACGCTGGCTAGGTCATGTTGTCCGGATGGATGAAAACACTCCAGCTCTGAAAGTATTCGACGCAGTACCCGCCGCGGGAAGCAGAGGAAGAGGAAGACCTCCACTCCGTTGGAAGGACCAAGTAGAGAAGGACCTGGCCTCGCTTGGAATATCCAATTGGCGCCACGTAGCGAGGAGAAGAAACGACTGGCGCGCTGTTGTTGACTCGGCTATAATCGCGTAAGCGGTGTCTACGCCAGTAAAGAAGAAGAAGAATGGTATGAAATTAAAGGGAATACCAAAACAAGTGAAATGCGATACTGAGCGTTCAACGAAGAAATTACTTGAACTTGTGCATACAGATGTGTGTGGGCCTATGAATGTTAAATTGCTAGGTGGTAATCGATTTTTTGTTACATTTATAGACGATTTTTCTAGAAAGACATTTGTATACTTTATGAAAGCCAAAAGTCAAGTTTTTGAAAAATTTAGAAATTTTAAAAGCTTTGTTGAATGCCAAATGAACTGTAAGATAAGAGCCATACGAAGTGATAATGGCAAAGAATATATTAACAGTGAATTTGATAATTTTTTGAAAAGTAGTGGTATAAAGAGGGAGTTGACTGTCCCGTATACACCCCAGCAAAATGGTGTTGCGGAGCGAGCCAACCGAACCATAGTCGAAATAGCCAAAAGTTTATTAATTCGGGCAAATCTTGGTAAATCTTGTGGGCTAAAGCGGTACAAACCGCAGTGTATTTACGAAATAGATGCCCAACAAAGGCATTGAATTCTCGTACTCCATTTGAGGTGTGGAAGCAGCGTAAACCATCAGTAAAGAATCTACGTATTTTCGGGTCACGTGCATTTGCACTAGACAAAACAAACAAAGGCAAATTCGATGCGAAAGGCAAGGAGTACATTTTTGTTGGTTACTCCAATACAGCAAAAGCATATCGTTTATATGATCAACAGCGGCGTATTATAGTAGAAAGGCGCGAGGTTAAAATCATTGAAGGAGAGTTTAATACCAGCATCACTTCAGAAATTAGTTCATCACAATGCAATGGTGACTTCGCGACAAACATCATTCGCCTTCAGTCTCAAGAAAATGAGCAGTCAGCAACTGAAAATGTAGGCGAGCGTGAAATGAAAAACGACTTCGACTATGAGGAGGACGAGTTTGTCACAGCAAGTGATTCTGAAGCAGAGCAGAGTGCAACAAGTTTAGAACAAGATGAGTTACCAAAACGTGGGCGTGGTAGACCAAAACATATTCGAACAGGTCAACCAGGCAGGCCAAAGAAGCAGTTTCAACTTTTAAATGTAAACTCTACAGATGATGATGAAAGGCCTCAAAGTCCAACGGAAGCATTGAGTGGTCAACATACTGTTGAATGACGAAAATCCATACAGTTGCTCTTATAGCCAATAATACATGGTTGTTAGTTGATTTAGCGAAGGGACAAAAAGCCATTGGTTCAAAATAGGTTTATCGAACCAAGCGAGACGCCAGCGGAAATATCGATAAGTTTAAATCAAGATTAGTTGCAAAAGGTTGCGGGCAACAATTAGCTGTCAACTACAGGGAGACATTCTCTCCAATTATACGTTACGAGACGATACGCATACTTTTTGCGATAGCAGCAGAAAAACAGCTGTACATGCATCATATTGACATATCGAACGCGTATTTGAACAGCAAACTTAAAGAAAATATTTTCATGAAACAACCAGAGGGCTTTATCAGCAAGAAGTATCCAGAATAGGTGTTAAAGCTACAGAAGGCAATTTATGGATTGAAACAATCCGGCCGTGTTTGGAATAGCACGTTAGACGCAGTTTTAACCAGCATCGGGTTCAAAAGGTGTAGACATGGGCCATGTTTATACGTGAAAAACAACAATCAGCAGTGCAGTTATATAGCAGTCTACGTTGATGACACAAGTCTACAAATAAAAAGCGAAAAAATTCAACTGTCTTGGCTATGCGTGCATCGTTATCTCTGAAGGTTCCTAAGTTTGAATTAGAAGGTAAAAAAAACATCACGTACAGTTTTCCAGTTACATCAAAAAAAAGTCTCTTTGAACAAATATTTGAAAAATGCCCTGTTGACTAATATACTCATAAAATTTAAAAATAAAAAAAGTTTTTACTTTATGTAAGACGTTTATTATATCGTGTAATAATTACATATAACTATTGAACCTGTTTTGTAGATTTCCTTTTTGCAAATGGCGATTTTTTCTTGTATTCTCTATTACTTTCTCTCATTAGGAACCAACAATAATCCCCCATCATTGCAGGATCCTAGCGGCCTTGATATCTCTGTTCCATTGTTAAAATATCTTGGTGGAACTTCTCTCCCTGTTCATCACTGACAGAACCCAAATTTTGTGGAAAAACACTCAAATGTGAATGTAAAAAATGAATTTTTAGTGACATTCTGCAACCCATTCTTTGGTAGTTTTCCAGCAACTCGTCGATTAGTTCCTCATACGCGTTAGACTTTTTGTTTCCTAAAAAATCCGTGACAGTGCTTCTAAATGATATCCAGGCTTTACGTTGAACGGGGTTTAGTTTCTCTTCAAACTGCTTGTCCTTCAGAATTTTTCGGATTTGGGGTCCAATGAAAATTCCTTCTTTTAGCTTGGCGTCACTTAACTTCGGGAAAACTTCTTTGAGTTATTTGAAAGCTTCGCTATTCTTATCTAAAGCTTTAACAAAGTTTTTCATCAATCCGAGTTTTATGTGTAAAGGGGGCAGCAAAACCTTACGAGGGTCAACTAGAGTTATATTCTTGATGTTAGCTTCACCCGGCACGAAATCACCTCTTTGCGGCCAATCTTTTATTTTGTAATGTTTTTCTGTTGCTCTACTGTCCCAAAAGCACAAAAACAGCAGTATTTAGTAAATCCCCCTTGAAGCCCAAGAAGTAGACCTATGACTTTAAGATCACCACATATCTGCCACTTGTATGTGTTGTAGTTTGTGCAATTCAAAATCAGTGACATACTTTCATAAGTTTCCTTCATATCAACAGCGTGGGAAAGTGGAATTGAAGATTTAGTGTTGCCATTATGTAGCAAAAAGGCTTTTAAACTTTTCTTAGATGAGTCTATGAATAAACGCTAGTCTTCTGGATTATGTTGATAGCCTAACTTCTCCATAACACTTGCAGGATCAGTACAAAAGCAAATTTTATCTCGTAATGTAAAGAAAGAGGCAAACTCTTCATTACGGTATCTAAAGGCGGTGACCTTTGTACCTTTGGCCAGTAAATTCCACTGCTGTAACCTTGACGCTAAAAGTTCTGCATGTTGTTTAGATAAGTTAAGGTCACGCACTAACAACAAATATGAGGAGTCCAATTCCGATCTTGATTCACTATAGGAAAACCAAAATACTTGAGATATGCTAATTCAGTCACTTTAGTTATTAATCTGGCATGAGATTTAGGTGTATACAAGCCACAAACATAACAAAATGAATCAGTCGATGTATTACAACCACGTTTTCGTACTTTAGACATTTTAATCAAAAAATCTCACTTTCCACGGCTATCGCAATAAATATACAACTACCTTCAAGTTTTAAATTGATAAACAAGAAAGAATACAGATAAGACATACGAGAAATGTCATAAATACTCTCGACTAACAAATAACTCAAAGTATTTATGAATTTGGCGCAAGTAGAACAAAAAAGTAAATACTACGTAAAAAAATAATTTTGAAATTCTTAAAAATCTTACGTGGTACGGAATTTTTAAATATGAATTGATTATTAGTACACCTAATTTAATATAAAAACACCAATAGCCAATCTGTTGCATATTGCCTGTAGACTAGTGTGATTTGATCATCATATGTCCCAAAGAAAATGTAATAGTACATCAGAGCAGTTCTCGATTCATTTGGTATGCAAAATTGCAGGGCAGTAGCAACACCACTTGATCTTGGGTTCCAAGTTGGATGCACAGATAAAAATTGTGTGAAGTTAAATGCTACTGAATATCAATCACTAATCGGTTCTCTCATGTATTAAGCGGTCTTGAGTCGGCCAGATATTTTGCATGCAGTAAGCAAACTTTCCAGGCACAATACAGATCCGCACATTGAACACGAGACAGCAGCTAAGCATATACTACGTTATTTATCGGGCACCATCGACATGTCCATTGAATACTGCAAGACTGGTGAAGACGTAAAGGGGTTCGCCGACGCTGATTGGGTAAACGATTCGTCTGACAGAAAGACGTACACAGGGTACGCTTTTTACTTAGGAGGTAGTTCTTTTTCGTGGTCCTCAACGAAGCAGAACATCACAGCTTTAAGCAGCACTGAGGCTGAATATGTAGCCTTAGCAATGGCAGCAAAAGAGGCAATATACCTTAGCAGACTATTAAGTGAGATAGGCTGGTCAAGCTCAACACCAATAACGCTATATGGTGACAACATAAGCGCACAACATATCGCTCGCAATCCAATTCACCACAATTGTACAAAACATATAGATATTAAGTATCATTTCATTCGTGAAAAAGTTGAAAATAATGAAATCAATTTAAAATATGTATCCACAGATAAGAATGTTGCCGATATCTTAACAAAGGTTTGTCTAGGCAAGCGCACTGTAATTTTGTAAAAATGCTTGGATTAACTTAAAGTTTTGTTAAAAAGTACATATATAAGCTTAAGAAGAAGTGTTGAAGTTGTAGTCTTAATATTATTAATATGGTAACTTTCTAAATGATATTATCTGTATCATAGATTCCTATCTGTAACCGTAAATTACTTAGTACATTGTACATTGAATTCAGTACAATTCTCATTAAACCTTCAAACTATGAACACTGCGTGTATTATCAGAAATTCTCTGCAACAGAATCAAAAGATAATAATAATTATAATTAATAAAATATATGTTATATATACAAATATTAATATTAGAAATGAATTTACGGCAACTGGTAATGATGAAATAATTTTTTTTGATATAAATTTGATAAAGTTTATAAAATAGGAACTTGAAAATATTTTGTATTAACAAAATAGTTTAAATTTTTGAATTACATATGCGCATATTTGCAGAAGAGAAAAGGACATTTGTATCTTTGCGTCAGATAATCGCATAATAATTAATTTTTATTAGTTTTACCTTGCGAAAACTCCTCCATCATTTTCACGACCATAAGCTCCAACTTCTACAAACAAAAATTTATAATCCTCATCAACCATAGCCATCAGAACTATGCTTTTGTATTTCTTTTGGTTAAGGTATTTTGAACCGCAGGCGCCTGAATCGCTATGTGTTTTCCATCCAATGCTCCACAGCAATTAGGAAAATGCCATCGCTGGTAAAAACGCTCCCATACATTTATGCATTTCTCATGAGTGTTGGGAACTTTATAAAAATACAATTTATATTTTTTCACCGAACAGAAATTAATACTCATTTTTAAGAACTCGTAATGTAAAGCATGAAAAAATGCATCCTAGTAGGAAACCCTCATCAAGTTCGAGAGGTAGTCGCCCGTGGCTAAGTATTGCAGTGTTACCGCCAGTCCTTCACCAACCAAGATCCTTTACGGAATTTGGTATTCCTTTTGTAAACATATAGCGTTAGACGCTCCACTAAAGAGTCGAAATCTTTCAGACTAATTCTCAGGAAGTTTTTCAACCACTTTGAGTCCTGCGAAACCATCTTTGATTGTAGTGTGGTGTAAAAACCGGCACAATTCCGATTTCTTTGGTGCCGCGATCTGAAGGTACCGTTGGAAAGAGGAAGTCCTCCTGATGAAAGAATATATAGGGTCCGCAAACGCTTAGTTTACGAGATATTCGACTTCAAAGTTCAAAAACTCCCAAAATTCGAACATTTCAACAAGCTATTTCACCCCATTAAACACACTTTTCGCACATTTTTTATTTCAAATTAATTAAATTAAACTATAAAAATTTAAATTAATCCACATTTTTCACTTTTTGTAGGTTTTTTATCTAAGAAATCTTTATTTTAAAAATTACTGGCTAACTGAGATAAGCCGCCAAGTCCGCCCCCCCCCTATGCCACTACACGAATACACCACCACCATCAATACACCACACAAAGAACCTACATTCCACAGGACCCACACATCAACACTACCCACACGCGAGACATCCACACACGCAAACACATACCACACTGGTGAAAAGGGTCATCTAAAAAGTTTAAGATCAGTCTCGTTACGATCTGCAATCGAAGCTTACGCATCGCCTTTTCGCTCATCCACACATCTTTTTAACATTAACTAATAATTAAAATTACTAAGGGGCAAGTTTCGGCAATATTGTTCAAAGTAACTTTAAACTCATTTACCGAATTTGTAAATAAATTAAGAAGCTAATTAAAACCGTGTTGAAATTACTTTTATACCTTAACCGAGGGGTTTTATTAAAAAGTGAAAGTGGTAAGTGTGCTAAAAGATAAAAGTGAATTGGACACTGCTGCTTTAAACATGTCCTTCGAGCCGCAAAGAAAGGCACTATTGGGGGAAAAAAGATATAAAAAAGAAAGATTCAAGCCTTCAAAATAATTAAAAAGTGGCATAACAGTATACAAAATTCATGAGAAAAATTAAAGTGAGGTGACATATACATACATATACATATACAAAAAAAAAATTTTTCAAGAAAAAAAAATTCCGTGAGGTGACATGTACATATATATAATATAAAAAAAGAAACGGTTTGAAAAACGGGCACGAAACGGTTCCGTTGTGTGATACCCAACTCAAAATCAAAACAAAAAGTGCAAAATACATATAAATATACATATACATACAAAGCAGTGCTTAAAACCGAAAAACAAAAAAAAAAAAAAAAACAAAACCAAACACCGGGCGCGAAATATAATTTCTCAAAAAACCAAAGAACATATATTTAAAAAAAAAAAATTAAAATTTAATATCCTTGTGAAAAACCAAAATAAACGTGAAATTAAAAACACCAAAACAAAAAATAATTACAAAAATAATAATAATAAAAAGAAAAGCCAACCAACGAAGGAAATCTAACCAACGGGGGAAAGCCAACCAACGAAGGGAAACTTAAACCTGCGGAACAAGCAACCAAAAGGAAAGGAAACAGAGAGGGACCAAATTGGACGCAGTGGCAAACTACCCCCACTTCCCAATTCAAAACTGTATATAAAGCCCTCAGACTCCCTTGAAGCGGCACAAAGTGAGTGTATCAACTCCATTTATTTTTTTAAACCATTTGTACTTATTTGTATCTATGTATGTTGAAAGTTACAGTTGATCTCTATAAAACTGTATACGATTCTGTAAATTTTAATAGAACGGTTGCTGCACATCCAAATATATGTATGAAGAGTATATAGTATAGTGTATATATATATATATATATACATATATAATTGTATGTATACTGGCATGTACATATCTGATAAAAGGCCTACTTATGCTTACATTTGTATATCTAAACACACAACATTAAAAAATAAAAAATTTCAAGTATTCACTTGGCACAATTTTCCGGCAATACCCCTATACTCAAAACAGTATAAGCAGGATTGCGCAAAAAGTAAGCTGGGGCAATTGCGACATTTTAAAAGAGAAAAGAAAATTAACAAAACCAAACATACATACATATATACCAATAGTCATCACTTTCATATGCACATACTTTACATACCGAAACAAAGTGAGAAAGAAAATTAATGCGACATACACCCACATGTACATATGTAAGCTAGCACCCCATACATTCAAAAGTATCATCTGATGCATTAATATCATATGATACAAAGTAAAATAATATGACACCACTATATCACTGAGAGTGCGACACGTGTAGTGGCAACCTGTGGGAAATGCAACGTCAACGTTTTAACAAAAACAACAAAACGTTCCCGAGCAGGGACCAGCGCGCGTAAGTGGTTATTGCCCGAAAATCAAAAAATAAGGCAACGCGAGTGGCGAACGGTAAAAAAGTGGAAAATAAAAAAAAGAGCCTGAAAATAAAACAGTAAGGCTACGCGACAAGTGAAAAGTGAAAAAAAATACCTGGCTGACAAGCGACTACGACGCACAACGTGGGATTCGAAAACGGCGAGGAATCCCAGTACCTGCGGGAAAAAGGACAAACCCGAGACGCGCAACAACATCCTATGGGAAGCTGGAAACAACTAATGTTAGCTATTATCAAATACTTTAAGATTATCGTAAAAAAATATCGTTGTTATAAAGAACACGAAAATAAATTGTTCAATCCAAAAACCAAAAAAAAGGAAAAAAAGAAAGGAAAAAAGGGCCTTAAACTAAAAGAAATTCAATTTAAAAGAATTTAATCATTCGATACGAAAAGAGAGAGGAAAAACGCCTTTATTAGTATAAGCTTTTACAAAAAAATTCTAAAATTATCGAATTAAGTACTATTACAAAGGAAATTTTTTTTCTAACTAATTAACTTAAAAGAAAATATTATTATAATGCCAGACACGGCTGAGGAACTAATAGAACAATTAAATCAAATGCGGTTAGATTATGGGCAAACCACCCATCCTTCAAATCCTTCCACCCATCCTGTAAACCCTCCCACACCTAACCCAACTCTAATAACGACAATAGTTCGAGAAGTACTCGAACGAATGAGTACGCAGACTACAAGTATAACCGACTTTACAGAACCCGACCATAGTGTGACGCTGAACGCGAACAACATAAATGAACTAGATAAGATTCCGGACATGGTGAAATGCCTTAGGGAATTTTCAGGACGACCATTGGAATTTAACTCCTGGAGGAAGAGCGTAGATAGAATTTTTAAAGCCTATGAGGGAGTTAAGAATACCCCTAAATATTTTGCGATACTCCATACAATCAGCCGCATTAGAATCATATAATACTCCACTCGATTTGAGTCAAATACGGAAATGCCTAATGATGCATTATTCGGATAAAAGGGACATAGGTGCCCTCGAAAACCAGATGATCACCTTCTACCAAAAGGTCTAACAACACCTTTCACTGATATTGGACAAAATTTCATGTCTTGAACTAAGCGACGAGCCCATACGGGCTATGACTAACTCATATGGGGACAAAGCTCTTGACACATTTATTAGAAGATTAAATGGCGATTTACCTCGTCTTCTCAGCATGAGAGAACCGACGACCTTGCCACAAGCATTGCATTTATGCCAAAAACTCGACAACATGACTTACAGAATAAATCATGTGAACAACACACACAAATCAAATATTCAACCAGCACCTCCCCAAAATAACAATTTTAATAATTACAATAATAATAGAGTCTTCTATCTCGAATTAACGTTTTCCAAGACAGTCGGCCACCGAAACGTCCGACTTCCGCACAACTGACTCACCCTCCAAGCAAAATACAAGCCTCCCCTTTTGATGACGACCATGGCAAACGAAACAAGGACTATGATTTGAGGGCATGCACCTGGAATGTCCGGTCCCTTAATTGGGAAGGTGCCGCTGCCCAGCTGGTAGATGTCCTCGTAAAGATAAAGGCTGACATCACCGCCGTCCAAGAAATGCGATGGACGGGACAAGGACAGAGACGAGTAGGTCCTTGTGACATTTACTACAGTGGCCATATAAATGAGCGCAAGTTTGGTGTTGGATTCGTGGTGGGAGAGAGACTCCGTCGCCGAGTACTATCATTCACTCCGGAGAATGAACGTCTAGCCACAATCCGCATCAAAGCGAGGTTCTTCAACATATCGATGATTTGCGCCCACGCCCCGACGGAAGAGAAGGACGATGTGACCAAAGATGCCTTTTATGAGTGCTTGGAGCGCACCTATGAGAGATGCCCCCGCCACGTTGTCAAAATCGTGCTTGGCGACTTCAATACCAGGGTGGGCAAAGAAGGTATCTTTGGCACTATGGTCGGTAAATTCAGCCTCCACGAGGAAACATCCCCAAATGGGCTGAGGCTGATCGACTTCGCCGGGGCCCGAAATATGGTTATCTGTAGTACTAGATTCCAGCATAAGAAGATACATCATGCTACCTGGCAGTCTCCGGATCGAAAAACCACCAACCAGATCGATCATGTTGTGATAGACGGAAGACACGTCTCCAGTGTTTTAAATGTGCGTGCGCTCCGAGGTCCTAACATCGACACGGACCACTATATTGTTGCAGCCAAAATTCGCACCCGCCTCTGTGCAGCAAAAAAAGCACGCCAACAAACACAAGGATGGTTCGACGTCGAGAAGCTGCAAGCACAACAGACAGCCGAACGTTTTTCTACTCGGCTTGCATTCCTGCTCTCTGAGAGCACTCGTCAACAACTCGGTATAAGGGAACTGTGGGACGGCATTTCAAACTCCTTACGTACAGCTGCAACCGAAACCATTGGTTTTCGGAAAGTGCAAAGGAACAGCTGGTAAGACGAGGAGTGCCGTGTCGCAGCGGAGAGAAAACAGGCTGCCTACCTCGCAACGTTACGATCGACCACAACACGTGCGGGATGGGATAGATACCGAGAGTTGAAGAGGGAAGCGAGACGCATTTGTAAACAGAAAAAGAAAGAGGCCGAAATGCGTGAGTACGAAGAGCTTGATAAGCTGGCCAACAGGGGTAATGCTCGAAAATTCTACGAAAAGATGCGGCGGCTTACAGAAGGTTTCAAGACCGGAGCATAGTCTTGTAGAACCCCCCAAAGTGATCTAGCCACCGATGCCCAGAGCATACTTAAATTATGGAGGGAACACTTCTCCAGCCTGCTGAATGGCAGTGAAAGCGCAACACCAGGAGAAAGCGAACCCGATACCCCAATCGATGACGATGGAGCAGACGTTCCATTGCCCGACCATGAAGAAGTTCGAATAGCAATTGCCCGCCTGAAAAACAACAAAGCGGCAGGGGCCGATGGATTGCCGGCCGAGCTATTCAAACACGGCGGCGAAGAGCTGATAAGGTGCATGCATCAGCTTCTTTGCAAAATATGGTCGGACGAAAGTATGCCCAACGATTGGAATTTAAGTGTACTATGCCCAATCCACAAAAAAGGAGACCCCACAATCTGCGCCAACTACCGTGGGATTAGCCTCCTCAACATCGCATATAAGGTTCTGTCGAGCGTATTGTGTGAAAGATTAAAGCCCACCATCAACAAACTGATTGGACCTTATCAGTGTGGCTTTAGACCTGGTAAAAGGAAAGGAATCGACACACACCACCTCTTCGTCGATTTCAAAGCTGCTTTCGACAGCACGAAAAGGAGCTGCCTTTATGCCGCGATGTCTGAATTTGGTATCCCCGCAAAACTAATACGGCTGTGTAAGCTGCCGTTGAGCAACACAAAAAGCTCCGTCAGAATCGGGAAGGACCTCTCCGAGCCGTTCGATACCAAACGAGGTTTCAGACAAGGCGATTCCCTATCGTGTGACTTTTTCAACCTGCTTCTGGAGAGAATAGTTCGAGCTGCAGAACTCAACAGAGAAGGTACCATCTTCTATAAGAGTGTACAACTCCTGGCGTATGCCGATGATATTGATATCATCGGCCTCAACACCCGCGCCGTTATACAAAATACAAAGAAATTATTTTACTAACGCAGTAGATTTAGACCCCAACGGGATATATGATGACAATTTCTACGATAGCAATTACGACAATGCGGGAAAAAATGAGCCTGATACTATTAATTTTTTAGATTAGCGCCGTCTTCGCTGCCTTATTACAAATTTAGAACAAGGCGCGGAGACACAATAGATTTTCTTATCGATACCGGATCCAATAAGAATTACATCCAATCCACTAGAATGAGGAATCCAATTCTGAATGAAAAGCCCTTTATAGTAAAATCAGTTGCCGGAACAATTGAAATTACTCACCACACCATCGTCGACATTTTCGGACCAACAGTAGGGAAAATAAAATTTTTTATACTACCAACCCTAGGGTCGTTCCACGGCATAATAGGCAACGACACACTTAAAGAATTAAAAGCAATTATTCTTACCGACAAAAACTTAATGACGATTTGTCAAAGTATAAATATAACCTTAAAACAACGAATATCCCACGAAGTGAATAATGTGGCAATCAATATTCCACATCTCTTATTACAACAACAAAACGGAATTAACAATATTATTGATAAATGTCCAAACCTTTCTTCCGATCCCGATGAAAAACTTAAGTACACCTCCCTCGTAAAAGGTGAAATCCGGACAACAACTGAAATCCCCGTTTACTCCAAGCCATACCCGTACCCCATGGCATTAAAATATGAAATCGAACGCCAAATCGAAGAACTCTTAGATAACGGAATAATAAGGAGATCGAAATTTCCGTATAACTCTCCAATTTGGATAGTTAACAAAAAGTCAGATGCCTCTGGCGAAAAAAAGTTTCGAATGGTCGTAGACTATCGTAAACTAAATTCAGTTACGATTCCCGATAAATACCCTATACCAGAAATTAACGAAGTCCTTGCAAATCTGGGAAACAATAAACTATTTACTGTTATTGACTTAAAAAGTGGGTTCCATCAGATTCCACTCCGCGAGTCAGACATTTAAAACACAGCATTTTCCGTAATCAACGGAAAATACGAATTCCTCCGCTTACCTTTCGGTTTAAAAAATGCTCCAGCCACATTCCAAAGAGCACTAGACGATATTCTTCGTCAACATATAGGAATAAGATGCTATGTTTACATCGATGATGTAATAATATTTGGCAAAAATGAAGAAGAACATTTTAAAAATATAGAATTATTATTTCAAACCTTAGAAAATGCTAACATGTAAATCCAATTAGACAAATGTACATTTGCTAAAGAAGAAGTAGAATTTTTAGGATATGTAATCAGCTCAAATGGGATAAAAACCAACCCAGAAAAAGTAGAAGCGGTAGCTAAATTTCCAGTTCCACAAACTCTCAAAGAATTAAGATCCTTCCTAGGTATGTTAGGTTATTACCGACGATTTATCCAGGATTATGCAAAAGTAGCTAAACCATTAACAGCACTATTAAGAGGAGAAGCCGGACATGTTTCCAAACGGAACTCGAAAAAAATAGAAATAGTATTAGACAACGAGGCTTTAGAAGCATTTAATAAAATAAAAAATACTTAAGTATCTAAGGATATAGTTCTAGCGCATCCAAATTAATTCACTTAGAAATTACCTCTACGGTTCGAAAAAAGTTAAAACTATCACCGATCATCAACCTCTTACCTATGCCTTAAGCCATAAGAATACTAAGAGTAAAATGAAGCGATGGAAAGCCATTTTAGAAGAATATAACTACGAACTAACTTACAAACCTAGTAAAACAAATGTAGTTGCAGACGCCCTTTCAGGGATACCAATGCAAATATATTCACTCACACCTACGATTCATAGCGATGAAAGCTCAAATCATAATTTAATCCCTTGTACAGAAGTTCCAATTAATGTTTTCAAAAACCAAATTTTTTTCAAGATTGACGAAATATCTTCATATCAATTTAAAATAATTTTTCCAACAGTGCATAGACATATAATTACAGAGCCAGAGTACAACGAACAGTTATTGATTTCTTACATGAAACTATACCTTAACCCATCCGTTATAAATGGAATTCATACTGAAGAAAGGATAATGGGCATGATGCAAAATATCTATCTTATTCATTTTAGTAGCATTAAAAGCTGATATACCCAAAAACTAGTTGAAGATATTAGTGACGAACAAGAGCAGGGGAACATCTTATTAAAAGAACATTTAAGAGCACATAGGAATGCCACTGAAAATAAAACACAAATTCTCGAAACAAAGTATTTTCAGGTATGTTATATAAAATAAAACGAATAATAGCCAGCTGCACCGTTTGCAAAGAAAATAAGTACGAGAGACATCCCAATCAACCGAAAATTGCAGAAACTCCATTACCAACATATCCAGGACACACAGTTCATATCGATATATTTTTAACAGAAAGAAAAATAGTAATGACAGCTTTAGACAAATTTACAAAATACGCAGTAATAGTTATCGACAATGAGCCATCCTTAAATTCTGCCTCTTTAAAATTTATGATGAAAGACGAGTTAGGAATAGAAGTTTACACTACTCCTCCATACAAAAGCCAAGATAACGGACAAGTGGAAAGGTTCCACTCTACATTAATTGAAATAATGCGCGCTGCATAAAAGAAAACGGTGGACACAGAAATTTTGAAGTACTTTTAGAAAGATCAGGATCCGAGTATAATCACTCAGTCCATTCCACTACATTTAAAAGACCAGTAGACCTATTTTTTCATAGAAATGTTACATTCACCCCTGAAGACATAGAAAGAACTAGACAAAGCAACTTAGAAAAATTAGCTGAGAAACAAAGAAAGGATATCATATACCATAACAAAAATAAGAAGGAAATAAAATCATATCTACCAGGACAAATAATATTCGTTAAGAAAAATAGGAGATTAGGTTAAGTAAACCTACAGTAAGGAAATAGTTAAGGAAGATAGAAATAGTACCGTGTTAACTGAAAAAGGACAAATAATTCACAAAGGTAGAATACGCAACTAAATATGTACTGATTGTACATTTTTTTTTCAGAATATTACTACCGCTATGCCTGGCGGAAGTACAAATCCTCGACTACTCAAACTCTCAATTAATAACAATAGAAAAGGGAACGGCTAGACTACAAACAGGAACATTTAGGATCATACATGAAATTGACATAGAAAAATATACGGACACACTAGACCACATAGAAGCGACTATTAAAACTGAAACTATCCGCAAAAACCCTAACTACCCCTACATATCCCACATAATAGCATAGATAAGAACCCAACTTAACAGTTTAAAAGTAGAGCAAAAAATAAAAAGATCATTAAATTTCCTGGGTAGCGCATGGAAATGGATTGCAGGAAGTCCAGACCATGAAGACTACGAAATAATTTCAAATAAAATAAATAATGTCTTACAAAACAACAATAATCAGGTATTAATTAACATACTTACAATAGGCAAAATTAGCGAAATAACAAATATTACAAATAATTAAAGCCCTGCAAAGTGGAAAAAGTTTAGAAATCGAATCATTTTTACAGCTAAAATACAAATTAGAAATAATTAAGGAAGAAATTTAAAATATTGCATACGCAATACATTGGGCAAAAGCCAACATGATAAATTCTTTTATTTTATCAAATGAAGATGTAAATATTGTGAAAGAAGTAATAGACACTGACAATATTCCATATGTTAATTTAGACGAAGCACTCGAATTTTCCGAAGTAAAAATTGCAACTAATGGCAAAATTATAATTTATATTGTTAGCCTCCCAACCGTAGATAACCAATATTGTAAAACCTTAGATATTAGAGCAGTAAAAAATAACGGGAGAATCAATAAAATCAATTTCAATACAATTTTAAACTGCGAAAAGGGAATTTATGGAATAGAAAATTATTGTAAAAAATACAATTCCCTACAAAGATGCTTAAGCAATAATGTAATAGATTTAAGTAATGATACTTGTATAAATAATCTTTTAAAAAGTCGTTTGCCAAACTGCACGGAGGTCAACAACCAGCATATCCCAACAATAGAGGAAATGGGACCTGGAATAATATCCCTAAATGAGTACAAAGGAGAAATTTCAATAAACAACGAACTAACATTTTTAAACGGGACCTTCATAATTTTGTATACCAACGTAACAATTCTTATCAATGGAAAAAAGTTCTATAACGAAGAAAGAACAGCAAGTAAACCACTACCAGCCATCCTTCAACCGCCATCCGCACCACTCAATATAGAAGAATTCCTCTCGCTGGAGATGCTGAAACAGCTTAACTTCAACAATACAAAAGAAGTAAGTCTGCTAGAAGCAGCAAACGGAGTAAAACACGGAAGCAGCATCACGCTAATCATCCTTTTAATATTCATCGCACTAATTTTCGGGAAGAAACTTCTGATCAAACAAAAAGAAGATGAACCCAACAAACTCTCACAACCGGCAATAGAAGGACTCAACCAATAAACCTAAAGATTCAAACGAGGACGTTTGAATTTCAAGGGGGGACTAGTTAGCACCCCATACATTCAAAAGTATCATATGATGCATTAATATCATATGATACAAAGTAAAATAATATGACACCACTAAATCGCTGAGAGTGCGACACGTGTAGTGTAGGGAAGCGCAGCGTCAGCAAACTCCGTACCCGTCGCAGCGGCAAACATAGGTCTAGAGTTAAGTATAATAAATTGTAAACTTTAGTTCTTTAGTGGAATTCAATAAAGGAGCATAGCTCTCAGATAATATTTGTTTAACAAAAACAACAAAACGTTTTTTAACTTGTATAAACAGCATAACAAAAATTTTACGTGATAACCAAAAGTGCATACCTGCACTTCGCCGAATTTCTATTTCCGCGTTATCCGTACGGCAAATAATATATGCACATACATACGGCATACAATTTGTACAACGTACGTAGGGTACAAAATTAAATCAAAATTTCACAAAATTTACAAAATTTGGAAAAAATAAAAAGATAAATGCGAAATTTTAATTTAATAAAAATTTTAAAATTTACTAATTACAAAAAAAAAAAAAAAATTGACGGTCAAACTAAAACAAAAATTTTAAGAGTTGGTAGAAAGAAAGGCACATACATACGTATTGGTATGTTGAAGTTTTCACACACACATACTTATATTCAAAGACCAAATGGGCACCTGACCAGCAATACCCCTTGTTCTTGTTAAAGCAAAAGCAAGCAGGATTGCAAACAAAAAAAAATAAATTTTTAGCATCTTAACTATGCACACAAACACGCACATATTGTGCAAACCCATATACAATGGTCATCAACCTTTTCCTCCTTTCTGCATTATCGCCAGTGAAAAACGCAAAATCGTGGCCCGAGTCAGCTGGCACGACCTATCTTATGAGCGCGCAATGTAACTGCACAGTGAAAAACGCTACTCCCTTTTCTCTTTGACGTAAGATGACGTGAGAATCCACGACATTTGGATTTTGCCGCAGATAACGTGGCAGCTGATTGCTCTCTCACAATGCAGGGTTGCCAATATAACGCAGTATATCGCAGTAATTATCAACTTTTATAATTCAATCTGTTCAATATGTTTGAAATTTTCTTAAAATACCTCAAAATCAGAGTTGAATGCTATTATTTATACATAAGTTGCTATATATATTTCTGGACTAGGCAACATTAAGTGTTGCCAGGTGCAATCTGACATTTCCATTGGAAAGTTTGACATTTTTTAGTATAACATCACTCAGAACGTTTTGTCATTTAATCGTGAATTGCTTTATTCACAGGGAATTAAAAAATTCATCTCGGCCAAAAAATGGAATTAACTCGTGAACATTTTTGTGCGATCATTTTTCACAACTTTCGACGTGGATTATCACGACAAGAGTGCATCGACGAACTAAAATCTTTGTATGGCTATGAAGCACCATCCTATAGCACTGTGCAAAACTGTTACAACGAATTCAATCGTGGCCGACGCTCGCTCAAAGACGAATTCCGTGAAGGTCGTCCAAAAACAGCCGTTGTGCCAGAAAACAGCGATGCCGTACGTGAACTGATAATGCAAGACCGTCATGTAACATACCTTCAGATAAAGGCATGCCTATGCATTTCTCCCACCAACATACATTCGATATTGCATGAACACCTGCCGTAAAAAAGGTTTGTTCTCGTTGGATCCCGCTGAAAAAACTACGATCATGGGTATGAGCCCGAAACAAAACAGCAATCGCCCGTGTGGGTCTTCCAAGACGAGCCAAATCAAACGACAACAAACAAAAAACAAGAAAAAAAAAAAAACATTTTCGTTGATAAATATGCTCATTTTCATTATTAGGTCAGAAATATATAAAGCAGCCCTCGTAAGTATATAAACTATTTTAAAAAGTTTGTTTTCAGTATTGTAAAAAATTGTTATTGAAAACATAGACGTGTACAAAATTATATATGCGTATTGAGCAATGGCAACATTGTTCAAATGAAAACAAACAAAGATGGCTGATTTCTGCGTTTTTCCTACGTTCTCCATTGTGCACACATTTTGCCGATAAGGAAGGAGAAGGAAGGAAGGAAGTAGCGTTTTTGAGTGGCTGGCCTTTAACGAGCACGAAACATTAAATAAAATAAAACACAAAAACAAGAGCAAACTAGTAGCTAAATACATAAGCACCGGGAATAAGTAAAAAGAAATAAGCGGTCGTTATTTGATACACTGCGTATACAACAAAAAAAAATTTTATCTTAAAGATTTCACGCGTACTTATTATTATCAGAAGTACACTGAGAGAATTTTTTTTTCTCATATTTTCAATTCTATCATATTATCTAAATGAACGGAGATTCTAAGGAATCTAAATCAATACAATTTTTAAAAGTACAAAAAATGATTTCAGAAAAAAAAGAGCCCATGTACACCTGCTGATGCTACACGCTCAAAGCAAGGTGCTACATAGCAAAAGAAGATGAAAGATATTTCATATACTAAGTTTATTGCTGAGAGTGACAGTCTAATTCGATACTGCACTCGATTTTCATCTTCACCGATTCAAGACAATTCTGAATCGGTATTAGAAAACAAAAAAGAAAATCTAAGCAATTTCTAGACACGTCTCCAAGCTGCGTATGACGCAATTGTAGAATCTGACGAATCAGATCTACCGGAAAATTTGAAATCTTCAGGTGGTTATGAACAATGGCCGTCCTTCCGGGACATGTTTATAACCGTGTACATAAACCATCCAAAATTATCACAAGCGCAAAAATTGTATCACCTCCGATACAAAACAAAAGGGCAAGCAGGCAGTTCGCTCTTAGTGACGAAAATTTCATTTATGCTTGGGAAGCTCTGAAAGCTCGTTACGAGAACGAAAGAATATTAGTCGACAAACAAGTCACAATATTAATGAATTTACCAAAAATTCAGAAAGAAACAAGTGAAGAATTTATAAAATTTCAATCCGCTCTTTAAAATTGCTTTGTTGGTTATGGCGACACAGAATATTCCCACAGACAATTCGGACCCCATTCTGGTAAATATTGCCATAAACGACATAACTCAATGCTTCACATTACAAATTTTTCCAGCTTCGCACAAAACAACGCCAATGTTAAAAGAGCTGCGGGATTAGTTCCAACAGAAAATCTCGACTTACAAAATTCAGAAAATTGCCCATGCTGCTCAAAGGCTTTAAAAACTCAGACGCTACACAGCGAAAACCAAAGCAGTGTATTATTACCCACAGCAGTGGTCTCCATCGAGCACCGAGGAGAACTCTTTAAACTTAGAGCCTAATAGACCAAGGATCTCAACGATCTTTTACAGCGTCAAGGGCACAAAGTAGGCTACAACTGCCAACAAAACTAGCTAATTTTGAAATTACGGGAATGGGCGAAAGAGTAGTACAAAACTCAAGCAAAATCTGCCCCATTACCCTTATTTTCCCCCAAGCGGATAAGCGCATACAAGTAGAAGCTATTGTCTTACCGCAACTAACAAACATGCTTCCAGGCTATCATATAAATAGCAAGCATTGGCAAACGGTTTCACACCTTAAGTTAGCGGACCCCAACTGCAACACTCCCGCTCAAATAGATATTCTATTAGGCAGCGGTCTCATCAAAGGTGTTGAGAAAATTACAAAAACACTTCTGGCGCAAAACACCATTTTCGGATGGGTCCTAAGCGGACTGGTTGCGGAACCAGTCACAACAATGACAACTCAAGTTGAGGAAATCTCAAACGAGTACCTCAATACTCAACTGAAGAAATTTTGGGAAAATCTCCCAATAGTCCACTACGCGACTTTAAATTAAAAACAGTTACCTTTGGCGAAAACTGTGACCCATACCTCGCCATTCGTACGCTCCACGAAATGGCAGAAGACACAGAGTCAGAATTTCCTCTGGCAACACAAGTATTGAAGACACAAACGTATGTAGACGACATTCTGTCTGGAAGCCACAATCTTCCACAGGCATACGAGTCACTAGCACAAGTGACACAAGCGCTCAATACAGCAGGGTTTCTGATGAAAAAAAAAGTAACGGCGAACCACCCTAATATTTTAAAGGACATACCTAAAGAAAATCTATTAGACACTAATCTCCTTAAATTCGAAAAGGAAAGCACAACAAAAACTTTGGGGATACAATGGAATGCGATATCTGACCAGTTTTCATACACTAATGAGTCAATATCCGCACTATCAGCTATAACAAAGAGGCAAATTTTATCCTCGGTGGCAAAACTTTTCGACCCCGCAGGATGGCTTTCGCCAATTATGATACAAGCAAAAATTCTAATACAAGAATTGTGGCTAGACGGAACTGACTGGGATGAACAAGTGAAACCACTTCGTTTAGAAAAGTGGTCCCAGTTCGCGGGTAATCTGAATTATATTTCACAGATACAAATCCCACAATGGATAAATTATGCCCCAGAGCACAATGTCGAACTACATGGCTTCTGTGATGCCTCTGAAAAGGCATATTGTGCCACCATCTATGTGCGCTCACCTACTGGTAGCCAAAGCAAAGGTGGCTCCACTAAAAACAATAAGTCTGCCACGACTGGAACTATGTGGTGCGCTACTACTAGCCAAACTAGTATCCATGGTGCAAACGCATCTAAATATGACCAAATATAAATTGCATCTCTGGTCTTATTCCGAAATTGTATTAGCCTTGTTAGAAAAAGCTCCACATGCATGGAAGACGTATATTTCCAATAGAACGTCTCAAATCCTTGACCTAGTGGGATCAGCCACTTAGCGACACGTGGCCAGTGCTGACAATCCTGCCGACCTAGGTACAAGGGAGTGCAAGCCTCTGCACCTTGCAACCACCACTCTTTGGTGAAATGTCCCTCGATGGTTAACAGAATCCCCCGATTCTTGGCCACGATCGCCCATGCGCAACATAATTGCCCCGGAAAGTCGAAAAATCGACTCTTCTCACACGATATTGGATGATACTGACATCCTTGAGCGATTATCATCATATCCCCGAGCACTCAGAGTAATCGCTCATATGTTCAATTTCATCAAGCGACTCAAAATTAGAATGAAGGGAAAACCCACGCTATACTCCCAAGGCGATACATTGACGCACTTAGACCTAGAAAAGGCAAAGGTCGCTCTTATCACTTATACTCAGTCGCGCCACTTCATCTGCGAGATGTCACTACTAAGAGAATCGAAGCCGATTGACAAAAAGAGCTCACCCTTAGTACTAAATCCTATTTTGGATACGAAAGTCTGCTTCGTGCTAATGGTCGGCTTGCTAACTCAAGGCTGAAATATAACGAACGCCATTCTCTAATAATACCAGAGAATTCTCGACTTGCAACATTGCTACTCAAGTATATACACACACTAATGTTGCACGCGGAACATTGCCTAATGCAACATATAATCCGCCAAGAGTCCTATATTCCCCGACTTAAGCCTCAAATAAAAACGTGCATTTTCATGTGCAAGATCTGCACATCTGCATAAACAGAAGATGAGGACGCCGATTATCGCAGCACTTCCACCGGAACACTGCAACTTCGCTCTGCCTTTCACTATCACAGGTGTTGATTTTGCTGGGCCTTTTCAGATAAAGGTGTCCATGCTAAGGTCTCCCACACTAATGAAAGGCTACGTGGCTGTCTTTGTCTGTTTTACGACAAAAGCAGTGCACTTCAAGCGATGTACTAATCTGAAAAAAGAGGCTTTTCCACTGCATTAGCTCGCTTCGTCGGACGACACGGTTTTCCGTCCAAACTTATGAGCGACAATGGAAAAACCTTTATTGGAGCTCAAAGAGCCACAGAAAAACAAATTTTGGATTTTAATAAACAAGTCTCCCCTGAGATGGTACAAAAGTACGCTAGCCAAGGCATTAATTGGCAATTCATCCCCCCAAGAGCTCCTCATATGGGTGGTTTATGGGAATCAGCTGTAAAAAGCTTCAAATCCCACTTAAAAAAGGTAGCTGGAAACTACAAATTTAATTACGAAAAATTTACAACACATTAATTCGCATTGAAGCCGTTCTCAATTCACGGCCACTAACAACACTCTCGCAAGATCCCTCAGATCTCACAGCCCTGACACCAGGACACTTTCTCAAAGGAGCACCCATTCTGGCCACACCTAAGCCAGGCGTGGAGTCGCTATTCTTATTACATCGATGGGAGAGAATTAAAATTCTCCATCATAACTTCAGTTGCAGATGGAAAGAAGACTATTTAAAGGACCTCCACAAGAGGTATCGATGGAAAATATCAGAAAATGCACCAAAGCTTGGAGATTGTGTACTGATTAACGACGATTGTCTCCCACCTACCGAGTGGCGACTTGGCCGTATAGAAAAGCTCCATTATGGCTCAGGCGGTCACATTCGGGTCGTTGATCTCCGTACTCAAAGCGGAATACTCACCAGCCCGTTGGATAATTATGCTTCTACCAACCCGCAACCAACCGTTAACAATAACAATAAAAATTTCAAAGAAAAAATGGTCGATCAATATGACGACCCAGTCATGCCTTATAATGTGGCACAATCGCACATTCCATTTATATACTACCATGTATATGCAAATACAATTTTTTACAGAGATCAAGATGGACGTGGACATGCCTACAATCCCAACATCAACTATTCGGTCGGCAACCAACGGGGCACGTACTGGGTCTACTCCTCCACTCCGCCCAACCAATGCGACTGTATTGACTGCCGCTTCGGGTAGTGGCTCACGAGCAGCCCCATCAATGCCATCCACTCCAGTCGAGCCGCGTCGCATCCGATGCCCGCTATGTCGCCAGAAACATCGACTCCAGCCTTGTGGGCTCTTTAAGGAGCTAACACCGACACAACGCCAGCGTGTTGCCCAGGCACATGAGCACTGTCGCACACGCATGGGACGCAGGAGTGTGTTTCTGCCGTATATTTAAATATAATATTTTTTATGTGAATAAACTTTGTACTGTATAAGAGTAGGATAATAATTAGTGCATATAGTTTTGGTGTCATAAAGAGCTCAACTTCTTCTTGACTCTTTACGTCAACTCTACAGTTAAAAATAAAAACACTCAGCTTCTTTGCTTAGGTCTAATCTTCGACTGAATTTTCTTTATTTCAATTTGTTGTTAATATTCTAATTTGAAGTGCGCGCAGGCACTTATACATGTGTTTATATTTACTTATAATTATTTATTTACATACTGCACACATCTGCATGCATGCCAGAAGAATTTGTTTTATCAGCAAAAATGTGTAAGTAAACTTGATTCGTTTCAAGATAGAGTTCATGTTTGAAGTCTATCTTGAAATGAATATTGCTTATTTATTATTTTTTTCTAGGGAGTGTATGTCAATATGTGACTCTTCCACCCCTAGATTCAATGGTCTCATTGAATGCTGCCAAGTTTTCTTATTATTACTAGTGATTATAAAACTTACTTAAGATTGTAAAAGTATAGTTATAATTTTGTGTCCTCTTATTCCACGCTTTTAGCGTCGCTATTAGACACATCCCTGCAGTGGCTATTGCACTTTTCCTTTTTTTAAATAATTTTTCATTTTTAACGAATTAACAGCTGTCAAAATTGCCACAATTAACATCTATAGTAAAAACGGGTGGTCAATGACATGAGACCAAAAACTAATGACAGTTTTTTTAATGCACTACTATATCGACATTTGGTCAGTTTCGATGTTGTAATGAAAACGCATTTGACACCAACTGTAATACATTTGTAATAATTTACTCCTCTTCTAAATGAGTAAATACGTAAAAAATAGGTGTACTTTTTTTTGAGGAAAAATATTTTGAGTTATTGTAAACAACACAGCGCTCGTATATCAAAATATTCTGAGTATGCAGCATACCATCAAAAATGCCAAGTTTTGCGATGAATTTGTAAGTTGCCAGATTGCAACACTAGTGTTATCAAATCCCGACGAATAACCTACGTATTGCAGTATCGGGTTTTTGTGTCATTATCTAAACTTTTAACCGTTTTTGATGTTATTGCAGATTCTGAGCTTAACAACGAAAAAACTAGCGAATCAAAATTTGGAGTAAGCAATAACTTAGAATATACGTGATTTTCAATCGCCAAAAATTTGTTTCATGGTACTGATTCTCTGTACCAAATTAAAAAAGAGTACGTTTTGAGAGTGACATTGTATCTAAAAACTGTTAAAACAAAAAAAAAAAAACAAAAACAAAAAGTTGAAAAAGCCTGAAGCTAATTATTAAACTTGACGAACATAATACATCGTATTAAAAAACAAATCAAACACCAGGTCGAGTCATGTGCTTTATTACAAAGGGGGGGATTAAAACTGCGATTGAGTATCAAAACATACATATTAACAGAGATCTCAATTTTTAAATTTAATACAACCTAATAATTTCAAACATACAAATCAAAGGAAAAAGGTATATTTAAATATAATATTTTTTATGTGAATACACTTTGTACTGTATAAGAGTAGGATAATAATTAGTGCATATAGTTTTGGTGTCATAAAGAGCTTAACTTTTTCTTGACTCTTTACGTCAACTCTACAGTTAAAAATAAAAACACTGAGCTTCTTTGCTTAGGTCCAATAGGTCTTCGCCTGAATTTTCTTTATTTCAATTTGTTGTTTATATTCTAATTTGAAGTGCGCGCAGGCACTTATACATGTGTATATATTTACTTATAATTATTTATTTACATACTGCACACATCTGCATGCATGCCAGAAGAATTTGTTTTATCAGCAAAAATGTGTAAGTAAACTTGATTCGTTTCAAGATAGAGTTCATGTATGAAGTCTATCTTGAAATGAATATTGCTTATTTATTATTTTTTTCTAGGGAGTGTATGTCAATATGTGACTCTTCCACCCCTAGATTCAATGGTCTTCTTGAATGCCGCCAAGTTTTCTTATTATTACTAGTGATTATAAAACTTACTTAAGATTGTAAAAGTATAGTTATAATTTTGAGCTTGACATGGGACCAATTATTTTTCTTGTGTTTTCCTTATTTGAAAGAGGTTGAATTTGTAGCTCTACAATTAAATTCGTATTTTTATTTCTCTTATATATTAAATATTTTACCAATATTCCTATTGCTTATAATAATATTATGTTTTGAACATGACCACTGTAAATCTAATGTAGAAGGAATAGGCAAAATGATGAAATTAACTGGAGAGAATACACATATATGTGTACAAATTAAACCATTAGTTAGTGGTTTTTATTTTTTAAAAAGGATAGCGGATTCGCGTCCGCGACTTTATTATCAAAATGTTGTCTTAAGACTGAATACAATTTTTACCTTAAGTCTAAATCAAACCTACGCTTGTACCGGGTCACGTTACCTATAGTCAGCAGTTAATCGGATGCGCGTGTGAAGCCGCTAATATTGCTGATGCGACGTCAGCTATTGCTGGGTTTCGGGTTTCGTACTGAGTTGCTGACCGATGGTGGTTATTGTCTGAAGTACAGTGTTAACTCCTCCCCTCTTAAATATGATCGTCCTCGATCATCAATAGAAAGGTAGATCGTTAAATTTTATATAATTTGGAATAATATGAGTTTCTTCTGGAAGGATAACTATTTGACTGATGTTAGGTCTTATTGTCTCCTTTTCTATATACATATTTTATTTCAATCTTCAATCTACCGATGTCAGGCTGCCAAAAGATAGTGTAGCTTTCTTAAGAAAATTTATCCGCTTGATGTTAGTGAGGTGTAATTCTTTTAAAGCTCCCAATGAAAATAATTCAATACGTTCTTTTTCTATTGGGGCTAGTTGCAAAATTGCGGGAATGGCTTCAATCGTTTTCGCTTCGATATTGCTAAATATTTGATTGTTAATTTTGATTGTTGAGTTGTAAAAATATTATGACATAAGTTCCATTTATTTCTTTAGTTTCCCCATCGGCTTCTATTTTTCCATTAAATTTATTCAGCAATATTATTCCAGTTTTTGTTTCTTCGATTGTGGGCACGTGATTCCCGTTTGTTATGGTACATGTGGAATTTAAGCTATTTACTATTATACTTATACAATCGTCTTTACTTAGAATAATTTCTTTACAAATTGCTATTTCGTTAAAATTTTCACATTCATTTTTAATTCCGTATATTTTATTTTTTCCTTTAAGAATTTCTTTATAATCCGTTTTAATTACGTAATTGTTTTCTTTCTTTACAGGTCTTATAATTATTTTTTTAAATGTTTCATAAAAAGTTAACGGAATTTTTATCATATAAAAAATCGTCATAGTACTAAGCAAAGACATTTATCTTTGAGAATTTCAGTGCCTCTTCGGCAGTTTTAAAAGGCATTTGTTCCTTCTTTAGTTTATTAATAGAAAATTTAACTTCATCAATGCTTAATATTGAGTTTATTATATTTTGTTTTGCCCATTGGATGGCATATTTTATATTTATTAATTCTTCTTTGATCAACTTATTCTGTTTTGTAAATTTATCATAATTTCTGTTATAGTATCTTCATCCTTTTTTATGGTATTTAACGTTTTATTGACAATATTTGTTATATTATTTATACGTTTTTCAAATAAATTATTAATAATTATTTGATTATTATTATTTTGGTTCCGTTTATTCAAAGTGTCATTTATAATATTAAGATCATTATGATCAGGAGATCCGGCGATTTATTTCCATGCCGTTCTTAATATGTCAATTGATCTCCTCTTCTTTTTGTTTTCTACTGGTTTAAGGGTGTTGAGGATTTCAAAAGTTTGGGTAGTTTCATGTTTGAGGATAGGATAAAGGAAGTTATGTTTAGGGACTTGAGTGGTTATTTCATTATAAGTTTATGTCAGGAAGAGTTCGTAACGGTCTAGATCAATGAGGTGTATTAGTCTAAGTGTTCCGTCCTGTATTTTTGCATTTCCGTTGTCTATTGTAATGAGTTGAGCTGTACTGTAGTTCAAAATTTTTAAATCTGCTAGTGAAGATGTAATCACCGTGAAGATAATTATAAATTTGGATAAATCCATTGTTCCTAAAATAGATAGTTAAGTTTTTATTAGATATTTGTGAATTATACGTCCTGACATTGTTTTAACTGTTGTTCTATTATTCTCAGATACTATTTTCTTTTTATATTTTAGAGTTAGTTTTGAACCAAGTATTTTATTTATTTTTGCATAAATTATATCTCCTGGGGAATATTCTTTAGGTTCTGATCTTTTGCTGTTATGGTAAGAGAGATCTTGTACCTGTTTTTCCTTAAGTAATATAATATTTTCGTTTCTCTGCTGCTCTAATTGTTGCGGGTCGGTAAAAATTCTATTCCCAAAGAATGTGGCGATGGGTTTGTTTCTGGTTGTTGAATGTATGGTTGAATTATATTCTTGCACAGATTTGAATAATAATTCTTCGAACGTTATTCCTATGTTGTTTGCTTTTAAACATCTCATTATTTCAGAAAGTGTACTATGGAATCTGTCCGTTACTAGTGCTACTGTAGGGTGGTGTGGTATATACGTTAATAGACATTTGGTCCTTTAGTAAAGTTAATATTGTGGCTGAATTGAGAGATTTTTCGTTATCTACTATTACCTATTTTGGTATTCCAAATGAGATCATTAATTCTCTTATTGGGTTTTTTATATGTTCTATTGCTTTGGACTGTATAATTTTAACCTTTATTATTAGCCTTTTTTCTGTCGAGTAAATATCAATGTGTACGATCTCTCCTGGAAACTGAGGAATGGGAGTCTCCTGTAACCGTGGTTTTGGAGGATGTCTATCATATTTATGCTCGCGACATATGGAACATTGTTTAACTGTTTTTTCGATTTTAGAATGCTTGCTTGGAAAGTAAAATTTCTGTAATATTTGTGTTTTGTTTTCGCGACTATTTCTATATGATTATTAATTATTTCTTCCTGTTCTGTCTCTGACACGATGTCTTGAAGTAGGGTTTGTGTGAATCTAATTTTGATATTTGCAAAGTGAAGTGGATATATTTCCTGAATTTTTCCCATTAAGCTTTCTGTAGTGTAGAAACCGTTAAGTAATGCTGGGTCAAGGTGTTGTTTAAATATGTCTATAATGTCTTGTGTCGAATATTCTCGTTTTGTAATTGTATGTCTATGGAAACAGGAAAATGGTATTTCAAACGTATAGTTATCTATGTCACCGATTAAGATGAATAGTTGATTTTTGAAGGCCTTTATCGGTGCTTCAGTAGCTGGGATGAGCTGATGTGCGGAACTTTCGTGTTAACGTCAGTCTGTGGAGGTCTCGATAATGCGTCGGCTACAACGTTTGTCTTTCCTGGTTTGTATTTCATTTCGTAATTGTACTCTTCGAGGATACATTTCCATCTTTTCATTTTTCCGTTATAATTTTTATTACTTAATGCATAGGTTAGGGGTTGATGGTCTGTGAAAATGATTACTATGGGTGAACCATACAAATAACTTCTGAAACTATTAAGTGCCCATATTATTGCCATCATTTCTTTTTCATTTGCGGCGTAATTTTCTTCGGCTTTACTTAGTGAACACGATATGAATGCTATGGGTTTGCCTGACTGTTCTAAGACTGCTCCGAGAGCATAATTAGATGCATCAGTGGTGAGGTGAAAATCTTTATTAAAGTCAGGATATGCTAGAACTACTTCCTTTGAAACGAGTGAGAATTTTATTTTATTGAGGGCTTCTAATGCTGCGCTATTGAGAGGTATCTGCTTTTTACAGGATGCATTTTTTGAAATGCGTCCATCCTCCCCTCTTAAGAGCGAAGTAAGGGGCTTTACTAATTTAGCATAATCCCTTATGAAGCGGCGGTAGTAGCCGGAAAGGCCAAGGAAAGATCTCAAGTCTTTCAATGCTTTCGGACATAGGAAATTTTCTATAGCTTCAACTTTTGAAGGATAGGTTTTTACACTACTTGGTGAAATAATAAAGCCTAGGAACTCGGCTTCATTTCGGAAGAATTCGCACTTGTCCAGTTGAACTTTCCTATTTGCTTCTTTGAGAGTGCGAAAAATTTGTTCAATATTTTGGAGATGACTTTTGTTATGGATAATATCTGGTGTAAACGAGTGTACCTGAAGAAGTCCTGATTTCGCCTTTTTTTTTTTTTTTTTTATAGTAGAAGGAAGCATCGATCGAAAGCCGAAGTGCGGAACTTTAATCCGCTAAACCTAACCTACTCCCACCTCAGATCTCTCCCACGGAACCACCGGATAGGTATTACTTCGTGGGAGGGACAAGACATTTAGGTCTCCTCTATTGCGCGGACTGACGGACGCCTAGTCTGTTGAAAAGATCTCAGTTTGGTCATTATAAATGCTGACGCTTCGCTGACAGCTTTCCATTTATCAGTCGTCTGACACATGAGTGTCGTCAAGTTATCGACCGTAAAACTACCACCGAGTGTGGTTTTTAGCTGTTCCCTTGTATTCGAAAATCGAGGGCAATGAAATAATACATGTTCAGAGTCTTCTATATACTCTGTACACGTCGGACAGTTCGGACTAATGTCATTGTGGAATCGGAAAAGGTAGCTTCTAAAGCATCCATGTCCACTAAGTATTTGGGTCAGATAGAAATCTAAGTCCCCATGTCGTCTGTCTATCCACTAGTGGATGTCAGGTATAAGTCGATGGGTCCAGCGCCCTTTGGGAGAGGAATTCCATCGCTCCTGCCACATTTTGGTACTCTTGTTTCTCTCCTCTGTCCTTACCGATACTGTTTTAGGTGTTGATGACTGGTATAAACGCTCGAGTTCATCTCCCTGGATGTCAATGGGCGGCATGCTGGCTAATACTTCAGCAGCGTCGGTTGATATAGTCCGGAAAGCACTTATTGCAGAAAGCCTATGCACTGCAATTATTTGCTTAGCATACGCTTTTATATCCATTGCCTTTATCCATACTGGTGCCGCATACAGTATTACGGAACTCATTGCCTTCGCTATTAAGAATCGCCGGTTGGAACGCACACAGCCTCTATTGGTCATCATTCTCGATAGGGCATTATAAATTCTGTTTGCCTTGGCAGAAGTATACTCTAAGTGTTCTTTAAATTTTAATTTGGAATCTAATATTACCCCCAGATACTTTTAATTGCGGCTGCGAGGTAATCTTGCATTCCCCTATGGTGAGCTCTATTCGTTCTTCTATCTTCCTAGTGCTTATCAGTAAAACTTCCGTTTTTTCCTCCGCCAGTTTCAGACTCATAGAAGAGAACCATTGCCGTAGACTATTTAAGCACTCATTACATTTATTTCTCAGGTCGGCTAATTGTTTGGCGACTGCTACCACCATGAGGTCGTCCGCATAAGCTACTAGTTTCACGTCTGTTGGTTGCTGTCTTCTTAGCACCCCGTCATACATAAGGTTCCATAATAGTGGGCCTAACACTGAGCCTTGTGGTACTCCACTCGAGATAGAGTAGCTCTTGGTGCCTTCGTCCGTCTCAAAAATCAGCTTTCTGTTTCTAAAGTAGCTCGTTATTATGTTTATGAGGTACTCAGGGGCCCGTATTTCATCCAGGGCTTTAAGTATGTCTGCCCATTTTGCTGAGTTGAACGCATTTTTGACATCCAGGGTTATCAGCGCACAATACTTTTTTGATCCACCTTTCCATCTTTTTCCACTTACTGCACATTTCGCAATATCGACGACTTCTCGTAGTGCGTCAATAGTGGATCTCTTTTTTATGAAGCCGTATTGTCTCTCTGATAATCCGCCGGCTTTTTGGATTGCTAGTTCCAAGCGGTTTCTTACAATGCTTTCGTACACTTTCCCAATCGTGTCGAGCATGCAAAGGGGTCGATATGATAAAGGTTCTTCTGGTGGCTTTTTTTGCTTTGGGAGTAAAACCAGGCGCTGAATCTTCCACGGATCGGGGAACACCTCTTCTAATATACACGCATTGTACATGTTAATAAATAAACTGGGTCTAAGAGTTATGGCTTCTTTAAGGGCTCTATTTGGTATACCACCTGATTTCGCCTACTATGGTAGTAGTGTAGGTTAGGTTTTCGTTTGGATCGGAAAATAACTGAGAATATTTGTTTGCAAGTTTTTGAATGAGGAATTTCTGAGAAGGTGTCATATGTTCTATCCTTACGTCAATACTGTTTACTGTAGGAGAAAGCTTCTGTTTTATTCTTATTTCTTTACCGTTACCGAATTTAATTATGTCATCGCGAATGTTTATAGTTGCATTGAGGCGTTTGAGGCTATCGTTTCCGATAATACCATCAAAAGATTTCAGTCCTGGTAGGATAAAAAATTTGAAACTCGAGTTATCTATTTGAGCTAGATTAATTATTGTATGATGGGTACTTTGAATCTTTCCTGCTATGGAATTTGCAAAAAAAGCTTCTTCGTTAGGAATTGGTTTTGCTACAAGTTGTGGTTGTATGTAATTTTTACTTGATCCTGTATCTATAAGTATTTTTAAAAAATTTCCGTTCTTCGTTCTAAATTCTATATAAGGCAACGAAGAACTTTTCATCCTAAAAAATTAATATCTATGTAGTCGGGTTGGCTATTCTCATGAACTAGTTATTCGATTTGTTCGTTGTTTAACATTGCTTCGTATTCTTCCTTTGTCGATGTCAAGATTTGTTCGTCATGGTGGTCATATGTGGCTTGTTGGTCATATAGATCTTCTCTATCGGTTTCTATATGGAAGTTCCTTTGTTGTTTGAAAGGCACTTGTGGAGGGCAATTTGACGGTCGTTTCCAAGCTTGGTTATTGGGTGCATTTCTATTCATATAGTTAACCGCTTTTGTATGTAGGGAATGGTCTACATCCATTGGCTCTGGACGCGGAAATCCGAAAGGACGTGGGGGTTGTGGCCTAGCGGGATGTTGATATGTTGGCCGAAAGTTTAGAGAATTGCTATAGTTGAAATTTGATTGTTGCCGTTGCTGAGGCACGTAATTCGGTTTAGATAAATATGGCTTAGGAATGTAAGCCAATTGTGGGTAGAATTCGTTGGTGGCCTTTTTAGGCGGAAGAGGTGGGCGAAAGTCCTGAGCTTTTCTAACGTGGGAATTATTATTGATCGCGTAATGCGAACGAAATTTCTGGTTTTCTAACTTAAGACATAAGTGAAGAGCTTGAGTGAGGTCTACGGGTTCTCTCATGCCAAGGAGCCTTGGCAAATCGCCATTCAGTCCTCGAATAAAAGTGTCAAGGGCTTTGTCACGATAAGTTCGTGTGAGTAAATGCATGGATTCAGCACCGATTTCCATGCAACCAAGTTTATTAAGAATGAGAGATAGGTGCGAATATACCCTTTGGTAAAATTCCTGAATAATATGGCTACCTTGAACTAATGACGTCATTTGGTACTCTAAGGTACCTACGTCCCTTTTATCGGCGTAATGGAGAGTAACGCATTATGAAATAGCCTTCCATTCTAAAGGTGTGTTATATGATTCGAGGGCAATGTCTGCGTTGCCCACGATTTTGTTTCTTACTATGTTAAGGATACCGAAGTATTTTGGCGATCCTCTTTGAGGTTCGTATATTTCCAAAATTCTGTCCACGCTTTTCTTCCAGGAACTGAATTCTTCTGGATTCCCAGAGAATTAACGAAGACATCTTACCACGTCAGGGATTTTGTCTAAGTCGTTGATATTGTTTGTCAGTGTAGGGTCTATAGTCACGTCAGTTAAGTTTGCAAAGTTTGCGTTTGGATTAAGCACAGCTTGGACTACGTTTCGTCCTTCTTGTCTTAAAATGTTTGTGACCACACCACTTATAATATTGGGTAATTGTTCCAGATTCATTTCGCCAGAATTTGGAAGAGGATGGGATGTTTGGGTATTACTTGCGGTGGGTGCGTTTATCACAGCAGGTCGTATGGGGTTGTTTGGCATAGTTTTATTGGATATTTTGAGGATATTATTGTTTTTAGTTATATGTCCTTATCCTCTGGAGGGTCCCTTTGGTGGTGAATCGCAGAGTTGGACTGTAGTTATTAAGAAGCGGAGGGTCCCCCGTTAGGTGGTGAATCTCGGCTCTTTCGTTCTTATAATTTATTGGCTGTACAAGCCGTTCTTATTTTGTTTATAGTTTATAATTCTCTGGAGGGTCCCCCGTTAGGTGGTGAATCGCAGAGAATTTAATTTTTATAAGCTGGAGGGTCCCCCGTTAGGTGGTGAATCGCAGCTTTTATATTTATTATTTTATTGGCTGTACAAGCCTGTTGTTATTCAACGTATTCTTTAGGGTTAGCTTACATATAAATTTCAAACTTAAGGTTAATTAATTGTAATTTGGCAAATGTTTTTTTTATTAATGTTTTTAAATTATTCTTAAATTCTCTTGTTTTTTAATAATCGCTTTCCACTTTTTTTCAAATGCTTTATAAATTTCTTAATCTGAATTAATGTTTTAATTTATTCTTAAATAAAAATTATCTCTGGTTTTTTTAATATCTCTTTCCATTTTTTTTTTCAAATGCTTTATAAATCTCTTAATTTTTTAATTAATTTATTTAATATTTCTTAATCTATATGCCTACTTATATCTAGCCTTCTGGCGCAAGGGGTGTCGTCCCGTTTGCTGTCCTACTAGGGTCCGTCGTTGCGCATGTGGTGGAGGGTGCGTTTCCTTCCTATCGGATCCTAACGCTTTCAGTCCGGTGTAAGGGGACAGCTTCCCAACTGGATATCTTTGGTCCTTCGACGTTATTATTCTTTATCCTTTGGGGCTCCGGTAGCCGCTTTTGTGTATTACTCGGTATTGTAATTTTTACTCACTCGCGTAACCTTACTTTTCAGTTTTCAGGCTTTCACTACCTTCGCGCGTTGAAGCTGTCCCTGCTCGGGCGCCAATTAAATCATTAGTTAGTGGTTTTTTTTTTTTAAAAGGATAGCGGACTCGCGTCCGCGTCTTTATTATCAAAATGTTGTCTTAAGACTGAATACAATTTTTACCTTAAGTCTAAATCAAACCTACGCTTGTACCGGGTCACGTTTCCTATAGTCAGCAGTTAATCGGATGCGCGTGTGAAGCCGCTAATATTGCTGATGCGACGTCAGCTATTGCTGGGTTTCGGGTTTCGTACTGAGTTGCTGACCGATGGTGGGAATTGTCTGAAGTGCTGTGTTAACTTACATATGCATATGTGTGTGTAATTGCCTGGTATGCCGCGATCGGCATCTGTCTTCCTTATTAGTTTTTGTTAGTGGGTGAGCGTGTGCAGACGTAAAGTGAAAATAAATTAATATGTATTTGAATTTTGAATTTAATATTCCAAGGAGTATTTTATTTAATTGTCTGTGGGTTTGCTGCAATTATATAATCTATTTATAGAAAACAATAGGTTATGGGCCCAGATATATATGGCGGTTATTTAATTTGTTCTTTGGTTATATTAATAAAATAAGTACAAGTGTAAACTAGTGAAATAACTGTGCAAAGAGTTGCAGTGAATAAATAAATATTGTGATTTATAATTTGCATACTTGCAGACACATAAAAACATAAACGTTTGAATTTCACAATATTGCGTATTGCACTTTACACACAGCGGGCAGTTTTTGGAACGTAGCTTGAACTGTACTTGGTTTGCTTGTTTGTGTGTATACACAGTAGGGTGTGCCATTTTGAGACAACCTTTTTTTTCAACTGAAAAACAGGCTCAAAACTTTCGAAATGTGTAAAAAAAACGTCACTCAAAAGATGAGCTCTTAATATTAATATTAAGAGGTGCCTCTTTCAAGTTTTCTGTTTTCTATATAAATAACATGGAAAAAATTAATTTTTTTTGTGGTGGTTATTGTGCGGAGGTTTTATATGTGCACGCGATGGCTGCCAGTAGGGATGATAAACTAGATTCCAATTCTACTCGAGAATCGAGTTTTCTCGTAAAATAATCGATTTTTCGAATGCCAAGAACCGATTCTTAATCGAAGATCGATTTCGAAAAATCGATTATTTAACGAGAAAACTCCATTATCGAGTAAAATTGGAATCTAGTTTACCATCCCTACTGGCAGCCATCGCGTGCACATATAAAACCTCAGCACAATAACCACCACAAAAAAAATGATTTTTTTTCCATGTTATTTATATGGAAAACAGAAAACTTGAAAGAGGCACCTTTTAATATTAATATTAAGAGCTCATCTTTTGAGTGACTTTTCATTTTATACATTTAGAAAGTTTTGAGCCTGTTTTTCAGTTGACAAAAAAAGGTTGCCTCAAAATGGCACACCCTAATACACAGTGATATAAATATATTTATATGTGTGTGTATGCAGATATTAAAGTAACAAATTCTATTTTGAGCACAGACACACGTATACATCCAGACGTTTTGTGGTTTTGCTACGCCGTTATTCTTTGCTGATCAAAATAGAAAAACCAAAACGAAACATAAAACCATTCGACGGAGATAAGTACTCAACTTGGAAATTTCGTGTTAAGCCTTTGTTGGAGGAAAGTGAATTATTAGAGGTAGTTGAGAAGGTGCCAGACCAAATAACTGATCAGTGGCAAAAGAAGGAGCGCAGTGCGAAAAATATAATTATAGAATATCTTGGTGATTCTTTTCTAATTTTTGCAAACTCCGAAAATAGCGCTAAACAAATATTTGCAAATTTAGTTGCCATATATGAGCGCAGAAGCTTAGCTTCACAATTATCAATCAGGAAGCAACTGCTGGCATTGAGGATAAAAGGCGACACAAATTTATTAAATAATTTTAATGTATTTGACGAACTAGTGACAAACTTAATTGCGGCAGGTGCTAAAATGGATGAGATGGACCAGGTATCCCATTTACCTTTAACTCTTCCATCCAGTTTTTATGAAGTAATAACAGCGATCGAAACCTTATTAGAGAGTAATTTAACGTTAGCGTTCCTTAAAACCCGTCTCCTCGATCATGAAATTAAATTAAAAACAGTCTGTAAGGACACGAGTGGTAAGGTATTGCAGGCTGTTAGTTAAAATGAAGCCAAAATTTAAAAATTAGAAACAGCCATTTAAAAAGAATTTTAAGCCAGATTCTAAATGTTTCCATTGTGGCAAGGCAGGCCACTATATAAAGGATTGTTTTATTTTTAAGAAAAGTTTAGATAATCAAAACAAAGAAAAGCAGAAACAGGCTCAATTAACAAATACTCAACCAAATCAGGAATTTGCTTTTATGATGAGGAGTATGAGTAGTTTGCCAGAAGAGAGCGACATTTTGTTTATAATTGATTCAGGCGCTTCTGATCACCTCATCAAAGATGCTGCATTGTTTGCTGGCATGACCATTGAGTTTAATCCAGGAGGTGTCAGAGTCACAAAGAATGGCCAATTGGTTTTCGATGGAAACAGTGAGTATAACGTTTCGGTTATTAAATTTCAATTGAATCATAAAGTATATCTATCAAAAATTAAACACAAGGCTGAGTATCGTTTATGGCATAGAAGGTTGGGGTATATTAGTTTTGGCAAATTTATGGAAATTAAACGTAATAATTTATTTAAAGATAATCATTTAATAAAGAACATAGAGTTAAATACTGAACTATGTGAGGCTTGTATTAATGGAAAGCACTCGAGACTTAAATTTGAAAATATTAAAGATAAAGAAAATATGAAACGACCTTTATTTGTAGTGCATTCGGATCTTTGTGGTCCGATAACACCTTCTTCAATTGATAATAAGAATTATTACGTAGTTTTTCTAGATCAGTATACACATTATTCTGTGACTTATTTATTAACATGTAAGTCCAATGTATTTTCTATGTTTAAAGACTTTGTTGCAAAAGGTGAAGCTCACTTAAATGTGAAAGTAGTAAACCTATATATTGACAATGGTAGGGAATATCTTTCTAATGAAATGTGAGAGTTCTGTATAGAAAAAGGCATTAGCTATCATTTAACGATTTTCTACACTCCACAATTAAATGGTGTAGCTGAGCGTATGATCAGAACGATAACTGAAAAGGTTCGGGCAATGATTAATGGAGCTAATGTGAGTAAACAATTTTGGGGTGAAGCTGTTTTAACAGAGACATTCTTGATAAATAGAAGTCCAAGTAGATCATTGCATAGCGTAAAGAAAAGACCATATGAGATGTGGCATGACAAAAAGCCAACTTTGAAATACCTTAAGATATTTGGTTCAACAGTATATGTATGTTCACAATAAAGTGAGAAGGCGAAAATTTGATGAGAAGTCAATCAGGTGTATACTTGTAGGATATGAACTAAATGGTCTCAAATTGTGGAATCAAGAAAGTTTATGACAGCTAGAGATGTTGTGGTAGATGAAACAAATGTTTTAAATTCTAGGACTGCAGATAGCTGTCCTGAACAGCTTGAGGACTCTGTAATGGAACTTGAAAGTAATGATCAAGTTGAAGGCTCTGTGTTGGAAAATGCGGATAAAGAGCAAACAGTTGAAACTTTGTATGAGAATACAAAGAATGAAGAGTCAGTTATTCCATTGGGAATGGAAGGAAATATTGAGAAATCTGATATTTTAAATACAGATGAGCAGCCTAGTGAAAATTCCACAAATCTAGATAATGCCGATCCAGTTATAAATACTGGAGATAACTCGCAACATTCTGACGTAATCAGAAGAAGTTAAAGATTAAAAGATAAACCTAAATTGTCATATAGATTATTAGAAAAATGCCTAATGAATGCTCAGACATGTTTCAATGGTATTCCAACTAGTTATGAAGAAGTAAAACATCGAAGTGATCGAGTTTATTGGAAAAAAGCAATTCAAGATGAATTGCAATCACATTCTGAAAATAATACTTGGTCATTAATAACAAAACCCGACAACAAAAATATTGTTGATTGCAAGTGGGTGCTTACAATAAAACAAGATGAATGTGGTAATTTAGTTAGGTACAAAGCTAGACTTGTAGCACGAGGCTTTACCCAATAATAAGTACTTAACAGATTATGATGAAACATTTGCACCTGTTGCACGAATATCTAGTTTTCGCTTTATGCTAGCGCTTTCAAACCAGTATGGTTTAAAAATGCATCATATGGATGTAAAAACAGCATTTTTAAATGGAATTTTAAAAGAAGAAATTTATATGAGAGTTCCTGAAGGGTTAGTACATAATGATAATACAGTCTGTAAATTAAATAAAGCTATTTATGGTCTTAAACAAGCAGCTAGGTGCTGGTTTCAAATGTTTGAGGATTCTTTAAAAGAAGTAGGATTTGTAAATACAGGAGTCGATCGTTGTATTTACATAAAAGACAAAAGAGATATTTCTGAAAATATCTATGTATTATTATATGTTGATGATGTTATAATAGTTACTGAAAATATTGTTCCAATGTCTAAATTTAAATCATATTTAATGAGTAAATTTAAAATGATTGACTTGTTAGATATTCGATTTTTTATAGGAATAAAAATAGAGAGAACAGAAAATCAAATGTATATGAGTCAATCAGCTTATATAAATAATGTGTTAAGTAAATTTAATATGCAAGATTGTAAACCTGTCAGTACACCACTTCCCAGCAAAATAAACTATGAAAATTTAGCATCAGATGAATTGATTGATGCACCATGACGGAACGTGATTGGTTGTTTAATGTACATAATGTTATGTACACGTCCAGACTTAAGTGCATCAATAATCATATTGAGTCGCTATACAAATAATAATAATAAGGAACTATGGCAATGCCTAAAAATAGTTCTGAGGTATCTAAAGGGTACGGTTGATTTAAAATTAACTATTAAGAGAAATCTTAATTACGAAAATATTATTATTGGATATGCAGATTATGATTGGGCAGGAAGTGAAACAGATAGGAAAAGTACAACTGGCTTTCTGTTTAAAATGTTTGAGAGTTGTTTGATTAGTTGGTGTACAATGAAACAAAGAAGAAGAAAGGATAGCAGCTTTTTCGACAGAAGCAGAATATATGGGATTATTTGAAAGTGTGAGAGAGTCATTATGGTTGAAGTCGTTAATCTCTGAAATTAAACTTAAATTAGATAAGCCAATAAATTTTTATGAAGACAACCAAGGATGCATAAGCATAGCCAATAATCCAACTTGCCATAAACGAACAAAGCATATAGATATAAAATACCATTTGACTAGAGAACAAATCGAATGTAAACTTATATCTCTTGAGTGTATCCCTACAGAAATGCAGTTGGCTGATGTCCTGACAAAACCATTACCTACGCCCAGATTCATTCAACTACGGCAGCAACTGGTATTTAATAAATAAACTTAATTTTCACAACATGGATATTCTGAATAATTCATAAATTTTTGAATATGAAATATATTAAAATGAATTTAGCTTTGGATCTTTAAAAACTTTAATGAATTTTTTTTTTTTTTGGAGATATAATATGTTAAAATTAATTTAACTTAAGATTTTTGATCTTTAATGAACTTAATTTTGTTTTTGAATATAAAATATGTTAAACTTAGTATATGAATTTATATTATTATTTATAATTATTAGTATTACTAATTTTGAATGGTCTGATTAGGTTTTAGGGTTTCCCTAATCCTTTGCAGCAAATGCTGGCCCATGAATAATTGTATCTCCCCAGAAAGCACATGCTCGTCGTATAAGAAATTTTGTAACTCTTGAATAACATTTAAATTTTTTTTCATTGAAACTTTTGAAGAGGTGTGTTGAACATGAATACTGTAAATCTAATGTAAGAAGGAATAGGCAAAAGACTTCAATGATGAAATTAACTGGAGAGAATACACATATATGTGTACATATGCATATGTGTGTGTAATTGCCTGTTATGCCGCGATCGGCATCTGTCTTCCTTATTAGTTTTTGTTAGTGGGCGAGCGTGTGCAGACGTAAAGTGAAAATAAATTAATATGTATTTGAATTTTGAATTTAATATTCCAAGGAGTATTTTATTTAATTGTCTATGGGTTTGCTGCAATTTTATAATCTATTTATACAAAACAATAGTATGCTTATGCCATAAATTACATTTTTGTGTATTTTTAATTCTTCTAATTTGTTAATATTTTTTCCTTGATTTATTATTATCTTTACAATTTTTCTATTGTCACAATCTTATTTCATTTTTATTTTATATGCATTTTTAATCAAGATAGTATCGTCTTCGATCATTGTGTCATTGTTATATTCGTATTTACATTGGTTAAACGGACAAACGTTAATTTCTTTTAAGTTTTTGAAATGCGCTCCTTTTGTATATTTATATATTTTGTTTCCTATTGTAATTGCATATTTCTGTTCTCCATTTCAAAATGTTGCGTTATTAGTATCGTAATTTTCGCCATATTAATCCTGAAGTTTAAATTTTCGTTTAACTTGAGTCTTAAATGTTTTTTTAAACTTTGAATTTTTAGATATTAAGTGATTTCCCTCTTCTTTAAAGTTGTCTACTCCCTTGTAACTTGGTTGTGTTTTGTTAACTCTATGATTCTTTATATATTTATCCTGAAAATCTTGTATGGTTACCCCGTTTTCTTTTTTATTGATATTATTTATTATATTTTCTTTTTGCTTTTGTAATTTTTCCGCGAGTTTGTTTAATTCTTGTTCGGAAAGTAAGTTATTTATGAAATCAATTGGCCCCTTTTTTGTCGTAGAATGTATGGTATTATTATAAGCATTTATTGCTTTGAATACTTTCTCTTTCAGATTGTCGTTGTTACTTGCATCAGCATTAAAAAGTCTGAAGTGTTCATTCAAAGTAAAGTGTAATCATTTAACATCTACATTTCCTGTTTTATTATAAGTGGTCGTTAGGTGTAGGCTTATTTTATTATCTTTTAAGAATTGTTTTATTGGTACTGTATCTAATTCATCGTCTGTTATTAAAGTTTTCAGTTGGCCTAAATATTGAATTCTTTTCTTTATGGCATTTACAATTAATATCCAAGTTCTGCCCTTTATGATTTGGCTGTTGCATATTATGTCGATGCTTGTAAGGTACATTACGCCTCTTTGTGGGTACCAAATATCAAAATGAACAATTTCATTATGTTTTTTAGGAGTTGCCGTAATATTTAAACTATGTTTAATAGGGTTTTTGTCGAACTTTCACAATTATTTATGTATTTCTGCATTTCTTTTTGTAATTTGGGGTAGTAGTGTGTTTTTTTTATTTCCTCAAATATTTCATTTATTCCCCTGTGATTATTTTCCAGATGTTTCTCTTATCAATATTAAGATTTCGTCTTTGTCTGTTACACCTTTAAAAATTATGATTATTATTCATTATTTTTAGATTTGCATTATTTGCAAAAAAAATATATATATCTCTTGAATTTGTAGAAATAATTTGTCATCTGGGCAGTAAAATACTATTAATCCTTTTTCCGGTAGGTTCTCTTGCATTATTTTTAAAATATCGCTTTCAAATGTTACATTTATTATGTTTCTTAATTTCCTTTGATGTATTATTTTCTTTGTTATTGATTGCCTTTGCGCTCTTTGAATTATAAGTTGATTTTTATATATATTGATTGCATTTTCTGTTATTTTTATGGAATATGTACTATCCGTTTCTGCACTATGTATGTACAGTATCTATGTCGTTATCATTGAATATTTCATTTAAATTTAATTCTACCATATTATTATTTTCATAATTTAGTCTGCTTAGACCATCTGCAATTACATTTTCTTTACCTTTAATGTATAAAGTATCGAAATCAAATTCATTGAGTTAAATTTTCCACCTTTTTAATTTTGAATTAGGTTCCTTTATATTATTTAACCAAACCAATGGAAGATGGTCTGTTTTAATGGTGAATCTGCGACCAAAAAGGTATGGGCGAAAATGTTTAGTGGCCCACACTATGGCTAACAACTCTTTCTCTATAGTGCTATAATTTTTCTCATGTCCATTCAAAGTACGATTGGCATCGTACTGAAATTGTTTTGTTATCTTGCATAAGGACTGCTCCTAGAACAAAATTACTCGCATCTGTCACAAGAGTAAAAGTTTTAGTGAAATCTGGGTGGATTAAAATGGGGCAATTTTTTATCAACCTTTTTAATTTAAAGAAAGAGTCTTTGTAATCTTGAGCCCTTTTTTAAATATTTTATCAAATGGTGTGCTATTTTAGAGTAGTCCTTAATAAACCTCCTATAGTATCCCGTAATACCTAAAAATGCTTTTATTTCCTTTACACTTCTTGGAGGTAGAATCTTTTCTATTGCTTCCACTTTTTGAGGGTTTGGTTTAATACCATCTTTTATAATTAAGTGACTAAGCAATTTTGTTTCTTGTCTTAGCAAATCGCATTTATTAATTTGGATCTTTAGATTTTTTTATTTTATTCTCATTAAAATGTTTCTCAATGATTCTAGGTGCTCTTCTACGCTTGTAGAAAATACTAGAATATCGTCCATGTACACAATGCAAATTTTGCCGATATATTCTTTTAATATATCATTCATTAGCCTTTTAAAAGTTGCTGGTGCATTTCGCAATCCGAAGGGCATTCTTAGAAATTCATAATGTCCATTTACAGTTGAGAATGCTGTTTCAATTTGATGAAAACCTTTGGCTAAGTCGAAAGTTGAAAAATATTGACATCTTCCCAATTTGTCAAATATATCGTCAATATTTGGATTTGGAAATCTGTCCTCCGTAGTTACTCTGTTCAACTTCCTGTAGTCGATCACAAGACGCCATTTTTGTTCATTGGTTGCGTCCAGCTTCTTTGGTACTAGCCAAATAGGGCTATTGTAAGGACTATATACCATGTATACCTTGGGTTATCATTTGGTCTATTTGTTTTTCTATTTCCGGTTTGTGTACTTCTGGGTATCGGTAGATTTTAGAGTAAACCGGAATATCATTTTTGGTTATTATTCTATGTTTTGTTGAACTTGTAAATGTTAAATTATCATCTTCGTTGTAAAATACGCTTTTATATCTTTTTAGAATATTTATAAGTTTATTTTTGTCTAAGCCGTTAAGGTGATTGGTGTCAACGAATTCTGTGACGCATTTATCTTTTATGTCATTACAGAATATTTCTACCTCATTTTCTTTATAGCTCATTTCGTTATATATTTCTTCTTCTTTTGTTAGATAAAAAGCCAGTATTATTTTATTTGTTTTTATAATTCTGTTTGGGTAGTCTATTATCGCATTTATCTTCGTTAAGATATTGTTACCAATAAGTCCGTCAAAGTTCTTGTTAAATTACATTCCAGGAATTCACATATGATTTCTTTTTCATTAAATATTGGGAATCTGCAAAGTTTCTTAACTTCCGTTTTTCTTCCTATAGCTGTGACTTGCACATCTACATCCCTCTTCCATTTCGGGTTACAAACATTTTCGTTAATCTAACTGAACTCTGCTCCAGTGTCAATGATGAAATATAACTTTCTCATGTGTGTATCTATTATTATATAGGGTAATTGTTTTATGGATCCCACTAAAAATTTGCATTTGCATTGCCAATATCCATAGGTTCTAGTTTATTGCGATTTGATATTGCGGACCGATTATGATTATAGTTTCCTGATTGGTTGTAATTCTGCGTTTGATTCCCGTCTCTTTGTTGATTAAAGTTTATTTGTGGGTTGAAATTTCCCTGTTGGGATAGCCACCGTTATACCGGTTTTGTGGCATATAACTGTTATGTCTGTTATAACTACTATTATAAGTGGGGATATTATTTATATTTTGGTTGTGTTGGGAAAATGTTCTATTGTTAACGTTATCGCTAAAATTAGTTCTACGGTAGCTATTTGGGTTAGGATCTTCCCTTTGTTGCCCTAGCGCTGTGAAGCCTTGATATCTAGTTTTTAATATTATTTTGTATGACTTTTCTAGGCTATCCGGGTCTTTTGCTATAATCATAGTTTTAGTGGGTTCTTGGAGATGTTCCTTAAATGATTTCAGTGCTATCCTATTAACTTCATTCGTTGAGAAATTTAGCTCATTATGCGCTAATTATGTAGTTTATTCCTAATTTTATTTATTTTAAAATAGTAATTTTCTATTGTTGAGTCAAGACTGATGATTTTCAACTCAGCCAAGTTCCGCTGAACTTCTCTTTTCCCCAAAATTGCTCAGAAGTATTTCTTTCAATGTTTCCCAATCACTACCTTGTCCATATCTGTGAATTATTTCCCTAGTTTTTCCTACGCATTTTCCTTTCAGAAAATTGAATAAATTTTCACATCAAAATTTAGTATTGTGGGTAATAAGGTTTCAATTTGCTTAATGAAGTCCGTTAATTGGTTTGGATCTCGTCCATCAAAGTCTGCAATTCCGTTAATATAGTTCAAAGTGAGTTTAGAAAGTGTTATGGTAGATGTTTCCATTTTGAGAAAATTTTATTTCGAGTGAAAATTGTATAACAAAAAACAAAAGGTTCGTATTTATTTTGATTCAACTTAGTTTTATGTAATAAGTTCCTACTGTGTATCTTAATTGATCTTGTATAGTTTGAGAAGAAATCTAGTCGAGACACATTAGCAATTTTATCATTACAGTTTTAGAGTCACTGTTTTAGTGAAACATTATTATTTGTTTTTGATTTTGCAACACTCTGTATACGCACGATTGAATTTTTATTTTACAATATTGTGCAATAGTTTTTACACATTGCTTTGTATTTTCTTACTCACTATAAAAAAATTTAAAATATTTATATATATATATGTATTTTTCTTACTTTGGTTTGTTCTGCTGTTGCTTTCGTTGTAATTGCTGTTACAGCTGCTGCTGTTGCTTTATAGGTTGCATCCAAATTTAGATAACCGCTACCGTTGTACGAATGTTTTTCCCAGGGTTACAAAACATTTTTTAAATTTAAAATTTTAAACCCGCTCCATTAATTGCTAAAATATTTTTCATGTTTTTATTATTTTGGGGAAATTTGTTTTTGGTATACAAATTAATTTGCTTTATTGCAATACCCATAGGTCTATTTATTGGGATTTGTTTGCACCGTTTTTTATTTTCCTGATTGTTTTAAATTTGCGTTTGATTCCGCTCTTTTATTAAATTTAGTGGTTTAAATTTCCCTTTATACCACCTTAAGGTTTTTTTCGTTATGTCTTTATAATACTATTAAAAGTGGGGATATTATTTAATTTTGGTTTTTTGGGAAAGTTCTTTGTTAACGTTATTAAAATTATTTCTGGTAGCTATTTGGTTGGATCTTTTGGCCAGCTGTCCTTGATATCTAGTTTAAATTATTTTGTATGACTTTTCTAGGCTTCCGGGTCTTTTGCTATAATTGTTTAGTTTCTTGGAGATGTTCCTTAATGTTCGTGTTTCCTTTTCCTTTTCGTTGAGAAATTTAGCTTCATTATGCGCAAATGTGTTACCTTTTTTATTTATTTTAAATAGAAATTTTCGTTGGTCAAACTGATGATTTTCAACTCCCTTTCCTAAACTTCTCTTTTCCCAAAAGTCAAAGTTTTCTTTAATTTCCAACACTACCTTCCATTTGTAAAATTTTTTTATTTTCCTAGTTTTCCTTTCGATTGAATAATTTTACATCAATTTGTTGTTATATTCAATTTGAATGAGTCCGTTAATTGGTTTATCTCGTCATCAAAGTCTGCTTCGTTTATGTCGTGAGAGAAAGTTGTTAGGGAGATTTTTCCATTTTGAGAAAATTTTATTTCGATGAAATTGTATAACAAAAACTAGGTTCGTATTATTTGTTTAATTATTTTATGAAAAGTTCCTACTGTGATTTTTTGATCTTGGTATGGAGGAATCTTCGGCACTTACTTTTATCATTACAGTTTGGTCACTGTTTAGTGAAACTTATATTTGTTTTTATTTTGCAACACTTGTATAGCACGTTAATTTTTTTTAATTTGTGAATATTTTCACATGTTTGTATTTCTTATCACTAAAAAATTTAAAATATTTTATATATAAATGTTTTTCTTACTTTTTTGCTGCGTTCTTTCGTGAAGCTGTTACAGCTGCTGCTGTTGCTTTATAGGTTGCATCCAAATTAGATAACCGCTACCGTTGTACGAATGTTTTTCAGTAAAAATCACACTTTATTTATTTATATATTTTGAACGCTCATTATTTGCTGATATTGTTTAATGTTTTTATAATATTTTAGTAATGTTTTTGTATAGTTCTATTAATGTTTTTTATTAAATATGTATATATTTCTTTGCACTATCAATGCTGTCGCTTTCATTAGCTTCCCAAAAATTGTTAGTTTGAGAGTGTGTTATCAACTCTTTTCCAATTGATTAATTGTGAATTCTTGACTTCCTTATCCCCAGTTGTGGTTCACTTACTAACTTCCCAAAATTGTTAGTTTATCCTCGTCGCCAGTTTTAGTGTCATAAAGTGCTCAACTTCTTCTCGGGTCTTTATATCAACTCTACAGTTAAAAATAAAAACACTGAGCTTCTTTGCTTAGGCCTAATCTTCGACTGAATTTTCTTTATTTCAATTTGTTGCTTATATTCTAATTTGAAGTGCGCACTTTACTTGTGTTTATATTTACTTATGTTTCTTCTTCTTCTTCTTTACTGGCGTAGACACCGCTTACGCGATTATAGCCGAGTCAACAACAGCGCGCCAGTCATTTCTTCTCTTCGCTACGTGGCGCCAATTGGATATTCCAAGCGAGGCCAGGTCCTTCTCCACTTGGTCCTTCCAACGGAGTGGAGGTCTTCCTCTTCCTCTGCTTACCGCGGCGGGTACTGCGTCGAATACTTTCAGAGCTGGAGTGTTTTCATCCATCCGGACAACATGACCTAGCCAGCGTAGCCGCTGTCTTTTAATTCGCTGAACTATGTCAATGTCGTCGTATATCTCGTACAACTCATCGTTCCATCGAATGTGATATTCACCGTGGCCAACGCGCAAAGGATCATAAATCTTTCGCAGAACCTTTCTCTCGAAAACTCGCAACGTCGACTCATCCGTTGTTGACATCGTCCAAGCCTCTGCACCATATAGCAGGACGGGAATTATGAGTGACTTATAGAGTTTGGTTTTTGTTTGTCGAGAGAGGACTTTGCTTTTCAATTGCCTACTTAGTCCGAAGTAGCACCTGTTGGCAAGAGTTATCCTGCGTTGGATTTCTAGGCTGACATTGTTGGTGGTGTTTACGCTGGTTCCAAGATAGACGAAATTATCTACAGTTTCAAAGTTATGACTGTCAACAGTGACGTGAGTGCCAAGTCGCGAGTGCGACGACTGTTTGTTTGATGACAGGATATATTTCGTCTTGCCCTCGTTCACTGCCAGACCCATTTCTTTTGCTTCCTTGTCCAGTCTGGAGAAAGCAGAAATAACGGCGCGGGTGTTGAGGCCGATGATATCAATATCATCGGCATACGCCAGCAGTTGTACACTCTTATAGAAGATGGTACCTTCTCTGTTGAGTTCTGCAGCTTGAACTATTTTCTCCAGAAGCAGGTTGAAAAAGTCGCACGAAAGGGAATCGCCTTGTCTGAAACCTCGTTTGGTATCGAACGGCTCGGAGAGGTCCTTCCCGATTCTGACGAATCTTTTCGTGTCGCTCAACGTCAGCTTACACAGCCGTATTAGTTTTGCGGGGATACCAAATTCAGACATCGCGGCATTAAGGCAGCTCCTTTTCGTGCTGTCGAAAGCAGCTTTGAAAGCGACGAAGAGGTGGTGTGTGTCGATTCTCCTTTCACGGGTCTTTTCCAAGATTTGGCGCATCGTGAATATCTGGTCGGTTGTTGATTTACCAGGTCTAAAGCCACACTGATAAGGTCCAATCAGTTTGTTGACGGTGGGCTTTAATCTTTCACACAATACGCTCGACAGAACCTTATATGCGATGTTGAGGAGGCTAATCCCGCGGTAGTTGGCGCAGATTGTGGGGTCTCCTTTTTTGTGGATTGGGCATAGCACACTTAAATTCCAATCGTTGGGCATACTTTCGTCCGACCATATTTTGCAAAGAAGCTGATGCATGCACCTTATCAGCTTTTCGCCGCCGCGTTTGAATAGCTCGGCCGGCAATCCATCGGCCCCTGCCGCTTTGTTGTTTTTCGGCCTCTTTCTTTTTCTGTCTACAAATGCGTCTCGCTTCCCTCTTCAACTCTCGGTATCTATCCCATCCCGCACGTGTTGTGGCCGATCGTAACGTTGCGAGGTAGGCAGCCTGCTTTCTCTCCGCTGCAACACGGCACTCTTCGTCGTACCAGCTGTTCTTTTGCGCTTTCCGAAAACCAATGGTTTCGGTTGCAGCTGTACGTAAGGAGTTTGAAATGCCGTTCCACAGTTCCCTTATACCGAGTTGTTGGCGAGTGCTCTCAGAGCAGGAGTGCAAGCCGAGTAGCGAATTTTGGCTGCAACAATATAGTGGTCCGAGTCGATGTTAGGACCTCGGAGCGCACGCACATCTAAAACACTGGAGACGTGTCTTCCGTCTATCACAAGATGATCGATCTGGTTGGTGCTTTTTCGATCCGGAGACAGCCAGGTAGCTTGATGTATCTTCTTATGCTGGAATCTAGTACTACAGATAACTATATTTTGGGCCCCGGCGAAGTCGATCAGCCTCAACCCATTTGGAGATGTTTCCTCGTGGAGGCTGAATTTACCGACCGTAGTGCCAAAGATACCTTCTTGCCCACCCTGGCATTGAAGTCGCCAAGCACGATTTTGACATCGTGGCGGAGGCATCTCTCATAAGTGCGCCCCAAGCATTAATAAGAGGCATCTTTGGTCACATCGTCCTTCTCTTCCGTCGGGGCGTGGGCGCAAATCAGCTATATGTTGAAGAACCTCGCTTTGATGCGAGGCTAGACGTTCATTCTCCGGAGTGAATGATAGTACTCGGCGACGGAGTCTTTCTCCCACCACGAATCCAACACCAAACTTGGGCTCCTTTATATGGCTGTCACAAGGACCTACTCGTCTCTGTCCTTGTCCCGTCCATCGCATTTCTTGGACGGCGGTGATGTTAGCCTTTATCTTTACGAAGACATCAACCAGCTGGGCAGCGGCACCTTCCCAATTAAGGGACCGGACATTCCAGGTACATGCCCTCAAATCATAGTCCTTATTTCGTTTGCCACGGTCGTCATCAAAAGGGGGGTCTCTCATCCGAGGCTGTTTTTTTCTTTTCATTGGGGGTGTTTTTTACGTGGCGGGTCCCAAACCCAACGCACAACCCTATGCAGGGGGTGTTTCGCCATCTCACTTTAGCTCGCCTTCAAACGGATGTTCTTAGGCTACCCAGAGGATACTTGTCATATGTAAAAGAATCCTTTCTGTCCACTCCCAAATGAATGGCGATCAGAGAACTTTCCTCACTTGCGTGAACTTCTACAAATGACTCCATCCTCCTTATATTTACTTACAATTATTTACTTACATACATACTCACATCTGCAAGCAAATTAATAACTCTGTCGAGTTCTCGTGGGCTACTACGGGAGACTGCCCGTGGTCAACTGCCTGTGGACAATTCCCTCGTTTTCTTTATTATGTTTTCTTATATACATACAATATTTTGCTTAAGTCTAGATACAAATATTAATCTTACATTCTGGGAGGTATATCTACAATCCACTTGAGATAGGACATATGTTACAAGTGGAAAGATTCATCTTATAATCTATAAATTACATTTTGGGAACACCTAAGGCGGACAGTATTAGCAAAGTACATACATATAATTAGGGAGTTCACAAGTCGTACTATTTGTCGTATTTCTATTGCCTATTAAATAATGATAGTTGTAAAACGAATCTTGTGAGCGCCCTGTACTCAATCAGCTTATTCAAACAAAACAGAAAAAATTCATAAAAATTAAAATGCCTAGAAGAATTGAAAAGAGCAAATTAATAGCTGAAATTTGCGAAAAATACTTACAAGACATACTCATGTTGGAATTAAGTAAGTTGTCCATTATTTCCTCCAAAAATTTTTTGCAAATGGTGATGACGATGAGCAGGAAGAAGTGGATGAACAATTTAGAGTGATTATGCTTATATTATTGAACAATCACCGAAGTGCTCACTTAGGAGTTCCTAAGTCGAACCCTTGGAACCCCAAACAGAGTTTGCTTACCTTCTAAACTTGATAAAAGATGATGGTGTGTTTCGAAATGATTATAACGCAGCACAACTTTCGATCGATGCACAACTTAAGATCGTCCTTTTTCGATTAGGATCATCAGGTGAAGGACTTTCGGTTCGTAAAGTGGCATCCTTGTTTGGTATAGGAGATGGCAGTACTATTCAGATCGTAACCAGGCGAGTTTTTAAAGCTATTATTAACTTGAAACAAAGGTTTTTATACTGGCCCGATGAAAGGGAGCGATTAAAGCTTATTGCAGCAACAGAAAAGGAAATGCCTGGGTGTGTTGGATACATTCATGGGTCTGAAATTAAGTTGGCCGAAGCACCTGTGAGGAATCCCGAAATATTTTTTTCCCGTAAGCGCCAATATTCTGTAAAAATTCAAGTTATTTGTGATCATCGGCAACGCATAAGACAACTTACACTTGGTTACCTGGGAAGTATTCATAATGCGAAAATGTTCTCGGGATGTTTGCTCTCAAAACATCCCAATAGATTTTTGTCAACCTCGTAATGGATAGCTGGAGATAGTGCATATCCATTAAGGCAATTTTTAGTAACCCCGCTTCGGCAAAATAGTACAGAATATAGCAGAGAAGAAAGAGAAATTTTCAATAAATACTTTTCCAAATACTGCGTACGTATTGAAAATTGTTTTGGGGCCTTGAAAGAAAAATTTTCAAGTCTAAAAGAACTCAACCAACCCTTACGGCTCGTACTTGGCGTACAACTAATTTCGGCAGAACTTTCGTTACCATTTAAATGTAACACACAATCTGGGCCTTGGGAGCTCTCTGGTTCTTCAATCGGTACTGCTATCTGAGTTTCTACAGCACCCTCAAAATCCAAATACTCAGCGGTCATCGTATCTTCGATTACGGAACATTCACTAACTCTGCTCCCAAAAATGTCTTCGAGCTTGTAAAAAAAGTGCACATTTTTAGTAGAGTTCCTTAAATGAAATATAGGTTATTCAAATAAATTGGCAACTGAAACATCTAAAATATCCACTTTTAATAGTTTCACCACTCATGCTACCTGCTCCCGTCGAGTCCTCCCATGTCTTCGCTTTGTTGTAGCTCACTCTCATGTTCCGAACTTTAGAACGCACAAGCTTCCACTCCATGGTTAGATTATTTGCCATGCAGAATTGCTTTTAGTAAGCTTGAGCGGACGGCTTCTGTTAAATATATGTTTCCAAATTATTAAATTTAATATTTCAAGAAATAAAAACAAACCTCAAGTTGCCGATTTTCCAACAGAAACTCAATTTGAGACTTCTCTTCTGCTGCCGCCCATCTACGGGTTGGTTCTTTAGTAATACATGTTTACATATATTTCTTCTACTTCAAGAATACTTACGTCATTATCTCGGGGTGATTCCATTTTTGTTTTTAATTATTTTAACTATTAGCCTGCAGACAAATTAACAAAATCAAAATGTAAATAGAAACAGCTGATCAAATAGCATCCAAAAATAGCAAGGCAAACATACCTTTCAGAGTTGTATTGTGATTTTAAAATTTTACTTGCGAAACAGAAACAAAACTTTTACAACTGTTGTATTGCAATAGCGCAATAGACCAAATACTGAACTCCCTAAATGTTTTAAAACGGACCATATGGGTCAAAAGTGTCATGTTACATTTTATGACAGATAAAGAATATGCTCATGTAATATGAACTGGTGGTATTAACTCCCCCACCTCTAAATTGAAGCGTCCCGATTCAAAGGGATATAGTACGTGAGTAGGTTTTGTATTATTTTCGACTTCTTCGATGGAAGTCTTTTTATATGTGACATCATTTATTGTATTATTGCCTGAATACATTTCAGCAATTTTTTCTATAACATTATAGAAATTATTCATTTAAAATATTAGTGCCTCCTTTTTGGAGTATATTTTTTTTATTTTATTGTCGGTATTATCTTCGACTGGCGTCTTGGGATTTGCTAGTCCCAAGTATTTTAAATTTTGTATTTTTATATTATATTTGGCTTTTTACCATTCTTTTTTGTTTTACTTTGCCGGTAAAATCTTCGGCTGGCGTTGTAGAATTTGTTTGTTCCACAATTTAAAGTATTTTTATATTTTTAGTATTGCCACTACTTTCTTCGGCTGGTGTCTTTGAACTTCTTTTGCCCCAAGTAATATAAATTTTGTATTTTGATATTTTGATTTATATATATTTATATTTATTTTATATTTTTTACCATTATCTTTTTGTTTTATTTTGCCGGTATGAACTTCAGCTGGCGTTGTAGAACATTTTCGTTCGACAATATTTTTTCACAATCATTCCTTTTTACGTGGCTGGTATAAATCTTCAGCTGGCGTTTTAGGATCTTTTTGTCCCAAAATTATTTGTTTTTTTTTTTTGTTTAATAAAATACAGTATAATCCGAATATAACGACCTCGCTTACAGCGTCCGACCGCTTTTAGCGACGTAAACGCAACTTAAAGTTTGGTTTTAGTGCAAATTTTTGAAAAAAACTTTGCTTAAAGCGTCACCGTTTTTAGCGACATACCAGCTTTAGCGACGTAGTTTCACGAAATTTTCAGACAAGTTTACTGGTTATAACGACGACGCATGCTTTTTTATTAAGAATGAATGTCGCCGATCAGTTGCGGAATCAATAACGGTAAAGTACGGTACAATGTTTTTATGTCTTTCGCTAGTACATAGCTATTTACTTATGTATGTATTTCGTAAATATTTGTAGATCAGTCTCGTCTTCAATGTATAAATGTCAGTTAATTAGTTATTTTTTCGCGGTCAGACAATAAGAAGTTGCGCCACAATGAGTGCTCTGAAGAGAAAATGTTTTTCTATTGAAGAAAAAGCTGCAATTATACATCGCTTAGAAGCTGGCGAATCAAATGCACTTCTTGCAAAAGAGTTCGGTGTTAGTCATTCCACAATATCTACAATCAAGAAAAATAAAAGCAAAATTGAACCTCTATTCAATGAAAATGTTCTTAAAATTAAACGTGTGAGAGTTTCGATTCAAGATGATGTAGATAAAGCCTTATTGCAGTGGTTTAAAGTGCAGCGTAATAAAGGTATACCTATAAATGGGCCTATACTACAAGGAAAAGCAAATGATTTTGCTAAGAAGCTTAACATTTCGGGATTCGAATGCTCAACAAGTTGGATCAGCCGATTCAAAGTAAGACACAATATTGTTGCAGGCAAAGTTGCTGGTGAATCTCTGTCAGTCCAAAATAGTGATGTGAGCGACTGGTTAGCAAAAGTTTGGCCAAATTTGAAAGCCCAATTTAGCGATGATGAGATTTTTAACGCTGATGAAGCGGGATTATTTTATAAGTTCACACCAAATCAAACTTTAAAATTTAGAGGAGAAAAATGTTTTAGCGGAAAGCTGTCGAAAGAAAGACTAACTCTGCTAATTGCAGCAAACATGAGTGGTACAATAAAAAGAAAATTGCTTTTAATTGGAAAGTCAAAGCGTCCAAGATGTTTCAAAAACGTACGGTCGTTACCTGTCGATTATGTTAGTAATAGCAGAGCCTGGATGACATCTGATATTTTTACGAAATGGGTGCGTGATTGGGATCGTGAACTCAAGAAAACGAAAAAAAAAAATCCTGCTTTTGGTTGATAATTGTCCAGCACACTCTAAAATCGATGACTTGAGAAGCATTACTCTAGTTTTTTTACCACCGAATACTACATCCATATTGCAACCTATGGATCAAGGAGTAATTCGTGCGTTTAAATCATATTTTCGAAAATTCCTTGTTCTAAAACTAATCCACAACCACGATAACAATAAAAATAACAAGGTTGGGCAAGTGAAGATTACAATACTTGATTACTATGTACAAATACATATGTTGATAATATGTATGTATACATAATTTGAATTGGAATAAATTTTATTTTTACTGAAAACGGTTTTTTAATATCAAAAAAAATATTCCAGCGTACTACAGTTAGTAAGAAAACACTAGGGGAAGCGTAAAAGCAAAAAAAAAAAAAAATCTATAAATTCTTTTTGAACGTCGACCGGTTACAACGACGTATTTTCATCGGTCCCTTGAATGTCGTTATAACCGGATTCTACTGTATACTCCTTTATGCTGGCCTGGAGTTCAGATTCGCAGAATTGAGTTTTTAAGATTTAATATGTACTTATATACTATGCTTGATATACTAATGCAATGTATCTTGTTGAGATAAAAACTTATCTTGTTTCCTTTTTTATGTAAACGGACAGTTATGAGTGGCATGATTATTATTTTTATAATACGCAGAGTAAAAATTTCATACTTAATACTAGAGAAATTCTTTCCCATGCAATTAATGAATATAAGAGCTACTTACAACTATTTTGTTGTTGCATTTGATGCTGCTGTTGAAGATGTTGTTGTTGTTGTTGGCTGCCATATTTCACTAGCTATTTGCTGTTGCTGCTTTTGTAGTTTTATCATATAAAGTTTTTGCACAAATCTTATGTACATATGCATATTGAAGTACAAATGTTTTTCTGAATTTTTTTTCATTGCCAAAGTGATCAGGGTGACGAGTAAAGTTGAAATCCAGAGGTCTGTCTGTCCGTCCGTCCGTCCGTGCAAGCTGTAACTTGAGTAAAAATATAGATATCATGATGAAACTTGGTACACGCATTTCTTGGCTCTATAAGAAGGTTAAGTTCGAAGATGGGCAAAATCGGACCTCTGCCACGCCCACAGAATGGCGGAAACCGAAAACCTATAAAGTGTCATAACTAAGCTTGGAAAAGTGAGCGTGGCCCCGCCCCCTACTAAGTTTTTTGTACATATCTCGGAAACTACTATAGCTATGTAAAGTAAACTCTATAGAATCATTTCCTTCAGGCATTTCCATATCTTCTTCTTCTTCTTTACTGGCGTAGACACCGCTTACGCGATTATAGCCGAGTCAACAACAGCGCGCCAGTCGTTTCTTCTCTTCGCTACGTGGCGCCAATTGGATATTCCAAGCGAGGCCAGGTCCTTCTCTACTTGGTCCTTCCAACGGAGTGGAGGTCTTCCTCTTCCTCTGCTTCCCGCGGCGGGCACTGCGTCGAATACTTTCAGAGCTGGAGTGTTTTCATCCATCCGGACAACATGACCTAGCCAGCGTAGCCGCTGTCTTTTAATTCGCTGAACTATGTCAATGTCGTCGTATATCTCGTACAGCTCATCGTTCCATCGAATGCGATATTCGCCGTGGCCAACGCGCAAAGGACCATAAATCTTTCGCAGAACCTTTCTCTCGAAAACTCGCAACGTCAACTCATCGGTTGTTGTCATCGTCCAAGCCTCTGCACCATATAGGAGGACGGGAATTATGAGAGACTTATAGAGTTTGGTTTTTGTTTGTCGAGAGAGGACTTTGCTTCTCAATTGCCTACTTAGTCCGAAGTAGCACCTGTTGGCAAGAGTTATCCTGCGTTGGATTTCTAGGCTGACATTGTTGGTGGTGTTTACGCTGGTTCCAAGATAGACGAAATTATCTACAACTTCAAAGTTATGACTGTCAACAGTGACGTGAGTGCCAAGTCGCGAGTGCGACGACTGTTTGTTTGATGACAGGAGATATTTCGTCTTGCCCTCGTTCACTGCCAGACCCATTTCTTTTGCTTCCTTGTCCAGTCTGGAGAAAGCAGAACTAACGGCGCGGGTGTTGAGGCCGATGATATCAATATCATCGGCATACGCCAGCAGTTGTACACTCTTATAAAAGATAGTACCCTCTCTGTTAAGTTCTGCAGCTCGAACTATTTTCTCCAGAAGCAGGTTGAAAAAGTCGCACGATAGGGAATCGCCTTGTCTGAAACCTCGTTTGGTATCGAACGGCTCGGAGAGGTCCTTCCCGATTCTGACGGAGCTTTTTGTGTTGCTCAACGTCAGTTTACACAGCCGTATTAGTTTTGCGGGGATACCAAATTCAGACATCGCGGCATAAAGGCAGCTCCTTTTCGTGCTGTCGAAAGCAGCTTTGAAATCGACGAAGAGGTGGTGTGTGTCGATTCTCCTTTCACGGGTCTTTTCCAAGATTTGCCGCATCGTGAATATCTGGTCGGTTGTTGATTTACCAGGTCTAAAGCCACACTGATAAGGTCCAATCAGTTTGTTGACGGTGGGCTTTAATCTTTCACACAATACGCTCGACAGAACCTTATATGCGATATTGAGGAGGCTAATCCCACGGTAGTTGGCGCAGATTGTGGGGTCTCCTTTTTTGTGGATTGGGCATAGCACACTTAAATTCCAATCGTTGGGCATACTTTCGTCCGACCATATTTTGCAAAGAAGCTGATGCATGCACCTTATCAGCTCTTCGCCGCCGTGTTTGAATAGCTCGGCCGGCAATCCATCGGCCCCTGCCGCTTTGTTGTTTTTCAGGCGGGCAATTGCTATTCGAACTTCTTCATGGTCGGGCAATGGAACGTCTGCTCCATCGTCATCGATTGGGGTATCGGGTTCGCTTTCTCCTGGTGTTGTGCGTTCACTGCCATTCAGCAGGCTGGAGAAGTGTTCCCTCCATAATTTAAGTATGCTCTGGGCATCGGTAACTAGATCACCTTTGGGGGTTCTACAAGAGTATGCTCCGGTCTTGAAACCTTCTGTAAGCCGCCGCATCTTTTCGTAGAATTTTCGAGCATTACCCCTGTCGGCCAGCTTATCAAGCTCTTCGTACTCACGCATTTCGGCCTCTTTCTTTTTCTGTCTACAAATGCGTCTCGCTTCCCTCTTCAACTCTCGGTATCTATCCCATCCCGCACGTGTTGTGGTCGATCGTAACGTTGCGAGGTAGGCAGCCTGTTTTCTCTCCGCTGCGACACGGCACTCCTCGTCGTACCAGCTGTTCTTCTGCACTTTCCGAAAACCAATGGTTTCGGTTGCAGCTGTACGTAAGGAGTTTGAAATGCCGTCCCACAGTTCCCTTATACCGAGTTGTTGACGAGTGCTCTCAGAGAGCAGGAGTGCAAGCCGAGTAGAAAAACGTTCGGCTGTCTGTTGTGATTGCAGCTTCTCGACGTCGAACCATCCTTGTGTTTGTTGGCGTGCGTTTTTTGCTGCACAGAGGCGGGTGCGAATTTTGGCTGCAACAATATAGTGGTCCGAGTCGATGTTAGGACCTCGGAGCGCACGCACATCTAAAACACTGGAGACGTGTCTTCCGTCTATCACAACATGATCGATCTGGTTGGTGGTTTTTCGATCTGGAGACAGCCAGGTAGCTTGATGTATCTTCTTATGCTGGAATCTAGTGCTACAGATAACCATATTTCGGGCCCCGGCGAAGTCGATCAGCCTCAGCCCATTTGGGGATGTTTCCGCGTGGAGGCTGAATTTACCGACCGTAGTGCCAAAGATACCTTCTTTGCCCACCCTGGCATTGAAGTCGCCAAGCACGATTTTGACATCGTGGCGGGGGCATCTCTCATAAGTGCGCTCCAAGCACTCATAAAAGGCATCTTTGGTCACATCGTCCTTCTCTTCCGTCGGGGCGTGGGCGCAAATCAGCGATATGTTGAAGAACCTCGCTTTGATGCGGATTGTGGCTAGACGTTCATTCTCCGGAGTGAATGTTAGTACTCGGCGACGGAGTCTCTCTCCCACCACGAATCCAACACCAAACTTGCGCTCCTTTATATGGCCACTGTAGTAAATGTCACAAGGACCTACTCGTCTCTGTCCTTGTCCCGTCCATCGCATTTCTTGGACGGCGGTGATGTCAGCCTTTATCTTTACGAGGACATCTACCAGCTGGGCAGCGGCACCTTCCCAATTAAGGGACCGGACATTCCAGGTGCATGCCCTCAAATCATAGTCCTTATTTCGTTTGCCATGGTCGTCATCAAAAGGGGGGTCACTCATCCGAGGCTTGTTGTTGTCTTTCATTGGGGGTGTTTTTTTACGTGGCGGGTCCCAAACCCAGCGCACAACCCTATGCAGGGGTGTTTCGCCTTCTCACTTTAGCTCGCCTTCAAACGGATGTTCTTAGGCTACCCAGAGGATACTTGGTCAAAGACCGGAAGTCGTGAGCTGCTTGAGTCATATGTAAAAGAATCGTTTCTGGCCACTCCCAAGTGAATGGCGATCAGAGAACTTTCCTCACTTGCGTGAACTTCTACACATGACTCCATCCTTCCATATACAGTTCAAAAATGGAAGAAATCGGATAATAACCACGCCCACCTCCCATACAAAGGTTATGTTGAAAATCACTAAAAGAGCCTTAACCGACTAACAAAAAACGTCAGAAACACTAAATTTTACGGAAGAAATGGCAGAAGGAAGCTGCCCACAAGCTTTTTTTTTAAATTGAAAATGGGCGTGGCGTCGCCCACTTATGAACCAAAAACCATATCTCAGGAACTACTCCACCGATTTCAATGAAATTTGGTATATAATATTTTCTTAACACCCTGATGACATGAACGAAATATGGGTGAAATCGGTTCACAACCACGCCTTCTTCCAATATAACGCTAATTTGAATTCCATCTGATGCTTTCTCTGTATAATATTATACATATATACATTAGGAACCAATGATAATAGCGGAATAAAACTTTACACAAATACGGCATTTGAGCTGAGGTATCCCTTGTGGAAAAATTGTCGTGATCGGTCTATAACTTTTCAAGGTCCCTGATATCGAACACGAAGAACTCGGTGCCTAACCTAACCTAACCTAATTTTTCACCGAAAATATCGGTAAATCTCTCAGATATTTTCATGGAAATCAGAGGACATCATTTTTTACTCTCCTAGGACACGTTTTGCTATTTGTAAAAACATATCTTTAGAATGTTAAAATATAACATTTAATTGTTAAAATATATAATACTTATTACTTCTAAGTCAAACCTGTATAATCTTATGCATGTAAAATGTGCATTAACTTCGAAAAACGATTGTTTTTGTTTTTTTATATAGTCCTCAATACAGTTAAAATAAATGAAAATACAATTCGATACTCAAAGTACACAAATTGATCTAATCTAATTAATTTTACAGCAAAATAAAAAAAAATGTAAATGACGGATAATGAAATCTCGATTATCACTTTATCATGCGAGAGTGTAAAATGTTCGTTGACACCCGAACTTAGCCCTTCTTTACTTGTTTATTATATAGTAAACTTTTTATTTTCGTTTATTATTTGGTCCGCTTGAGAATCAGTTGAATCTCCTGGAATCTTCTTATATAATACCACACATCTGATTGTAGATTTATGTTTCGGATTTTGGTTTTCTTTTCTCGCAAATTGGCGATACTTGTTTGCGTTTTTATATGGTAACACGGGGATTTTTTCGTCCCCTTAAATGGTTACCGCAGAATTTTAATATCACATTTTGGTCCTCCAGAGATTATTTCATTTCCTGGCAGGATCGCCAATTAATAACTCTGTCGAGTTCTCGTGGGCAACTACGGACAACTGCCCGTGGTCAACTGCCAGTGGACAACTCCCTCGTTTTCTTTATTATGTTTTCTTATATACAATATTTTGCTTAAGTCTAGATACAAATATTAATCTTACATTCTAGGAAATATATCTACAATCCACTTGAGATAGGATCTGTTACAAGTGGAAAGATTCATCTTACAATCTATCAGGGGTGTTGTGGAATCTGATAGTTGTCAGAATCAGAATTGAAACCGATCAAAAAAAGTAGTAGGTGTCATGAATTCAGATATTATTGGTTTGATGTTCGAAACAGAATTTGTATCGGTTTTGGGTGTCATCGAAACCAATTTTATCGGTTTTGCTATCAGAAATAAAACAAGAAGATAATCGCCAACAGATTTGAATATTCATTTTATATTTCTGTGTGTTGTTAGACGGTTGAGAAAATGTAAGTTAAAAAACTTATTTATTTTATTGTTTAGGAAGTAATTAACTTTATTTTTGTAGGGGAAAACATAAAAATAGAACGCAAAATACGATCATAATTGAATTCATGAAAAAAAATCCAGACATCATAAGGGGATTTACAAAACGTAATAAGCCGACAATAGATTCGTTACGGCAGGAATTAACTGAATCCCTTAATGCTGCAGGTCCACCACAAAAAGATGTAAACGGGTGGAAAAAGGCAAGTAAATTTAAATGAAAATTAAGCTGCAATTAAAACAAACTTATTTCTATAGGTTATAACTGAGTGGAAGAGCGAAATAAAGAGAAAATTAGATAACAACAAAATTGAGAGTCGAGCAACAGGAGGTGGCCCATTTTCAAAATATCAGCTCACTCCAAACGAAGAAGCTATTGTGCGTCTTTGTGGAATTTCTAAAAGTATAGAAGGAATACCAGGCGTTTCTCTTGGCACCCAACCCGTCAATGAGAATTTAAATGTAACAATTGCAGGGGTGAATATAGATTTGTGTTCCTCATCGCCAGAGCAAGATGCCGACGATATACCCTCCACGTCACAAGGGCAACCAGAAATAAATGCTAGTGTACCTAAAGGAAAAAATTAGAGAGTACAGCAGATCGCTTAAAAAGATTTTTAGATGAAGAAGATAAAAAAAACGGAGATGTATTGAAAAAATTTGATCAGATAATAGAACTGCAATCCAAAAATGCTAGCAGCTTGAGGCGTATATACCAAGCAATAGAAAATAATAATAAAACTGTGGGAAGAGCTATTACTGAATTGAAAGATCATTTTATAAGTACAAGTACTCAGTTGCTTAAAGCAATTATAGAAAAAAATGAGATAAAAAAAGAACAACTAAATCTCGAAATTCTAAAGTTTGAACACCAAAGACAAAAAAAAGATTAAAAGATTCTGGCTGTGAAATATACTTAAAGTACCTGAATTTATAATTTAAGACTGATTTTATTTTAGTTATGAAAACTGTTATATTTAAAATAAAGAAATAAATCCATTGAGTTACAAAGTATTTGCTATTTCGTTTCTAATTCTCCGGCCTTCGTTCTGCATTGAATCATTATCGGATTGGAAAAAATTGTTGTCGTCAGTCTCATTTGCAGGAATTACTTCTTCATGATTATACTCAATGTTGTAACGTCTGCAGATGTTGTGTAAGGCACAACACACGTTTACAATTTTAACCACTTTTTCAGGGCGATTATGTAATGTGGACATTAAACAGCGGAAACGGCTCTTTAAAACTCCGATTGTCCTTTCCACAATATTCCGTGCAGCCGTATGTGCTATGTTAAACTTATACTCCTTTGAGTTAAACTGTGGATCTCTATAAGGAGTTAACAGAAATGGTTCAATTCCGTAGCCAGAATCACCCAGCAACCTCAATGAACGCTGCCCACTTTCATACTGTGTACGGAAATATTGTTTTGCGTGACTCATTCCCCAGATGAAAGCATCATGACTTGAACCGGGATACCGTGCATCAACGGCACGTATTTGCATATCGTTGTCACAAATCTTTTGAAAAAATAAATACACATACATATATAAGTAGGTTTATAAATACGTTTGAATATTAATTTATTGTTTATACTTACTATCATCGCATTTATGCTAAAATATCCCTTTCTGTTAAAATATAAATGCTCATTTTCACGTGGTTTTATTATTTTTACATGTGTCCCATCTATACAACCGACTATTCCGGGTAGTTTGTACTTTTCAAAAAAGTGATTTCTTGAAATCAATTTTTCGCTTTCATCCATATAAAGTTTTACCCACTGACCGCAAATGTATTTCTCTAGGAGGCACATCACTTTTGTTAAAATCTGCGAGACCGTGCTTCTTGCCAAACTAATACAAGAATCACGGCCTACGCCCCGTTGGTAAGCCCCTTCTGCTAAAAAACGTAGTGTTGCCGCCAATTGAATTATCGGTGGAATAGTCGAGGGCTGCATATGTGGTTCTATGATATTTAACACCATCATAAATGCGTCTTTATTCAGCCGATAATGTGATATGAATCTGTAAAGTAAGCGCGTAAATTAACACACAAATAAATGCAAGATAAATTCTACTTACGATTGTCCTGGAGCATCAAGTGGATTACTATGATCCCTTAATATTTTACGTTTAATTTTCTCATTTCTTTCTTCCTCTAATAAAAGGAAAGCTAATATTTCCGAACTCATTTCAAATTTTATTCAAATTGCATTCACAATATCTGTCACATTAGTAAACAGCTGATTCGAATATTGGTTTTGCATATATTCGAAAAGACGGAAATCCAATCAGATTCTGTGACACCATTTAAAATCAGAATTGGTTTGCAATTCTGACAGCTAAGCAATTCTGTCTTGGATTCCACAACACCCCTGTATAAATTACATTTTGGGACCACCTAAGGCGGACAGTATTAGCAAAGTACATACATATAATGTTTCAATACGGACCATAGGGGTCGTAAGTGTCATGTTACATATTTATGACAGATAAAGAATATGCTCATGTAACAGTATTAGCAAAGTACATATAATGTTTCAATACGGACCATATGGGTCGTAAGTGCCATGTTACATGTTTATGACAGATAAAGAATATGTTCATGTAATATGAACTGGTGGTATTAACTTGCATGCCAGAAGAATTTGTTTTATCAGTTGATTCGTTTCAAGATAGAGTTCGTGTATGAAGTCTATCTTGAACGTAATATTGCTTATTTATTATTTTTTTCTAGGGAGTGTATGTCAATATGTGACTATATGTTGAGTGTAAAATTTAATGTAAACGCTGGGTGGGTGGGGGTCAACCATTGAGAAGAAAATCAATAATTAATCGATTTGTTAATTGTCAAAACAACAAAAAAATTTGGCGGAATTCGAAAATTTATGATTTCCTCAAATCTCCGCCAAATTGGCCATTTTTCTCTCACTGTTCATTGTATTGTATTTTCTGCTTACCAAATTAGCACTATTATGCTAATTTCAATCTTTAGAAATGTACGCTTATATATTCGCATATTTACAAACCCGCAAACTACTACGGATACCATTTAATGATATTCTTTATATATTTGACATTAAAGCAGATAAGTACATAAGTATGTGCAAATTGACCTATTTCTTGTTGAATTCCATAAAATCTGTTAAAATGTACACTAAAGTAAGGTTTATAATATTAGCTAAATATATAATTAATGTAGGTTACATACATATATATTTATTTGCTTTGGGCATTAAAAGTTTTGATAATACCCTAAAAGACCAAGTGTCTACGGACATTTTAACATACATACATACATATGTATTTAATAAGCTGCGCATAAATAAATTTGAAAAAAAAAAAAACATTTCGCACAACGTTTGTCAATTTGTCTAGACACAACTTTGTAGGTAAATATAATATTACCATTAGCAAAAATATTCTACTAATATTCTTCACAATCTATGTTGTCCCTCTCAGAACAAGTTCTCTTGGCCCAATACACTTGTGCCAATGTTTTTCCAACGCTCGAAACAGTTGTTAAATTATATTTTTGGAATAGCCTTCAAGTTTTCTGAATAGCCAAAGTCACACGGAACTCAATCCGGCAAGTACGGTGGTTGCGGCATGGACAAAGAATCAATCCAGTATGCGAGTGTGCAACATTACCTTGCTTACCGGCCGATTGATCGTCTTTTTCCGCGTTGTAAGCATAGATCCAAGACTCATCGTCACTGATAATATATTTAATGACATCCTGGTAGTCAAAAAACATTGTTTCACAGACGTTAACGCGACGGTGTTTCCCGAAAAAAATTGAGGGAATTTGAAACCAATCGTGCATTCACTTTTCTTTGACCCAAATTATCTTTCAAAACAGTTATCACTAGTCGTCGATTCTCTATCACCAATTACTTTATTTTATTGACATGTTGATTATCAGTTGATGTTGATGGCCGTCCTGGATATAGTTCGTCTTCATCGCGTTCTGACCCTCCTTGAATAATTTGATAATTTGTACCATCAAAAACACTTGCTCGAATTAATATTTCTGGGTCAATGAAAAAAAATATATATTTTTAGTACCACACGATTACGACCTAAACAATCTAAACACCAATAACTAGAGACGAAGCAAGCATGTGTGTTGCCTCCATTAATCTATAAGTAATAAGTACTAAGATAAGAGTGTTGGCTGTAGTTTAGTAGTTACGCCATGGATAACTTGATACGAGACTCTTTGATTCGAGAGAGAGCTGTCAAAACTCGCATTTTTTATAACATTTGCCAATGATGCCACTGCTGAAAAATATTAGATTGGGTACATAATAAATTATAGAAAACACTAACTTAAACACTTTGAAAATGCATACATATATAAATATTAAAATGCAAAATCATTAATTAATTTAAATAAACATTTATTTTGCCAAAATATGTTCGCACAGTTCAATGAAATATCATTTCACACTAGTTTCGTAAAGTAATTATAGCGCTGCCCTTCTGGCATCCCGCATTTTTCACTAACTGCTGGGTGACGGCACCCTGCTTGTGTTTTGTTGCCAGCTTAGAAAACAAATCAGGGTGCCCTGCCAGCTGACAAGCGAGAGAGCAAGAAAAGAGATTCTGATCAAGTTATCTATGGTTACGCCTTTGAACAATTACCAAAGTGGCGTGGTATATACGGTGATGCTTTTTTGTTCAGAGTTCATAATGCAGGCATTAACTCTCGTAGCAAGCAGTTATATCCGAAGGCATTTTACAACTTTCTGATCATTTGTTTATAATTTCAATACACCCATTGCCAAAACTGCCGAATGCTCTTTATGTACTTCAAAAAAATAATCGTATACTAAACACTATTTTTTTTTATTTTATTTGTACATTACAACTAGTTCAAATAAAAAAAGAACTAACAAGCAACTTGAATATGACTTAAACGTATAATTACAAAATTACAAAACTACTATGAGAGTATTGGCTAATTTGAATGATCGCTGGATTTCAGGCGTTTGAGTCGTCTTGGTGGTGCGGCTCTAGAAGTTAACATGGCTACATCTTCATTACAATGCAGTAGCAATCTTGCACTATGTGCTGTTGCAATTTTTAATATTTGTGCGTTAACCGAGTTTACGCCTAGATCACGCTCTATATCAGCACATCTACAATACCAAGGCGCTTTGACAATGATCTTAGTACTTTGTTTTGAAATTGTTGAATGACTTTCTTATTGTTTGCGTTAGTACATATATCCCCAGAGTTGTGCACTATAGCTCCATATCGGTCGGAGTATTTGCTTATAGATAAGTAACTTATTTTCGATGGATAACATTGATTTGTTACAGACTAACCAATTATAATTTTTGAGTCTGATGTCCAGCTTTGTTTTTTACGTGAACCTTCCACCGTAGATAAGAGTCAAGCGTCATTCCTAAGTATTTAGCGGAATTATAGTACGGACTTTGTGCACCGTCTATGAAAATTAGTAAGTGCTGTATCTTGTTGAATATGAAAACAATGTGTACATACTTAGCTTCATTCAGTTTTACCTGCAATTTCTTTGCCCATTGTAGGACTTTGTTCACAGCTTTTTGGAGATTAGTAGTCGACTCGAATTGCAAGCAACGCGGTATCATCTGCAAATGTCGAATGCTGAATAGAATATGAAGAAGAGGACTCAACACACTACCTTGTGGAACTCCTGCTTTTATATCCGTAAGAATATAATATTTGTCTCCTTGTTTAACGCGAAAGTAGCGATCTGATAAGTACGATTTTATGATGTCATAATGCTGTTTGTTTAAAATCAGTTTCAGTTTCGAAAGCAGTCTTTTGTGACAAACTTGAACGCTTTTGCAACATTTAAAAACATGGCAGAACAGAATTTTTTTTCATAGGCTTTTTCAATAATGTGTGTTATCCTGTGAATTTGATCAATCATAGAATGGTTGGCTCAAAACCCAAACTGATGCGCTGGTATTATGGTTTTTCGTTCAATGATTTTATTGACACATTTTATGAGAATTTTCTCAAAAAGCTTCGATATTATCTGTAGAAGTGATATGGGCCTGTAAGAAGATACATCCTAATATGTAATTAGTTTTTACTATACTTATTGGAGGAAGCTATTTTAGGACCTTGGCAGTAATGAGGTCGTAGCCGGGCGATTTTTTGTTATTCAAATTTTTGATTTCCTCACTTAGCGCACAGCTCATGCAACTTGAGATTTCTTCGCTTTCTTGACTGGAAGCAGACGGATAATGTAAATTCGGACACAGCTTCTTCATATTCGTTTCGGTGTTGAATTCTTATTGTCGTTTAAGCACTTTTTTAGTTTACGTTCAGCTGATTTTAATTAATGCTGAGTGGAAGGGGAGCGTGGCAGATCTGCCATTCTTGTCTTGTACGCATTTTTTCATTTACAAGCTCTTCTATTTCTTTATTACTTATTTTTCTGGGACCAAGAGGCTTATAGTGTTTGTTTGGTGTTTCTAAGACAGTTGCGTTAGTTATTATATTATTGAGATCTTTTATACATTCGTCAATATCTCTTCCTGTATTTATTTTGCACTCAAAATTAATGTGACTACTCACGTATTTTTCCTACAAAAGATGTGAAAGATGACCCACTTTTTGATCAACGAATATGGGTTGATCACATAGCTTTATTAGTACAAGAGAGTGATCAGAAGATAGGTCGGTACGTGTATCAACTGTTGGGAGCGATGTATCTATATTTTTTAGTACAGCAAAATCAAGTCTGGAATTTTGTTTCGATCACTAGGCATTTAATCTCCACCTCCTAGAAATCTATGACCTAATGTTCAAAAAAATTCTTTAAATTGGATGTCTGTAATTTCAAACCGAGGTAGGTAGTAAATAGTCGTCAGGTTTCGTCAGGTCCCCGCAGCGATTTTTTTTTATAGATATTGTAGCTTGCGGAGGATGGAGTCAAGTGTAGAAGTTCACGCAAGTGAGGAAAGTTCTCTCATCGCCATTCACTTGGGAGTGGCCAGAAACGATTCTTTTACATATGACTCAAGCAGCTCACGACTTCCGGTCTTTGATCAAGTATCCTCTGGGTAGCCTAAGAACATCCGTTTAAAGGCGAGCGAAAGGGTTGTGCGTTGGAGTTGGGACCCGCCACGTAAAAAATCATACCAATGAAAAGACAACAACAGCCTCGGATGAGTGACCCCTCTTTTGATGACGACCATGGCAAACGAAATAAGGATTACGAATTAAGAGCATGCACCTGGAATATCCGGTCCCTTAATTGGTAAGTTGCCGCTGCCCAGCTGGTTTATGTCCTCGTGAAAATAAAGGCTGACATCACCGCCGTCCAAGAAATGCGATGGACGGGACAAGGACAGAGACGAGTAGGTCCTTGTGGCATTTACTACATATAAAGGAACGCAAGTTTGGTATGGGATTCGCGGTAGGAGAGAGACTCCGTCGCCGAGTACTATCATTCACTCCGGTGAATGAACGTCTAGCCACAATCCACATCCAAGCGAGTTTCTTCAACTTATCGCTGATTTACGCCCACGCCCCGACGGAAGAGAAGGACAATGTGACCAAAGATGCCTTCTATGAGCGCTTGGAGCACACCTATGAGCGCTGCCCCCGCCACGATGTCAAAATCGCGCTTGGCGACTTTAACGCAAGAGTGGGCAAATAAGATATCTTTGGCACTACATATGGCCCGAAATATGGTAATCTGTGGTACTAGAATCCAGCACAAGAAAATACATCAAGCTACCTGGCTGTCTTCGGATCGACAAGCCACCAACCAGATCGATCATATTGTTATAGATTTAAGACACGTCTCCAGTGTTCTAAACGTGCGTACGCTCCGAGGTCCTAATATCGACTCGGACCACTATCTTGTTGCAGCCAAGATTCGCACCCGGCTCTGTCTAGCAAAAAACGCACGTCAACAAACACAAGGAAGGTTCGACGTCGAGAAGCTGCAATCACAACAGATAGTAGTACGATTTCGAGCTGCCTTTATGCCGCGATGTCTGAATTTGGTATCCCCGCAAAACTAATACGGCTGTGCAAGCTGACGTTGAGCAACACGAGAAGCTCCATCAGAATCGGGAAAGACCTCTCCGAGCCGTTCGATACCAAACGAGGTTTCAGACAAGGCGATTCCTTATCGTGCGACTTTTTCAACCTGCTTCTGGAGAAAATAGTTCGAGCTGCAGAACTCAACAGAGAAGGTACCATCTTCTATAAGAGTGTGCAACTGCTGGCGTATGCCGATGATATTGATATCATCGGCCTCAACACCCGCGCTGTTAGTTCTGCTTTCTCCAGACTGGACAAGGAAGCAAAAGAAATGGGTCTGGCAGTGAACGAGGGCAAGACGAAATATCTCCTGTCATCAAACAAACAGTCGTCGCACTCGCGACTTAGCACTCACGTCACTGTTGACAGTCATAACTTTGAAGTTGTAGATAATTTCGTCTATCTTGGAACCAGCGTAAACACCACCAACAATGTCAGCCTAGAAATCCAACGCAGGATAACTCTTGCCAACAGGTGCTACTTCGGACTAAGTAGGCAATTGAGAAGCAAAGTCCTCTCTCGACAAACAAAAACCAAACTCTATAAGTCGCTCATAATTCCCGTCCTGCTATATGGTGCAGAGGCTTGGTTTTCGAGAGAAAGGTTCTGGGAAAAATTTACAGTCCTTTGTGCATTGGCCACGGCGAATATCGCATTCGATGGAACGATGAGCTGTACGAGATGTATTTCAGCGAATTAAAAGACAGCGGCTACGCTGGCTAGGTCATGTTGCCCGGATGGACGAAAACACTCCAGCTCTGAAAGTATTCGACGCTGTACCCGCCGGGCGAAACTGAGGAAGAGGAAGACCTCCACTCCGTTGGAAGGACCAAGTGGAGAAGGACCTGGCTTCGCTTAGGATATCCAATTGGCGCCACGTAGTGAAAAGAAGAAACGACTGGCATGCTGTTGTTGACTTGGCTATAATCGCATAAAAGCGACCGTTATTCCGGCCCAATTTTTTATCAAACCGTTCGACTGCTTGTTTTGGAGTTTTGCCAAAATAGCTTGTAATCTAGCTAACGATTTTATTACCTATCTAGGAAACTACAGATATGTGAAAATTTTCAACGTTTGCAACATATTCAAGGGATTCTCTACGTGTTTTCTTCAATACAATTTTCTCGTCCAGAAGCTTTAAATTGGAAATTCGGTTCTGACGAACTCTTGCCAGTGACTAAATTACACGTTTTAGAAGCTAGCCAGTCAAAAACGCTACTCCCTTCCTTCCTTTTCTTTCCTTATCGGCAAAATGTGTGCACAGTGAAGAACGTAGGAAAAACGCAGAAATCAGCTGTTCTCTTTTGTTTACATTTCATTTGTTTGACATTTCATACAATTCTAGAAATTGTGTCAGCAGCAATATGGAAGTGGACAATAGTGATCAAATGTTTTTAGAATTGTGCGAATTGTATTCTTTATATAGTTTATATAAACAGTATAAAAACAAAGAAAGAGAAGGTACAAAATTCGAACAATCAATCAAAACTGGGGCGTTTGCGGCTACCAGATAAAAACTTTTCTGGTAATGAAAAACAGGGAGCCAGAACAACTTTTTTTGCATACAAGGATGCCGCTGGACGTTTATAATTTGACCTGAATTTGGTATCGAAATCCATGAAGAAGCCAAGGCAGCGGATTGGTCCCGAGGAAAGACTCTCGTTGGTATAGTTGATTTGTTGTGTTTTGCAAATTAATATACGTATGCATGTATATACATATGTACTTCTCTTACAATTGTTAGCTATTTGTCACAAGGCGTGTCGGTGCAGATCATTGCATGGAGCTATAAGTTAGGAAAGTCAACAGTACGCGAAATCATATCAGAGACGTGTGAAGTAATCTGGCAGCTACTTTCCCCAATTTATGTAAGCGAGCCAACAGAGTCTCAATACAAGGACATTGGAAAAGATTTTTATAATATGTGGAACATTCCGAATTGTGTCGGTGCAATTGATGGTAAGCACGTTGCTATTAAGTGCCCGGCCAATTCCAATTCTATGTTTTACAATTATAAAAAATTCTTTAGCATCGTTTTGATGGCTGTATGTGATGCGAAATATACGTTTACAGAAGTTAGTATTGGCAGCTATGGAAGTCAAAGTGACGGAGGTACTGTATATTAAATAGATTAACATTATAGTATAATGAATTTCTGTTATTATTTATGCAGGAAACTTTCGACTTACTCCATTTGGTAATGCATTAATAATACAAAACATTCTGCCTTTGTCACCACCTGTGCCACTGTCTGACGTGTCACCGAACCTTTTCCTCACTTTTTCGTTGGAGATGCCGCATTCCCATTACGAAATAATTTAATGCGCCCATTTCCTGGAGCTAATCTAACACACACGAAACGTATTATCAATTATCGATTGTCTCGCGCTCGTAGAGATATAGAAAATTCCTTCGGTATATTGACTACTCGGTGGAGAATTTTGAAAACAACGATTGAATGTAATCCAGAAAATTGTGAAAAAATTGTGTTGGCTTGCATAGCTTTACACAATTTTATAATGTTGAATGATCACAATCGCTGGTATTGTCCGGAGAACTATGTAGATCGAGTGGAAAGACATAACATTGTTCATGCCGGTGAGTGGCGCCGGAAAACTTAAAACAACTCTTTACGCCCAATGCGAACTTCGGTGCGTAGAGGTCCTTCAACTGCGTTTAACCTACGGGAGAGACTTGCTAACTATTTTATGAATGAAGGATCTGTACCATTCCAGAACAATTTAGACTCTATTACAGGAGGACCATATGCTCCTGGAGAACCTTATTAAAAATAAAAACCATTTTTTTTTTTAGTTCATGAGATCATTTCATATTATTTAATTAAAAACTAAGGCATATTTTCAGAATTATTTACATAACAAATGAATTACATAACAAAATAGATGTAAAAAAAAGTAAAATAGTAATTTAAAAATAATTTTTATTTTTTTTTATTTTTAACAAATTTGTACAATAATAAATTATTTAACAAATAAATATTTAGCAGCGCTAGCAACATGGGCCTTCGGCTGTCTTAATCTAATATAACGTTAATGGTTAAGGTGTTAGTAGAGCTAACTACGATTTATTCTTAATATTAAATATGCTTTAACAAGTCAGTCTCTTTCAACAATTTGTACATCTTTAGAACGTTTGTGATGTTAGCCTCTCTCAAAAGGTCGAAGGGAACCGTTGTACTCAGGTTCTCTTTCCGGGTTGAGTCGATAATTGGACAATGTAGTAAATGCCGAATTGATGCCGGCTCTTCACAAAATGGACACTTACTGGGTGGGGTACGTTGTAGAAGATGTGCGTGCGTGATAATTGTGTGCCCCAGGCGTAGGCGAATAAATGGCTTAATGGTTGAGAGAGCTATGTCGGCAGCGATAGTTCCTTTCTTTCTGTTAGGATTGATAGCGGAGTAGTGATGAGCATAGGTGTTCCAATCGCTAATTTGAGTCTGGCGTCTTTCGTTTGCGATTCAGTCAAAATGTCTTTTTTAGACATATAGTTAAACATTATGGATGGTGTTTTTGCAACGTTTTTTGCAGCGGCGTCAGCGTTTTCGTTTCCAATGATTCCTGTATGGCCTGGTATCCACATTAGTTTGATTTTTCGAGGTGTGGCTATTAAAGTGTTGCGTATCGCGACTACCTCATTTTGACCATTGGAGGGGCATTCGACGGCGTCAAGGCATGAGTTACTATCGGTGCAAATAATGAACTTGCCTCGGTGAAGCTTAGCATATGTGATGGCTTCTAGAACAGCGGAGACTTCAGCGGTAAACACGGAGCAAATTGGGTGGAGTAGGCCGTGCCGAATAATTTCTCCATTTTCTTTTGTTACTGCAAATGATGTGTTGTCGCGGGATTTAGAGCCATCCGTAAATAAGAAGTTCAATCCATTTTGGCTGTAAAACTGCTTTTCTTTCGCATAAATTGCTCTGTATTTCTCTTGTGGTGTATTTGTTTTTGGAAATTGGAGCGTTTTAATTGTGTGAGGAATGTGGTTAATCAACCACTGTGGGCGGATAGTGGATACTCTAGGCCTTGAAGTATGCGGTATCCGAAGGTGTTTAAGGAATTTCAGTGATCGACTGATTGCTGGCAAGAATCTTGGCTCCCGTTTTCTTGACATCGCGTTTTTTACGTCTCTTTTTAAAAGATTGTTTGGAGTAAATAGCAGTTTAGGGAGTAAACGACGGCAGCTATCGATTGTTCTTTCAGCGATTGTAGGCAAACCAGTTTCTGCAAAGAGGTTTTTTAGGGGTGTCGTAGGGAATGCTCTTATGCTTCTCCGTATTGCTACGTGATAAGGCGTGGATATTTTGTTGATTGCAGATGCTGGACAGTTTCCATAGAGTGGTAGTGCGTATTCAACCTTAGAGAGTATTAAGGCTCTGGTAGCGTTGACAAGAGTGGCCGGGTGAATATGGCTTTTCTTATATGTTAGATATTTTATTATATTTAATCTTGTCACAAGACAGTCTCTAACATATTTACAATATGATTTAAAGCTATATGTAGAGTCTATTATTAATCCTAAAACTTTAAGTTCATTAACAATGCTAATATTAAGGTTGGTACAGAAGTTAGTTAGATTAGAGCAGTTCACTTTTTTGCAAACGTGTAACATTTTTGTTTTTTCTATTGATTGATTGTGGTACCAGCAGTCACTGACCATGAAGTTAACTCTGCTAGGACATTTTCGAAAATTTGAGTGACTTGAGCTAGATTGTTACACTTTGTGTAGAAGACTACATCATCAGCGTAGAGCTGACATTGGATGCCGCGGATATTTGTTGTTCGGAGAACAATTTCATCAAACGCGATTATGAAAAGAAATGCAGATAAGGGTGAACCTTGTGGGGTGCCATTATCTAAAGGAACACTGTTGGACAGAAATCCGTTTATTTTGACTCTACACTTTATATGCTGGAGAAAATTTTTAACAAATTTTTTAATTTTTTGGCCCACTTTCCAAGCGTCAAGTTGTTTCAAAACTATGTGTATGCCGATTCTATCGAATGCTTTTTGAAAGTCTATCGCTAATAAAGACACGTGGTTTTTGGAGGATAAAGCGTTTGAAATAAAGTGGTCTAGATGTAGGAGTGCATCCATGGTGCCAAATCCCTTTCTGTATGCAACTTGATTAGGGCTTATAAGGTTTTTCACTTCAGCATACCACGCTAAGCGATTGACAATAATTTTTTCTAATAATTTTCCAAGACATGATAGGAGCGAAATTGGTCTATAACTGTTTACATCTGAAGGGGGTTTGGTGGGTTTTAGTATTGGAACAATACATGCAGTTTTCCAAAATTGTGGGTAGGGTCCACTATAAAAAATGCAATTGTAAAGCTTGAGTAGTCTACTCCTGACTGAGTTTGGCAGGTTTTGAATTATGGGATATGTAATCTTGTCCAGGCCTGGTGAACTTCCTTTGACTGAGGAGAGGGCAAATTCGAGTTCTGATGGGAGGATTTTGGACTCAAGTTGCTTGGCTGCGATTGATAAAGGGTAAGAGATTGGTGGTTCCTGGTTTAGTCGTCTTGCTTTTAAGTTGCGGAAAGTGTTTGAAAAGGATGTATCGGAGGATGAAAGGGAGAACTGAGAAGCAAAATTGTTGGCCATAGCATGTGGGTCAGAGAGTCGTCCATTAGCGGAATTAATGTACGTAAAGGACATTTGCCTTGGGGAGCGAGTAAGTATTCGTATGTCATTCCATATTTATATAGGTTTTGTTGATGGGTTTATGCTGGAGGTGAGTTCTTCGAATGCTTTGCGCTTTGCTAATTTGGCGTTTCGCTTAAATTGTGCGTTTGCTTTTTTGTATCTCAATAGATTTTCTGTTGAGCGAACGGTTTTGTATTGGTGCCACAAGTTCTGCTTGGAAACTTGGAGTGTGGATAGTTCGGAGCTCCACCAAGGAACGGTTTTATTGGATCTATTTGGTTTAGTTTGTGGTATAGTGAGGTGAGCTGCTGATCGTATAACTCTTAAGATTTTAGCTGCTTCTTGGTTTATGTTGGAGAGGCTGCACTGATTTCTTCGCACATTTGACCGAATTTCTTCCAGTCGGCTTGGTTAGTTTTAAATCTGGGTGTGAATTTTACTAAGGATTGGTTGCAGACTGAGGTTATTTGGGTAAGGATAGGGAAGTGGTCGCTTCCATGCAATGAGTCAAGGACTTTTCACTGGCAGTTTGAGGCTAGAGTTGCGGAACAAAGTGTAATGTCAACTGTAGAAAAGGTGTGGTGAGTCGAAAAGTGGGTGGGAGCACCATTATTTAGTGATATAAAATTGGATGAGATTAACGCGTCTTCAATTTTTTGTCCTCTAGAGTTTGTGTAATCAGATCCCCAGATAGTACTCCAGGCGTTGAAGTCGCCTTCAATGATGCATTGCGTACTGAATTGGTTCAGAAGTTGTGAAATATCAGATGTAGAAAAAGTATCTTTGGGAGGAATGTACATGCAAACAGCCACTATCTTGGTTTTTGTATTGATGTCGATCGCTAGTGCTGAGAAACTTGTTTGAATAGGTGATAGCTTGTGTTGAATATTCCTTTTGACTAATATTGCAATTCCTTGCTTTTTACTAGTGATCTGAGGTAGATTGTAGAAATGCCCTATGTAATTTTTGGGAGTGTAGGCAGTTTGGTTTTAGGGTAAGTGAGTTTCGGTTAAAAGAATGATGGATGGGGAATAGTATTTAATCAGAATTTCATGTTCGTGATAGTTATTGAGGTAACCATTCATATTCCATTGCAAAATTGATAACATGATGAATAGCAAATGATATGGAGGTAAAACGAAAAGTTATGGGAGAACGAATATATGCATACACACACGCATGTAACTGCTTTTGACACTCTGCGAGCAGAGCGCCGGTAGCCACATGCAGTGAGAGATGCATTACATTTCGAAGTCGCTGTTATGATCAGCAACGCTCTTTGGCTCAGCTTGTACTGAGTCGGAGAGCATTAGACCACCACAGTCGTTATTTCTGGGCGAGGGGAAGATATAATTGTTACTTGAGGTGGGGTTGATTGTTGAAGAATTGGTGAGAGAGAAGGGTTTGGTCAAAGTAGAATTAAAAGGTGAATTGGTGATTGAAGTTTTGTTATTTGTTGGCGTGGTCGTGCTAGAAGCCCATGAATGGGCGACGGATTTGTTGGAGTTTGGTAAGCTAGTGTTAGTTGAAATGTTATTTGAAGAGGTGGAAATTTTTTTTGAAGCTTAAGGTGAATTTTTTGTTTTGTCGTTTTCGGAAGTTTTTGCTGTTGTGGAGGCTGAAGTGGGAATGTTTAGAGTGGTTATTTGTGCAGGTAGAGAAATTATTGTTGAAAAGGGTGTAAAAGAAGAGGTAGAGGAGTGCTGAAATCTGTATTTAGTTGCTGCTTCACGCATGCTGCATTTGTCGATGGTTTTTATTTTTAGAATTTCTTTAGCCTGTATAAGCTTGGGACAAGTGTTTGCGGAGGAAGGGTGTTCGCCTGAGCAATTCACACACATGGTTCTTGAGCATTCGCTGTCATTGTGAGGGGGGAGACTGCAGTTGATGCATGTAGGAAGGCCTTTGCATTTTTTTATTGTGTGTCCGAGCCTTTGACAGGTTTTGCAGCGCATCGGATTGGGATAGTAGGGACGGACTGAAATTTTTCGCCAGGCTACATCAATTTCCTCAGGTAGCTTGTAGGCATCAAAAGTGAGGAACATTGCACCTGTTGGGACTATGACACCTTCAAGCTTCTTCTGGAATTTATACACTGCACTTACTCCATAATCTTCAAGGCCTTCAATAATTTCTTTTTCAGGCAAATGGTTAAGAAATGGCGCGAAAATCGTGCCTTTTACGGAGTTAAGGTGTTCATGGTAATTGGCTGAAATTTTGCAGATGTTCGAAAGTGTTGTCGTGTTTGTGAATTTTTCAGCAGTTTTTTTTATTTTTGACTAGTAAGAGAAGACTTCCGTCGCGCAATTCTGAAATGGATTTAACATCTTTGCTAATGCCTAAAATGGCTTTATGCACCGCGAAGCATGAAGAACGTGACAGTGGTTTATTGTCTTCTAATGATTTAAGAACTATGTATTTTGGGTCGTCGTTTTTAGAGATGTTAATGGGGGGGGAGCTCAGGGAAAGTCTCTTGAGATTTGTTGGCTTTTTTCGTTTTGTATGAGGACTTGAGGAAAGTAGGGCGAACCTATTTTTCCCTGGATTATAGGCCCCAGGGGGGCATTATGAAAACACCTTACACAACCACTTATAACTATTTATACACTTTTTTTTTGTTTTGCTTTATAAAGAGATCAATTGATACACAGAGAGCGTCACGGAGTAACGAAACGGTATACCGAAAACAGCAAATAAGCGAATACTGATAACACACGAGAAGAACGTCCGCACGCGTCAGAGGTTAGTCGGTGACTGATTTAAAAATAAATACTTCATTTATATACTGTAAATTAAATTAACTTAATATATATTGTAATATCCTTATTCTCTTTGCACTTCATACGCAGCTAGTAGCATTTTTTCAATCGCCCTAGCTTGTTTTGTTTCATCCATTTTGTTTAAAATGGACGCGGCTAAAGTGCAGAACGATTGCACAGCCGGATTTGTTGATTGTTGTTGGATCTGCGGCGTTGTTTGCGTTGACCTTTTTTTTTTTTAATGTCGATGGCTTCTATCATTTTCGCGTCCACCTCGCTATAATTTGGCCCAGATTGACCTCGCTTCCTGCCCTTTGGGTAGTCGCCTGCGTAGAGCAGGATGGTGAGGGAAGCGAGGTGGATGAGGAAGGGGTCGGGGATGGCGGCACGGCGACAGGAGGCGATGGCACCACGGCGACAGGTGGCGATGGCAACGGCAGCGATATTACTAGCGGTGATGGCACTTCCACCTCCTGCACATGGACATGTGGCTGCAATCCACTTCTTCTTCAGTTGCAATCGGCAACTGACTCTGATCGTTTTCACAAATATTTTGTGAGAATCTAATCCTGTAAATTTAAGTTTTTATTAATACTTTTTCAAATATAAGTATGTATATTCAATTAATATACTAAAACTTACGGCCGTGGTACAATGTGTGGCTGAATAAACTTCATCGCGTCCAACAAATGCCACTGTCTTTGGACTTTCATCCCGCTGCCGCTGGGGGCGTTAGCCTTCCGTACTTCCCTCCCATACTGGTCGCGAAGTGTCAGCCATCTTCGGCGACACATTTCTCCTTTATAAAAATAATAAATTATTATTAAAAAAATAAACAGTTGTAAATAACATAGCAACTTACCACTTGTGTTTAACTCCCTTCCTATTTCAGCCCACAAAGCGTCTTTCTTAGATTGCAGCTTGTAAAATGGACTGCCCTTATTAAATAATTCACTTCTAGCCTCAACTAGAGCTATTAACTTTTCGTCTTCCATAGTTTTTATTGATTTGCACACACGTATTTCAGTTTTTCAATCAATCCAATAAATGTATAATTTGACGTTTGTTTTAATGGCGCTTGTTTACATTTGAACATTGTTGTCATTGCTCAATGCGCATATGAAGTTTTGAGCACATCTTTGTTTTCAATTACAATTTTTTTCAATATAAAATCTCAAAACTGAAAACAAACTATTAAAAATAGTTTATATATTTATAAATAATAGCATTCGACTCTGATTTTGAGTTATTTTAAGAAAATTTCAAACATATTGAAAAGATTGAATTGTAAAAGTTGATAATTTCTGCAGTATATCGATATTGGCAACCCTGCGTTGTGAGAATGGCAACATTGTTCAAATGAAAACAAACAAAGATGGCTGATTTCTGCGTTTTTCCTACGTTCTCCACTGTGCACACATTTTGCCGATAAGGAAGGAAAAGGAAGGAAGGGCGTAGCGTTTTTGACTGGGTGCAGCAAAAAATGTGTCGTAATTATCAAAAAAAAAAAAAAACAGTGTGTATACTTAGTAATATAATAACTATGTAGATACTTGATGCCAAATCAATTTCCTTAAGAAATCTATTGAAGCTGTTGTTTTTTTGGATAGTACATGTAATATGTTTAAAATAAAACGAAATACGCAACACTTATTTTAGCCACTTTTTTATTTTATTTAATCCACTGTTTTTCTTTCCTATAGTACTTTTACAAATTCACTTTACACTTTATGCTTTATAAGTACTTAAACCATGTTCAGACCGAAAAATTTAAGGGGTTATATTACATTTAATTACATTCACTAATTAGCCCTTTCTCACTACCGTTAGAAAGATCAAACCGCTGTGATTGTCATTCAAGAGATCACATCGCTAAATATTTATCAAAAGAATAGATTGTCATATAGTATTTTGAAATAAAAACCGTCTTTTTTTTAATATTTTCCATATAATAGAAATAATAGATGCATTTTTTCATTCATTAAGACGATTTTCAGGTTAAATTAGATTCATTGCTTAAAAAAAAAATTGTTTGTTTAAATTTTTTTCTTTGTAGTGTCTAAATCAGCTGTGATAATGTAACAGATTTCCAATGCTGACAAGTAGATGGCGCGAAATCAGAGTCGCACAGAGAGACTTAGCGAGTTATGTGTACACTATCGTCCCAACCAGATACCACACAACAAAATATTGTAAATTGGACAAAATAAAAGATTAAAGAAAACCAAGTAAACATTACAAAAAATAAGATAACAAGTAGAGATAAGAACATAATGCAAATGCATACAAACATGTTTTGGTCCTTATGTTTGACTGTAATGATAACCCAGACATTATCGGGTAAACCACACAATCAGGTTTGTTTGCATTCAATAGAAAATATGATTACATTTAACAAATATTGTATTTCATAAGAAAATAAAAAAAACAAAGAAATAGATTAAGAAAGTTGTAATCACTTTAGTAGTTTTATAAGCAGAACATTATTTGAAAAAGAAACAGAATAAAATATAATGTCACAAAAGTAACATCGTCGGCATTTTTATTTTTTTCCTCCGCTCGAACAACAAAACTGGCGCAGTCGGTAAAAACAAACTGCAAAGTTGAGCGATACTAAAAACTGAAGTTTTTTAAGTTTCGTAAGCTTTAGCAACGGGAAGCAAATCCTAAGATTAGCTCCCATTTTAAAGATCTCTTATATATATATAAATATATAAGTCGGTCGGCACAGATATCCAAGTTTAAGGAACTTAAGTTTCTACACAAGTTATCTGGAAAGTCGGATAGCGACTCCGAGGATTACAATTTGTGAAGGCGAAGAATAGCTTCATTCCGCCCATCAACATTACCAGGAAAAGTGGGATTAAATATTAATGCCCCACACACAGAAGACGCAGAGAGAGCGAAGTGCACCATACAAAGCAACAACAACAAGTTCAGTTGTATTAAAAGAGGATACATCAGCAATGAATCCAGGCGAGCAGCAACCACTTCAGATTACAGGATCGCAAATTTTGAAGGAAGCTTCAATAATCATGACTTTGACGGCAGAGTTTTATCATTGTTCATCAGGGAAGTTGACATGATCCTTTCTTGACATGTCAAAACAAAAATTAAAGGAGAAGCAGCAAGTGTCATCCGGCCTTTGGGACCAACACCAACATGACAGCAAATGAGAGAAGAACTCATAAAGAATTTTGCAGTAAAGGAGTCGTACCACACCCTTTACAATCAGGCGATTGTACTACGAAACTATAACGTAAGTCAATATTTTCAAAATTTAAAAGATATTATAGTTAAACTAAATTTAAAACATGAATTCGATAGGTTAATTCTAAAAACATTTTTAAATGGGATACACCCCAACTTAAGCAGTGTAGTGATTAGTAGAAATATAAGCGCCATTAGAGAGGCTTTTAGCGTTCTTCAAATATAGACAAAACAATTAGCAAAGAAATAATTATAGAAATTTTTCAAATAGAAATCCTTTGGCTCACAACTTTGGCAATTTCAATAATAAACAGTATTTTGCATATACTTTCAATAATTTTCAATTTGGACAAAATCAGCAGAGAGAATTTCGTAACAATTCTAACGAAAATGACAATTAACAACAATTTAACTTTGGACAAAGTAGATGATAATTCGGGTGGTGGAGCACGGTGCTCGTTCGTTCCAAAATGTGGTTGGCCGTGAGAAAACGGTCGGCGCAAATTTATTCCACAGAAATATACGTAAATAAAACAAAGGGTTTCATATAATATATATAAATTTAATATGACAAATTGGAAACACACTTACCACGTCCGTATCGCAGCGTTGTCGCAAAAGGAGAGAGAGCGCGCAACTTTTAGTAAGTGTTTAGTTGCGCGCGAATTAATACTTCGAAAAAAGTTCGAAAAAGAGAAAAAGAAAAGATTAATCTGCCGATACAGACGTGGCAAAAGAAATTGGGCGGGGGCGGCGTCAACATTCTCCCCGCCTTGCAGTATTACTGCAAATGCAGTTTACAATAAATTACTTAAAACTAACTTAACTAACTGGCTCCTGCACTTCCTTTTCCACGTCTTCTTTGCAGATGGGGTGGCCGACGAGACGAATCGAGTCTGGTTCGGTCCGGGAAATGCCGCTGAGATAAATCGAATCTCAGTCGATCATTGCCATGCCGCCAATTTGCATAGAAGTCACCACCTTCCGAGGTCGGCGAGACGAATCGAGTCTAACTCGATCCTGGGTAGGTGGTGAATGTGAGAGGCGTTGGCAGCCAGTGCACTTTATCGTGCCGATGTTATACGACACCGCAAGTCTTTGCTGACAAGGTAGTGTTGCATGCCTTTCCTTGATGATACGGCGTGCATCTGCTTGACGTCGAGCGTCTCGTCCACGCCTTCGCTTCGGATGGGTTGGCCGTCGAGACAAATCGAGTCTGGATCGGTCCGGGCAATGTCGCTGAGACGAATCGAGTCTCAGTCGATCGTTGCCATGCCGCCAGTCCGAAAGGAAGTTACCAGCATGCCGAAGTCGGCGAGACGACTCGAGTCTGGCTCGATCTTGGGCATGTGGTATGCGGGAGAGGCCTCGTTGGTCAGAGCTTTGCGTCCGTTGACACGGTTGTTGTTGTTGCTGTGTGGCGTATATCAACGTGTGCGCCATTGCTGCAGGTTGCTGCTGCTGTGTTGTTGTTGCTGCTTGTGATGTATTCGTTGTGTCGTATGTGGCTGTCGACTGCGTTGCTTGTCTGTTGCTGCGCGCTGCATGTTGATTTACTGTTGTTATTGTGGCCGCCGCATGTTGGTATTGTGTAGACGGCTGTTGTGACGTCACATACGTTGCTGATTGATCTGCTTGCTGCGATTGCGACGGTGTCGCCTGCTGTTGCTGGTGATAATAGGCTGTTTGCTGTTGATAACGCTGCTCGTATTGTTGTTGTAGCTGTAGCTGCATCTGCTGGTGGTGAAAGGCATCCGATAATGCCGCCACTGTGTTGCTCGTGGCATAGTGTTGCTGGTGTGGTGGTGAATAGTGCGCTGTTGCTGATGAGGCCGCCACAGCTGATGATGGCGGCAACGTTTGTGATGGGGGTGGTAGTGGTGTTGTTGCTGCGACAGCATGTCGCTGCGTTGCAGCTGTGGCAGGCGTTGCTGCCACCGTTTCTGCGGCGCCCATGTAATAATCGCATTTGTTGGTATTTGTCGCTTCAGTGCTGCTCGGCGGTGTGCTGCCTACTGATGTTGCTGACAGAGATAGCGCTGCTGCATGCTGTGTCGGCCCACCGACGCCACAATGCGTATCGATGTGATTCGATGAGCCGGGCGCATCATTTGTTTCGCCATCATCGTTAGTTTGATCCTGTTGTTGATGCTGCTGATGTTGTTTCTGTTGTATAAATATATAATTAGTATCTATTTTACTACAAAAATTGTTTTGTGTTTGTTGTTGAGTTGTTACTGAATTTTGTCCGTCGCCTTTGCCATTTGTCTTCGTTTCTTCGGTGGGAACGGAACCTGTTAAGACCCAACCAAACACTGTTCGTTGTGCAGCAAGGGATCCAAAGATTTTCGATTTTACCCCATTTAGTATAATTTTCGGGTAAAGATCTGCTCCGATCAACAAGTCAACCTTTTGACTCGTATAGAAATTATTATCCGCTAAGGGGATATTGGGTAACCTTTTGACAATTGAAGGGTTAATTGATCTAGATGGAAGCAGTCCAGTCAACTTTGGCAGTACCAACGCTTCCGCTTTTAGTCGTAAACTTTTGTTACGGGGCGAGCCAATTGTGATCGAGCATACCGATTGAACTCGTCCTGATACGGTATTATTCAATCCTGAAACTCGCGCGCTGACCTTTTTGCTTGCCAGATGTAAGCGTTTTTGCAGACTATTACTTACGAAGGTGGCTTCAGATCCCGAATCAATCAGGGCTCTGACAGTGAAGGTGCTCTCGTTGTGACATATGGTCACCATGGCTGTACCTAAGAGCATGCTACGACTGGTAGGCACATTTGAAATATTGGCCTTAATAGAGGCCACATGAGATTTAGTAGAAATCTCAGCAGTGTCTGTGCTGTCAGATGTCTGAGCTATTCCCTCACTCTGATCCCGGTGAATCATAGAGTGATGTCTCTGTTTACATTTATTACAATTAAACATACTCTTACAATTTTTGACTTCATGTGAGTCCGATAAACAATTTAGGCAGACGTGGAGTTTTCTGACAGCATTTAACCGTGCATTAGGCTGCATCTCAATGAATCTTTGACAAGTTTTCAAAATGTGCGATTGAGATGAGCACAGTTTACATCTGGTATTGTTTGTCATGGCGTGATGGGAATTGAAGGGCCTGGATCCAATCCTTGATTGCAAGGTTGGTATCCGATCCTCACCATCAGCCGACTTAATATTGGGTTGAGTACTCAACTCGCCTTTGAGGTTTGATACTCTCTCTAGCGTTTTAACCCGTTTGGTTAGAAACTTGTCTAACTCAACCCATGTTGGGATCTCTGAATCCGAATCCAGAGATTGTTCCCAAAGCGACAGTGTATAGTCCGGTAGTCGGATAGAACACAAGTACGTAAATATGGCATCCCAGCTATCTGTATTGATGCCATGTATTTGTAAAGCTGAAATGCAGCTATTAATCTCCCGCTGTAAATTTCTGAGTTCGGTCTCGGATTCTGTTGAGATGTGCGGGAGCTTGAACAATAAATTCAATTGTGTGTTGACAAGCACTCGCTTGTTTTCATATCTACACAACAAATTATTCCAAGCCAAAGCGAATCCGTCATTCGTCAGTGGCGCTTTCGAAACAATAGCTTTTGCTTCACCTCGCGTTTTTTGATTCAAATGGAATAACTTTTCTACTGGAGAGAGCCTCGGGTTATTCCCATAAATGGCGGCAAATAAATCCCTAAAAGAGGGCCATTGTAAAACATCGCCATGAAATATTTCGGTATCACATGGCGGTAAATTGATAGAATACCTCACGGGTTCTACAGTTTGTTGTAACCGTTCAGGTTGAATCACCGTTGAATTGGAAGTAGGGCTTTGGTTGAACGCCGTGAGGTTGTGCATGTGTTCGCCCATCAAGGCCGCGCAACACACATAAGCGTGGTAACAGCTTGCATATTTAAGTTTGAGGTCGTCAATTGAGCTTGTGTCGGAAGGATCCACTTTTGGCAAACACAACTTGTATTCTGACTTTACCTCTGCCCACAGAGATTTCAGTTCAGCTTGTTGAACTTCGAGAGAGTAGGCACTTTGATTGTTTGCTGTTGGAGTAAAAGACTCCTCAAACTCCAGTAGAGCGTCTGCAGCTGTGGTAAAGGCTCTAATTGATTCCATTGTTTTCAAAAATTTAAACGGAACTGCAAAAATGTTGCACAAAATCGGATCTAAAACTTGAAATTGAAATTTAAAAAATATTTGCAAATATGTTGCAAAAGTTATTGAACCAATCCGGACAAGTTATAAATTAGTAGTGCGTTGTTTCTTAGTGAAGAGTGAATTTTCGAACGAACAAAAAAAAAAGTAATAAATTTAGTGAAGTATTTTTTTTTTTTCAAATATTTTTTTCAAATTTAATTCGAATGTGCTTGCTGGGTAGTCGGCCCAATGCACTTGTACTTGCACTTGCAAATTTAGTCAAGTATTTCCGCAAAGTAATTTTCCCAAATTTATTTTCAATGTGCTTGCTGGGTAATCGGCCCAATGCACTTGCACACCTAGTCTTCAACTATGTACCCAAACAAAATTGATTTGTGCTTAATTGCTTTATTAAAATGTACAAATACAATACAAGTAATTGAATAAATTCACAAGCACTTATTTGAATTTATTCATATTCACTTTTGTTCACTGGGTTATTCTAATTTATCACTGCACTATTCCGCTTGTTGCTGTCCTTCTGGAATGGCTGCTGCGCTGCCTTGCCTCTGCTGCTTTGCCTATGCTGGTATGCCGCTCTCACTTTTGTGCTTGGCCTGTGCTGCTTCTCTGTGCTGCTTTACCTTTCCTGCTCTCCTTCTGCTGCTTGGCCTTGGCTGCTTGGCCTGTGCTGCTTCTCTGTGCTGCTTTGCTGCTTGCCTGTGTTGCTTGGGCTTTGCTGCTCTTCCTTTGCTGCTCTCACTTCGCTATTTGGCTTAGCTGTCGCTCACTTCACTTTTTTTAATTTTTTAGTGTCACTCACTGCACTTTGTGTTTTTTTTGTTTACACTCGCGAAACTGCAGCTGCGTTATTGCTGCTTGCCTTTATTGCTATTCGAGCAATATATGAGAAGGCAGAGTTGAGCGACTAAACTCAAATTAATCATAAGAAAAACCAAAGAACCGAGAGAGATTTTTGGCGAATAACAGAGTGTGTGGTTTTTTTTGCAAAGTGGAATAAGTGCATTTGCCAGGTGTATTTGTTGTTGTACTTAAATGAAGTACAATACTACCTGCAATCTTGTGCTTTGATTTTGTGGGTAGAGTGCCAAAAATAAGTTTTGGTCTCCACTTCACACAGCACAATGGGTTTTGTACATAAATGATGCACAAATTGACCAATCTATTGCCTTATAGCTTGCAGAGCACAAATCCAAAATATGTTTGGCTGTAACTTGCGAGATGCTAAAGCGGGCAAATTATGCACTTTCACTTTAAATAAAATTCACTTGTTACCTGTTATCCGGCTCGAAGGACCAATGATAATTCGGGTGGTGGAGCACGGTGCTCGTTCGTTCCAAAATGTGGTTGGCCGTGAGAAAACGGTCGGCGCAAATTTATTCCACAGAAATATACGTAAATAAAACAAAGGGTTTCATATAATATATATAAATTTAATATGACAAATTGGAAACACACTTACCACGTCCGTATCGCAACGTTGTCGCAAAAGGAGAGAGAGCGCGCAACTTTTAGTAAGTGTTTAGTTGCGCGCGAATTAATACTTCGAAAAAAGTTCGAAAAAGAGAAAAAGAAAAGATTAATCTGCCGATACAGACGTGGCAAAAGAAATTGGGCGGGGGCGGCGTCAACAGTAGACAAAATAATTCTAAACAATTTAGCTTTGGACAAAACAGGCAAAATAATTCTCAACAATCTAGAAGATATAATTCAGTCCAAAGGAGACAAAACCCCCCGAACCAATGGAAATAGATCACGTTCAAGAACAAGCAAATTTTCGGTTGCCAGCCCAAAACAATCATTACCGATAATAGAAGTGACCATAAAAAATTCAAAAACTAAGTGCCTTATTGACACAGGGTCTACAACATTATTATTGAAATATAATGTGTTGAAAGATTATGAATGCATTGAGCTTGATAAACCAATACACCTTAGCACCATTAAGGAACCCAACCCAACCCAAACGAATTCAATGAAAAAAGTTATATGCATTGGAAACTAACCAATATAAAAAAATAATAACTTTGATGCTATAATAGGACAGAATATTTTAAAACCTATTAAAGCAATAATTAATTTAGAAAAGGAGTATGTAGAAATAAACGGCAACAAAATTAAATTTATAAACTCATGCCCTTACAATTACGAAGATATTAATATACTTACAGAATGTAAAGATAATTTGCTAGATATTTTATCAAATAGTGACATGAATGAAGAAGAAAAGCAAAAATTAGAATACAAGTAAAAGATGTATGCTGTAATCACTATATGATGTGTATGAGCCGGTCGTCGGACGCGGCAATAATTACACTAGTTGTATGTTTTGCAAATACACTTTATTGGCCAGGTCCTATGTGCTCCGGCTTATGATCAACTTAAATCTAAATCTAGCCCAAAACCTAACTTAACCATTAAGCCTTAAGAACGCATATTCAGTAGTCGACGCTGCCATCTTTGACGTCTGCGTCGTGCTGACTCTGCTTCATACAATTGTTTAACCAATTGGTGATGGTGCAAGCAACGATCGCTGGTCAACTGTTTACGCAATCAGCTATTGACACTGTTTATGTAAGAACGCTCACTTGCGTGTGGCTTGCTGTCCGTCCGCCTCGCCGCCTTGGTGGTGGTTATTGTTTACGTAATCTGCAGAACAGCGAATGATATGTCGTTGCTTTAGTGGCGGTCGTTGCCCACATAATCTGCTGATGAGGCAAGACAGCATGAAATTGATACAAAAACAAGTAGACCAACTTATAATAAAATTTATAGATATCCCCAAATTCGTGAAGGAGAAATAAGCAGACAGATGAACGAGAGTTGCGCCAAGGTATAATTAAAAAAAGTAATTCCCCGTACAACTCGCCTCTTTGGATTGTACCAAAAAAAGCAAGACAATTCAATGAAGAAAAAATGGAGAACAGTTATTGACTACAGGAAGCTAAACGAAGTCCTATAGATGACAAATTTCCAATACCCCACATAGAAACAATACTCAGCAAACTTGGAAGAGCTCAGTATTTTACAACATTAGATCTTGCAAAAGGCTTTCATCAAGTATTAATAAAAGAAGAAGATGGACCAAAAACAGCTTTCTCTACACCTTAAGGACACTTTGAATTTATAAGAATGCCTTTCGGACTAAAGAATGCACCAGCAACTTTCCAACGTTTAATGAATTCAGTTCTTAGGGAATATATCAACAAGATATGTTTAGTTTATTTAGACGACATCTTAATTTTTAGTTCAAGTATTGAAGAACATACCCAAAATATCAACAAAATATTTTCAGCATTAAGAAAACATAATTTCAAGATTCAGGTAGATAAATACAAATTTTTTGCGAAAACAACTGAATTTCTAGGTCACACTTTAACAACAAAAGGGATACAACCAAATGTAAGCAAAATCGAACATACAAAAACTAAAGTTGCTTACTATATCAAAGCAAATTAAATCATTCCTAGGTATAACAGGTTATTATAGAAAATTTGTAAGAGATTACGCTAAAGCACATGGTTTAACAAAATATTTAAAAAAGGATATTAAAATAAACATTCGCGATCCTCAGTACACATCATCCTTTGAAAACCTTAAAAATCTATTTGTAAGCCCAGCAATATTAAAATATCCAGACTTTAATAAAAAATTTGGCATTTCAACTGATGCAAGTGACTTTGCAACTGGCGCATATTAACCCAGGACAGTCATCCTATAAGCTATGCTAGTCGAACACTTAACAAACACGAAAGAAGTTAGTCCACTACAGAAAAAGAACTACTAGCTATTGTCTGGGCAGTGATATATTATAGACCATACATTTACGGCAGAGCATTTGATCTCTTAACCGATCACCAACCACTTAAGTGGCTCCAAATAAAAAACAAGGGAAAAGACATTAACCCAAGATTGCAAAGATGGTTAATTAAACTAGGTAGATATAATATTAATATAAATTACGTGAAAGGAAAGGAAAATAAGGTGGCCGGTTTTCTAAGTAGAATAGATAGTAACACAGGCGAGATTCATTCATTGGAAGAAGACAACATAAGCACAAATGCTACAATCCACTCTCAAGAGGAGGAACCAAATGATCATTTTCCAATTTTACATACTATTGTAAATCGCTTCAATACACAAACCATTTTAACAAAAAAGAAAATTATGGAATCACGAAGAAAAGTTTTATTAGCGCAGAAGATATAAAAAATAATAAATTCATAGATCTTTGTCGTAGGCACATAAATAGTGGAAAATAAGGTATTTTTTCTTATTTACCCGTAATCAGTACAATATAGTTCAGCAAGAGCTTATTCAAATATTTAATAGACAGGTAAAGTTTTTTAGATGTGAATTCCATGCTAAAGATATGAAAAATGAAGAACAAGTTTATAAACAAATTGCTCAATATCATAAAAATGAAACAGGCCATGCAGGTATTAATGAAAATTATTTAAAATTGAAAAAACTAATATACTGGAAAAATTTGAAAGTTTTGATTCAAAAATATACAAATAATTGCAATAGAGCAAAATATGAAAAAAAACCTTTAAAACCAAAATTACAATTATCGAAAACACGATCAGATATAAATGAAATAGTTCACGCAGATATATAAAAAATGTTACTTCCTTACTTTTATAGACAAATTTGCAAAATTTGCTATGGCATTTCAGCTAGAAGATAGAAACAGTATAACTATCATAGAAAAGCTTAGATTATTCTTTTCTATCAAAGGAAGACCCAGAAAGCTAATATTAGATAATGAACTCAACTCAATTAACATAAAAGATTTCTTTAGAAAAGAAGAAATAGAAGTTCATTTACAAAACCAAACAGTCATACTGGGAATTCAGATATCGAAAGATGTCATAATACTCTCTCCCAAAGAATCAGAGTCCTAGAAATTGAAAAATTATCTTTGACAAAAAAAATAGAAGCATTTAAAAACCAAATCAGTCATACTGGAATTAACATATGAAAAATGAATAGTACATAATATACTAGACTCAAAAAAAATGCCAAAGAATTAGAATTACATTGAAATAATAACCTCGAAGCAAAGTTAGCTAAATACAATCTATATTTCATTAAAAACCATAGGTTAGTAAATGGTATAATAATATAAAAATGATTAAAGCCTCACAAATTTTGTAAGATCTGAAAATATAGAAATAAGAAATTGATGATACGCAGAAAATTGCCCAAAGAGCAACAAATAAAGATCTCAAATAATGCACTGTAAATGGTAGATGAGTAACTATGTACGCATGTGAACATATTACCTGTATTAATCACTATTACAATTAACCCTCGTGAAATTCTTTACATATTAAATAATATAACAAAAATGTCGCAAACATATTCACATCTACATTACTATACCCTATCTAATGAAATTGAAATCTTAAGAGGTAAAATCAAAACATTAACCCAAAAAAAGAAGTTAGTAGAAAAAAGAGAGGTTTAATTAACGGTATAGGTTCTGTACATAAATTTCCATTTGGAACGATGGATGATGGAGATAGAATAGATATTGAAAATCACCTTAAGAAAGTAGATTAAAATTTACATAATTCAATTACAGCTGTGAACCACCAAATAAAAATTAATAATTTCTTTTCGAACACGTTCATAAAATTAAAACAAATTATTGAAGACGAAAGAAAGAATTCTTTAATGTATCAAGAGAGAACAGACAAAATATTGATTCTTCATGAACAAACAATAAAGATAAACATTCTCAAAGACGCAGTAAACCAGATTCAGGAAAACATTATTTCAGCAAAAAGTGGTATTTTTCACCTAAGCATTTAACAAATGAAGAAATTTATATTTACAACATAGACCTCAACAAACTTCAATATATAAAATTATGCGCCTTGGAATATAAAGAAAATTTGTTAATGTTCGTGGTCAAAATCCCAAAAGAATTTCAATCGGTACAATTAAAAACTATTATTCCTATACCAAATAGAGCAGGCAAAGAAAAAACAGCAGAAATTGAAAATGTTTTTGAATACAAAAATGTCACTTATAAATTCGAAGAAGCTAAGACACTTAATGAACTAAAAATTTCTAAACATTGCATCTACTTATTAAATTGTGAACTTATCAAAAATAGCATTACAGAAATTTTTCAAATTGATGAAGAAACTATTTTAATAAAAAATGCAAATGGCATAGAACTAAACCAGAACTGCGACAACAGAAAAATTAAGTTGAAAAACTCTCCATTGATTCATTATAATAACTGCACAATTAAGATCCTATACCAAACATTCTCAAATACTAAAATATCATACAATCAAAGATTTTACTATCCAAACTATGATACTCACAATTTCACTAACAAAATTATATTTAACGACCTTGTATTTAAAAACGAAGAAAATTTAAAAGAAATTAATGAATTAAAATATCACAAAAATATCTCTCATATTGGAATATCATTTTTAAGTTTTATTGTGATTATAATAATAACTTTAATACCTTTTAAAATTAAAAAAAAAAGAAAAACAATACTATTTAAACTCAGGAGAGTTTTCCAGTAAGGGAGGGAGGAGTTATGTGTACACTATCATCCTAACCAGACACCACACAACAAAATATTGTAAATTGGACAAAATAAAAGATTAAAGAAAACCAAGTAAACATTACAAAAAATAAGATAACAAGTAGAGATGAAGAACATAATGCAAATGCATACAAACATGTTTTGGTCCTTATGTTTGACTGTAATGATAACCCAGACAATAAGATTACATTTAACAAATATTGTATTTCATAAGAAAATAAAATAAAACAAAGAAATAGATTAAGAAAATTGTAATCACTTTAGTAGTTATATAAGCAGAATATAATTTGAAAAAGAAACATAATAAAATATAATGTCACAAAAGTAACATCGTCGGCTTTCTTTTCCTCCGCTCGAACAACAAAACTAGCGTGGATCAGTTTCAAATCATTTCAATGAAGTGATTTGTAACTAACATTTTTGTATGGCGAAATCTTAATAAATTTATAAGATTAGTGGGATAAACCACTCAACAGCCGAAATCGTGTGATTAATTGCCGGTTTTGGTATTACTCTATACTTTATATAATCTAACTTGAATATTGAAATTGTCTTTACACTCCATACTTTATATAATCAAACTGGAATATTGCAATTGTCTTTAAACTGAAAATGAATTGACTAAATTGTCTTTTAACTGAAACGATTGGCCTTTGGCGAGGCGGCACTTCTTTACATAGCACTTCTTTACACCACGGAGTTATAATCGGGAATGGTAATACTTTCCTCACTATGATTGACGCTAAGCCTTACCGCCCACAACTCTTTCGTAACCACAATTTCAAATCCACTATTCGATGTTCGAATAAGTGGTTGCCCATTATTTATTAATTTTGTTAAAATTCGGATTTTAATTCTAATCCCACAACTGGCCGTCCTGACAAGTTATTCGCCCTCGAATAACTAACCCCATTTCTTCATATTTTCTGCAACGGTAGTGGTCTTGTTAAGCCCTTCTTGGACTCCTATTTTTCCTACTTCGTATTTTCCGTGTGGTAGTTGCGCGACTATTTAATATGGTCCGAGATATTTCTGCCTCAATCTCATGCCAGCCCTGAACTGCGTTCTTTAATTGCGACTAATTCATTAAATCTGTATCTAAAATTCCCCGTTCTATCCTTGTTGAATGTTCTAACATTCTCCTCATGAATTACCTGAATTACCTTTATATTCTCTTTTGTCTCGTGTCGCACTAAATCGCTTTGCGTATTTAACTCTTCAACCTTTATTCGTTTAACACAGTTTGTAATTCTGGATTGTCTGAAGTGCGCATATTTAGACCTGTAAGTATTTTGAAGGGTGCTATCCCCGTACTATGCGGAGAGGTTTTATTCATAATTGGTTAAACTTTTGGCACTTGTTGGTACCATAACTAATTTGTTAAACTTTTGGCACCTGTCGGTACCACTGAGTTGGAGTGCTCTGACACATTTTTGAGAGCATTGGAAAACTATACGATGCACTCGTTCTACCTGACCGTTGCCACGAGAAACTCCCGTTGCAATCAGCAAGCGTTGTATGCCCTCCTTGCTGCAATAATCTTTGAAAGTATTTACCGTAAAGGCAGCCCCCCTATCTGTAACAATCCGCCTCGGATTTCCAAAAATCGATGCCTGTTTCTATAATCTATCCGCTTCTTCTTCCACCCCAGTTGATTTTGTCGGGTACAACTACACGTACTTTGAAATGCCGTCTATTATTACTAACATGTAGTTATATTGTTTCCTGGTTTCGGTCAACGGACCCACGTGATCTATATGGTACGTTCGTAACGCTTCTTGAGACTTATCGAGACCTCTTTTTTCTCCCTCTTGGTGTCTGCTATAATACATTCAATACATGCTTTTACTACTTTCTGCACCTTTTCATTGGCGTGTGGCATTGACATTAACCGCAAAATGTCCCTGCTTGTGTGCTAACTTTATAATATCCTCTGCCATACCCGCAGGTACAACTAACAACTCCTTGATGGGATCGTAATATACTAACACAATGGGTCCATTCTCTTTCCTTCCTGCTCTAATCCAATTGTCTTGCAATTGAGCTTCCCTTTAAACTTTAACGAGTCTTAAATCAGTAAACAATACGCGCGACTTAATGCGTCTACATGTCTCATCCGCGTTTTGGACCTTTGCTCGACTTTGTCATTGTACTCCGACGTGCTGTTTAAAATAATCCTATCTTTAAGCACTTTCCCAACTTGATCATCTACGTACCTTTGATCTTCGTACGACACTCGACGAGGTCGTTGATACCCCGGTTTCTCGTCTGTCAAAATTAACTTGATTTGAATTGTCACATTCATCGGTTTCTGAGACTGATATTTATTTATCAACGTTTTGACGAACGCTGCGTCAGATCCTTCTAAATGTGACAACTCTACTTTATCCGATCCATCATCCAATTGCATCTCTTTTCTACCCAAAAATTTAAATTCACTCTCATCATTGAAGCCTTTGCCACGACATACCCTGTCCTTATCTTTTACATCGACCTCTTTCCCCAGCCCTTCCGAAATAACCTTACATCCACACAGTTGCTCGGTAGAAACCATCTCACTCACTGAGTTTTCGTTTCAATCGCCAACTCATTGGCACCCGTGTCTACAAACACTTCTCTACTCTTGATAGGTTTTCTAAATTCCACGCTACCTTTCCTAAACACCAACCTTACTTCTTTAAGTATATCGTTTCCCAACATTTCCGCGTAGGGTATATCTTGCACTCTTATTACTTCAAACTTGACCTTCATTGTCACACCTCCGCTCATTTTTCACCACGCTAACTGGTTGTGAGACTTTGCAATAGTGAGCATAATGGCCCTTTTCCTTGCACTTAAAACAAATTACGTTGTTTGTTTCCCCGCGTGAGCATTCTCTAGCTAAATGGCCTTCCCTATTACAACTGTAGGATCTCTTCTAAACCTGATCTTCAGTACTTTTACTGGCTTTTGCCAACTGAACGAAAGATTTATGATTTGCAACAGATGTACCTTTAATTTTCTCATATACTCGGATTTGCTCTTTCAATTCTTTTACACTACGTTTTTGATACAAAACACTTTTATTTTCCCGACTATCCGGTATACCCGCCACGAAATATTCTATTATACTCTTTTCATCGAGTGATAATGGTTTAGCAATTTCGATAATGGAGTATAAGTATTTCTGCAAACTTTTTTTCTGTTGCTTACGTCTATTCCTCAACGTACGATGTACCTCTATGGCACTCAACTTTTCCCCGAACCCTTCAACCAGCGCTATTTTCAAATTATTCCAATTTTTGATTCCTACCGTTCCTCTAACAAATAGTTTGACCGCTCCCTTTAGCAACTGCTTTACATATATAGACTTCTGTAAATCGTTCCACCCTACCGTTTCAGCAACTTCGTTGAACTCATCAACCCAGTGGTACACGTTAAAGGTACCGTCTCCATAAAAACTGGATATACTATCCTCGACAACACGCCACGTAAATAGCACCCTACCTACACTTCTATCTTCTGTATGTAGTGTTTCACGAATACTCTGATTCGTTATCACTTCCCACATCATCCACTTCATCCCCGAAAACCATGTGTTGCAACCATCTCATTTCCAAGTCTTTTTTTCTCACAAACTATATATGTATGTATGTATATTATATATATATATATGACGTCATTTGCATACATAAACATATATATTTACGCAGGTTTGTTGGAGAAGCTTTTACAGCTCGGCTTCGGCATAGCTCGGATTTTCTATCAACAACAATTTGTTGTGAAGCTTTATCGTTGCGTCAGTTCTTTAACACATTGACTCTTCGACAAAACGTAAGCTTCAGCCATTGTTTCGTGACAACGGAGATTTCGCATGAAGCAATAAGTGTACACATTTACATACAAAGTTGTGTGTAGACAAATTTGCAAATATTATACGTATTTTTTTTTTATAGTAGGAGGAAGCACTTTAATCCGCCAAACCCAAGCTACTCCCAACTCAAGACTCTCCTACGGAACCACCAAATAAGGTATTACTTCATAGGAGTGACAAAACATTTTACGTCTCCTCTATAACATGGACGGACTAACGCCTACTCTGCTGTAATTGTCCTAATGTAGTCATGATGGAAGTTGCCGCTCCGCAAACATCAATCCACTTGTCACATAACTGACACATATATGCAGTAAAATTTTCCACCCTTGAGCTAACATCTAGTGCAGTTTCTAACTTTTTTCTTATGTTTCGAAACCGAGGACAATGGAAAAACACGTGTTCATATCGACCAAAACGGACTGACGTCATTTTGAAATTTGTATAGGTAGCCTCTGAAGCACCCATGCCCGCTTAATATTTGGGTCAGGTGGAAATCCAGGTCCCCATATCTTCTACTTATCCACGTATGGATGTCTGTGGGTCCACCGTCCTTTATTTGAGGTTTGCCACCGTTACTGCCATATAGTTTATAGGATTTCAGTAATTGGCGCTGATAGCTCATATAATCTCGTGAGTTCGTCACCCTAGATGTCTATGGGCGGCATACTAGCTAGTACTTCAAATGCTTCGCTGGAGATTGTTCGGAAAGCACTTGTTACTCTTATTGCTGTGAGTCTATGCACTGAATTTATTGGATTGGTATACGCTTTTATGTTTAGTGTCTGTATCCATACTGAAGCTGCATATAGTATAACTGAGCTCATGGCTTTGGCGATTTCAAGTCGGCGGCTGGAGCGAACACAGCCTCTTTTTGCCATCATTCTTGATGAGGCGTTATAAATCTTATTTGCCTTATTTGCTGTGTTTGCCAAGTGCTGCTGGAATTTCAGTTTGGAGTCCAATATTACCCCTAAATACTTCAACTGTGGTTGTGAAGTAATTACGCACTCTCCTATAGTGAAAGTTATTTTTTCCTCAATTTTCCAGGTGCTGATGAGCAATACCTGTGTTTTGTGCTCAGCCAGTTCCGAACTCTTAGAAGAAGACCATTGCGTAGACCGTTTATACATTCATTACTTTTATTTTGTAGGTCATCAAGTTGTTTATCTACTGCTACCACTATAAGGTCGTCCGCGTATGCGATTAGCTTAACGTTTTTAGGCTGTGGAATTCTTAGCACCCCATCCTAAACTAGATTCCATTAGAGACAGCCCAAAGCAGATCCTTGTGGTACTCCGCTTGTAATAGGTGTTTAAGTTATACCCAATTTATTGGGGAACACACACCACTGCCTTGACTGAAATAAAAGTATCTGAATTTTAGGTTCGTATTTAACTATTTTATTTACAGATTAAATTTGTATTTTTACAAGTCAATAAAATATGATGCTGGTGCTGGTGATCGAGTTGATTCGGATCGCGGTCGAACGCATAAGGGATCTACTTGGCGCCGCGTATCATCGAACGTACAAACAAATGTAAAAACGAAAAGTGCATCAGCGAGGAGTGCGTGACGAATTGTTAACGTGGCGAATGTTGGTAGCGAATGTATAATCGCGGTAGAGGAGCGTAGATGTCGACCCGGCGCAGTGTTTGAACGAATGTTGCCGTGCGAATTGTTAATGTCGAATTGGGCTTCCATCCCGATGTCCATCCTTTTTGTTGAGTGAGTACGTGTGTGGTGAGTTTTGTTGGTGTTGTGTGGTAATGTGAGTGTATGGTGCCATCGGATGTGGTGTATGTGAGTTCGTCCTTAGGGTGCGCCAGTGTCTCTCAGGTAGAGTGGGGGAGGCTTAACTCATTTAAACAATAGGGTAGCTCTTGATGCCTTCGGTTTTGTCGTAGATTAGCTTTCTATTTTTTTAAAACAACTCATAACGATATTTATGAATTACTGAGGGGCGCGTATTCCATATAGGGCTTCGAATATATTTTCCCATTTAGCAGAGTTGAATGCATTCTTCACATCCAGGGGGATCAGCGCACAATACTTTTTTGTACCACCTTTCCATCTTTTGGCACTTACTGCTCTTTTCGCAGTATCGACAACTTCTTTCAGTGCATCGATAGTAGACCTCTGTTTTCTAAAGCCGTATTGTCTTTCTGATAGTCCGCTGGCTTCCTGGATGGCAATCTATAAGCGGTTTCTTATTATGCTTTCGTACACTTTGCCCATTGTTTCAAGCATACACAGAGGTCGATACGAAGAAGGTTCGTCAGGTGGTCTTTTTGATTTTGGAATTAAAACCAGACGCTGGACTTTCCAGGGACGGGGATCATTCCTTCTTTTATGCATGCGTTGTACATTTTTGCAAAAGGAGTGGGCTTCGAAATTATGGCTAACTCTGTTTGGTATTGCGTGAATACCAGGCGCTTTGTTGTTTTTGATTTTTTTGGCTATGGCCAATAGTTCTTCTTCTGTAACTAGTGGGAGTGATTCAGCGGCTTCGTTTTGTTGCTCAGCGTTAGTAATCGGTTCGTGCGTCGGAAATAATGCCTCGACGACTTTCTTCATAAACGGGGCGCATTGGAGTTGCTACCGATTATTTTTGAATTTGGACATACAGACTTTATAAGCAGTCCCCCAGGGGTATAGATTCGCTTCTCCACATATTTTTTCAAACAGTTTCTTTTGCTTCGGGTTATAGCTAACTTTAAGAGCTTTTTGTGGCTTTTAAAAGCTTCTTTGATACGGTTTTTTGCGTTGTAGGCGACGTCGATCTGCGTGACAGAGCTTTCTCAGCGTGGCAATGTCTTCATTCCACCAGTATACAGGTCTTCGCTTATTGTGAAATTTGGTCCTTCCTATTGCAGCGTCGCCTGCTGCCACCAGTTCCTTTCGCAATGCGGTTACTAAGTGGACGCCGCCTTCGCCAGGTGCTATTGCTGCACTGCAGGCTGTCTCAAAAACGTCAGTATCAAAATCTTTTTGCTTCCAGCTTCTTTTTCGTGTTAATGCGTGAGGGTTCCTGGTCCCGAAAGAACGAAATTTCTGCAATAATTGCCATGTGGTCACTATATGTAAACATGTCTGACACCTCCCACTTAATGTGTCTGCTAAGTGCGTCATTTGCAAACATCAGGTCTATTATAGAGCCTTTAGTTCCTTTTTGATAGGTATTTTTGGTGCCACTATTAATAATTGTGAGGTTGGTTTGGCTCAGGAATTCTAGAACCAAGCGCCCACGATGGTTTAAACATCTGCTACCCCAAGCAGTAGATCATGCATTGAAGGCACCTGCCATTATTATCTGTGATTTGCATCTACTTTTTAAAGATAATTCAAGGAGGAAGTCTTCAAATTCTCTAATGGATGTGCTGGGACGGGCATAATAGCTTACGAAAGATATTCCTCCTATTTGCGCCCATGTTAAACCATTTTTTGCTTCTCTGCAGCAAGATGTGAATGATTGTCCGTTGGAGGACCATATTGCAGCTTTGCCACTTATATCTCTGATCCAAATGCTTCCCGAACGCTGGCAATATTGCTCACTCAGCAAGGCGACATCAATGTTGCTTTTTATTACGGTTTGTTGCAGCAGTGCTTGTGCTGCGGCGCAGTGAGTTAAGTTCAGCTGCAATATTCTCATTTTTTCGTTGTCTTTAGCAACTCCATGTACTTACGGCAAGTCGTGCTCAGAACTGAGTGCTCCCCTTTCCACAGTATGCAATTTGGTGTGTTAGTGCATACTTTTGATATATGTTCTGGGATCCCACAACTTGTGCAAAGAGCTATGTGGCCTGGATGAAAACATCTGTAACAACGGGAAACAGGCGAGTACCCCCGAAGACGACAGATCGACCTCCTGATCTTTACTTTGCCTATTTTAAGGACAGTCTTAGCGTCTTGAACCCGCAGGCATATAAGGGCTATTTTAGTGCCTCTTCTTGTCTTCGGCATATTTTTGATATTTTCTGGCCCTATATTCTGAAAACCACACTCCTTTTGTAACGCGTCGCATATTTCTTCGGGGGTGGTTACTTCGTCCATTATAGTGACGTTATGCGTTTTTTGCTGTATTACAGCCATTCCGCCAATCACTCCCTCTAGAGCGCTCTCGAACGAGTCTGCTCTATAGTAGCAAGTCTTCCTTAAGCGTTTTCCTAATGTGCCTTAGGTTTGTGCCTAGTTCCTCAAGGCCACTATCACACTTAATTTTCTTGAGAATATCCGCATATGACCCTCCGTCCTTTTTGGTTATAATAATGGCGTCTGGTTTTGTGTGAATTCTTTTTTCAACCGTCTTTCTCTTTTTTACTACGTCCACGCATTTCTCGGATGATAATTCTCGTACCCTCTTTGGCGTATGCCTTTCCCTACCATAGCCCTTTTCAGCGGTTTCTTTGGATTTTCAGCCTTGTCGTACAGGCTTGTTATGCAGCTTACAAGGTCTCGCAAAGCTTGATTAATATGCTTCTGACCAGATATTATAGTTTCAAGCTCCTTGATTTGTTTGCCCAGTTTGCAAAAAATATCACCAGCTTCGCCGTTCTGCATTTCCTCAGATTTTCCGCATTTGTTATGTTGTTCGGCGTTTTCACAACTTTTTATCGGCCCAGCAGTGGTGGTCTTTTCATTTTTGCCTTTTTGGAGGCGTTCTCAAAATTTTTGAATTCCTCCTAAAAGGATTCTCTGGCGTACTTCCCAAACTATTTTCAGAGGCCATATCTCTGCCAGAAAATAGTTGGGACACCTGTCAATGCGTATATTCAGTCCTTTGTCCTAAAACCTTATTTGCTTTTTTAATGGTTGGCAATGCCGTAACCAAAGGTTTGCCGAAGAAGGCGAAACGAAAAAGGAGAAACAGCTGATCGAACAAAACATACGGCAGATTAAATTAATTGCGCGTTTTGTTCCGCTGTTATATGGGGAAAATCTAATTTAAGTTTTATTTTATCTAAATTTACCACGAAAAGGGGCCAAGTAAGTAAAAATAAAATTTTTGATACAAATCAGATTTTACTTATCTATTTGCCGGTTTCAATATCCAAATTGAAAGGTCCAGTCTCCCGGTAAGTCGTTACCTAAACTATGGCACATTCACTAATTACAATTATGTGATTTCGCGAAATGTTCAGGGACTACAAAGAAACCCGTCTATATTATACGTATATTATATGTACGTGAATATGCGCAACCGCTTGGTCTCTTAATATGTCATCAAACATATAATGCCCAGCAAATAAATATGTATGTAAATATACATATAACTTATGAAACCTACATTAATTAAATATTTAGGTAATAATGCATTATTATATATTTTCAAAGATGTCAAGGAATTCGTCATCAAATAGTTCAATTTGTACGGGCATGCTTGTGTGCTTTGATATAAAATATATAGAAAGCTAGCTGACCCCGCAGCCGTTGTCTTGCATGAAATTATGTATTTTGAAATGAAATGAAAGTTAAATTAATACTTAATTTTTCTTCAATGTAACGCAGCTTCATAAACAACATTTTTTGGTTTCTGTTCCGGGGTACAGAAATGATAGTTTTCCAACTGGTGAGCACGCCACGGCCGTGTGAAAAACATAGCATTTCCAAATTTATGCCTCACACTATGCGACTATCTTTAGGTCCTGTTGATTGTTGAAATTTTCACTGGAAACGGAATACGTTTGAACTGAAATGGGAAATCATTAGAACTGAAAGGAAATTGTAGAATCAAGCAATCTCCCCCTTGTAATCGATAGGTGCGTCACAATCAGTCGGGTTCCATAACACAGAAACATACTTCCTACTTTGAGACGCAAATGACGCGGTGGCATTCTAAGCCTCTCCAAAGAATTTAGAAATTCCATTGGATAATTCACGGCGTTGTCTTCATTGTCAAGACTATCGATCGATTTGTATGAGCGCAAGTCTCCCGGAATTTGACTTTGAATCTTCCAGTTTAAGTCAACAACATCGGTATTTTTGGCAGCTAACATTGCGCGTGCACCTAAGGAATCGTAGTTACGATAATTTGGCCAATGGCCGAAAATTTGTGATGAGTTCATCTTTCGAATATTGATAAAGAGAAGATGGAATTGACATCGAACCACCGGAAGTATCAACCGAAATTGTACCATATCCAATTTTTAGCGAAGACGATGTAAAATGTCTTTGGCAATGTCGATGTTTACATCGAAAAGTATGCGAACTTCATTTTCAGAATTCACAGTAAGCAATGACTCAAATAAAGTTGAACCGCGTACAATAATCAATAGCAACCGAAGGTAGAAACAATCGACGTTTTTCGGGTGGATTGTGTAAAGTCGTCCTAATGCATTAGAAAACGTTCATGAATTGCAGAAGTAAATGTCCTCCAAAGCGCTCTATTGCAGTTTATGTATCAACCGTATCGTTCAAATCCAATAACCCCCATATTGCTTCCTATGGTGACGTACTTTAAACGTATTTTATCGATTTCACCAAACTGCAATACTAAACACTGATATGAGTTTTGAATGTGAATTATACAATAATGATGAATATAGTACGATCAATGTGTTGTTAACTTCGATATTCACTTTTCTCAGTTGAATGCTGAATGTTCTGCCATTGTTGTCTGGTGAGCGACGCCGATAGAGTTGATATCCATCATTTCTAATTTGTGTTTCCGAAAGTAAAGCATGTGGATAGTGTTTCGTGCATTTATGTGCAAACCGAAAAGGGATTGTAGTGTCCGCAAGGTCCATGAACCATATTGGTTTCCACCATTTCATATAATACTGAATGTTTCTCTACATCAGGAATTTCCGGAGAAATAATTTCATCAATTTGATCTCGTGTAACCACCATCCACCATCCAAAGAAGAATGTGTGCGTTCGGAAAACGTCTATTTTTCCACTCAACAGAGTACATCTAGCATCCAACAGCACCATATATACGTTGCTTCAAGATAAAGTCAATCAAACATCGTAACTGTTGTTAGAAAAGTCGTGCGTGACATCGTGACGATCGCTTGCTGATTAACCGCGATCCATAATTCCGCACGTATGCCACCGCATCTTGGGAGAACTTTCTGCCTTGCCTTGGGCTGCCATACTTTGATGGCAAAAAGAACAACGACCGATATTAGGGCGACCTCTTGGTGACTTCGTAACAAATTTCAATCTGCAATTGACATCTTTGTGTGAAACACAATCTCTGAATAATTTTCAATAATTTTTATTTTGAATAGCCGGAATAAAAAAGCAAGCGACCGAAATTGAACTATACAAATAATTTACAAATCAAAATATTGAAAAACAAAACAAACAAAAATTGAAAAAAAAAAAAATGTCTATGGAAAAAAATTACTTTTTGGAATTATAGTATATAATTTGGTTCAGTCGTATGAAAGTTAAGAGCGTACATATATTTTGACGATTCATTTTTATTTATATAGATATATGTACATACATATGTATGTATATAAATCATATGCAGAGTCGTTTGCGCATTGTAAATATGAGAATCTGTAAGCGTACATTCCTTAATCATCATCACATCTCATCACAACAATATATTGTTGGTAGAAAATCCGAGCTGTGCCGAAAAAATAAGCGAACGAGCGCCGATTGTCACCACTGCCCTTGCCGTTCTAACAGCTTTACCAACAAACTTGCGTAAATATGCATGCATATTTATGAGCGTGCATTTATATCAACGCAGATTTTTGCCAGCCACGGAAAAATATTTTAGAATCGACAAATGTTATAAATCGACCACAGCTATGTTGCCACTTTTCTCCGTTCTTTCTGTGAATCAGAAAGTTGCTCAATTTATGATTTTTAGCTTTTGCCACCTTCACGAAAAGACGTTTGTCGGCAAAGGCATGTTGGGGGAGATGTAATGGTGTTTGCTTTTATGAGTGAAGCGAGTTTGGCTATTGAAAGTGCGCTTGCGTTATGCATGAAAATATTGTCGTTGTGTGTTTTTCTACAAATTTGGGCATTGACTATTTGGCTGCCATATTGACTTGTGACGCAGCTGATGCTATTTCAGGCATTTGTTGTTTTTGTAGAACAATATTTGTAATTATTATGGGTGAAATACATGCATTCTACATGTGAAAGAATGTATGTTGTGTATGCATTATTTGTGTGTGAATGTCATACGAACATATTTTACAGAACCAAAACTTTCGTATGAGCCATGCGTACAATGCAAAGGGTACAGCCCCCACCCTTACCTCTAAGAAGGAATTTTCAACAGCCACAATAGCACCAATTTTACCCCCAACTAGCGCATTTACCACAACCACAGCGGACAACTTCGCAACCAAAACAACAACAATATAACAATTTTCACTACGATAATAACCCCTCAAGACCTCCGAAACCGCAGCCACGTCCGGAGCCCATGAACGTCGACCCGAGCATACACTCTCGCCGCGTTAACTATATAAACAGACCCCAAGGAAGTGAGCACTTTGGCAAGAGGTCACAACAATTTCCGAATCAACAGCGAAGGAATGAGCAACGAGCATTTCACATTGACACAGCTTCACAGGAAGACAGACAATTTGGTGAACCAAGCGATATCCATTTTAAAGAATTATCTCCTCGCTCTTCTTCTTCGAAGTAAAGGCGGAGAGCGACAGAATTTTAAAATTTTTAGTGGATACAGGTTCCAGTAAAAATTATGTTAAGCCAGGGTTTACAAAAAAAAATAAAGAATTCAAAGCGAAAATACCTTTTTTGCAAATTCTATTGCGGGAAATTTAGAATCCAGCGAACATGCTTATGTTCAACTTTTTAACTTTAATGACAAAATTAAATTCTATCTAATGCCACTTCTCAAAACATTTGACGGTACTCTAGGGAATGATACACTTCGGGAATTTAAAGCCATTATATACACTGGCGAAAATTATGTACATGACTTTAAGTAACGGCTTTAAGGTTCACCTCAAACAGCTCCCCTTTCAGTAGTAGATGTAGATGAGGGAAACCTCTCAGAAAATCATACCCAAAGCCTTTTTTCGAACCTGACGAAAAGCAAACAATAAAAGTTGTCGGACAAATTTGGACGACATCCGATTCCCCTGTTTACAAAAAATTCTATCCATATCCTGCAGCAATGAAACAGGAATTGGAATATCAGGAAGGAAAGCTTTTAAGAGATGGTATATCTAAACCATCTAGATCACCGTACAACTCCCCAGTGTGGATTGTACCAAAGAAGTCAGACGAGGCAGGAAATAAACAATACCGTATAGTCATTGATTATAGGAAACTAAATAAAGTAACGATCGCGGACAGATACCCCATTCCGGAAATTACAGAAGTAATTTCTTATCTAGGTAATAGCAATTTATTCTCAGTTCTCGAACTTAAAAGTGGTTTTCACCAGATTCCACTAAAAAAATCTGCTAAAAAAACTGCTTTCTCTATCACCAATGGGAAGTACGATTTACTCGACTACCATTTGGCTAAAAAATGCGCCATCTACTTTTCAACGCGCATTAGATGATATATTAAGAGAACACATAGGGAAATGTTGCTACGTATATATGGACGACATACGTAACTGTTTTTAGCAAAACAGAAGAGGAATACTTCGAACATATATACTAAGGTGTTTGAAACATTAGAAAACGCTAATATGAAAGTGCACTTAGGAAAATGTAAATTTTTAAAAAAGAAGTTGTTCAAATATCATTGACCATGCTTACTTATCAGCAAAGCCGACATTCAACTAAATATAAATATCTATTTATATATTAATATACATAGAAACATATATACACATGCATTTAAATGCAATGTGCAACTAGTAATAATAAAAATGCATAGGACACAAGTCATAAATTTACAGAACAGATAACATTAAACACACACACACATACACGTATTAAATTGTACACTTGAAAACAGCCCCATGTCAAGCAGAAAGAAACAATATGCTGCAATACATACAAACATACACACATACACATATATTTAGTTATTTAAGATAGTTTTAAAATTTGTATACAATCAAGGAAAATTCAAAATAAAACCAGAATGAATAAGTTCTCCCTGAATAAAAGTCTTTCATTGGCCCCACCAACGGTAAGGATTGTTAGAAACTATATTGAGGTATTAGCAGTTGGTCCTATCGAGCCTAAAAAAAAGAGCTCAGCCAAATTAAAAAAAAAAAACCTGAATATTATAAAAAAATACAGGCAAATAAAATAAAATAAGCCCTGTAATTAATATAAATACAGGCAAAATTAAATTGTAAGACGGGTGTATATATCCGCATATTGCTTAAATAAAAATATTTGTAAGCGATCGCATAAGCCGTTTTAGCAGAGACTAAGCGCAGTGATCTAACTGCTATTTAAGAGATATTCAGCGGCTGTGAGTCGAGGCACAGCAAGGTCAACTAGGCGACCAAATCAAATACCTCCAACGATTTCTTTGGAGAAAAACAAGCAGTTCATCAATAAATAGGAGAAGTATTGCGAAAAAATTGTTGAAATGTGTATAGACAGGAAAAAAGTTCTGGATGCCCAGTCAGATTTATCCGAAAAAAGGAAAGGCATTAAAAAAAAACAAAAATTGAAGAAAACATTAAAATTCTTGAAAAGTACCAAAAAGAACTCGATACCAACACGAATAGCTAATGGCAAATGGCATAGCAGAAGAAGAAGATTACTCCAAGAAGAATGTATACAATATCACTATGATTAAAATCGAAGGGGCAATCAATGCATTAAAAAGAAGCATTGTAAAAGACAAACCTCTAGTCGAATTTGATCAGCAAATTGAAGCAGTTCAAATACGATGCAATAATCCAGATCAAAAGACTTCCATATTTATGAGGAAAATTAAAAACCTGAGAAGAAAAATGGAAGATCTAAGCATGGAATTAATAATCGACAACGATCAAATAAAGGACTTAGACTTTTTATTTACAGACATCCAAAATCTAAAAAGCAAATTAGATTTTAATGTAAAAATTGAAGATACATTCGAAAAAATATATGACGAATATTACGAAGAACTTCAGGATTTAAAAAAGAAACTAAAAAAAGAAGAGCCTAACATTTCGTTTCGCCCTAAGAATGGGCAAATTTTTATAACGTGTCCCAAGAAATGGTACACAATAACGAGCTGTTGCCGAGCGCAGAAAAAATGCTGCGTCTTCGTCTCTGCTTAAAAGGCGAAGTTGCGCGATTAATACAGCACCTACAAATTTCAACAAAAAAGTATGAAGCTGCATGGAGTCTGCTAAAACAAAAGTATGACAACCAAAGAATTCTGTTCACAACAAAGTGGGATATAATAATGGATCAACCAAATATAAATAGTGACAACGCTGAAATCGTGAGACAACTATTAGATACGAGTACAACAAATGAGTGTCTTAACGCTATAGAGTCACTGGGAATAAGCATTGAACAAGCTGATCCATTTATTGCGCGTGTAGGAAAAAGGACTGAAATTATATGAGCAAACAGTTAAAAAGACGAGAGAAATTCAACAAATATCGGACATCAAAGATTTTTTTTGTTCAAGGTCAATAATACCTTGAATAATACAAGGCGGCCAATCAAGTATATGTTTTCCTATTGTAAAATTATAGGTCACACTTCACTGCAATGCAGAAGATTCAAAAGCGTAATCATTGATGATAGGCGTCCATATGTAAGGGATAACAAAATCTGCTATAGGTGCCTAAATCATAATTGGGGAGAAATTTACAATAGCAACATGAAGTTTACGAAATATTTTCGAAATCATCATGACATCTTACATGTACATGAAATAGCTCAAAAGCAGTTACACTATCTACAGCTCAAATAAGACCAAAAACAGCAAGCAGAGAATATATATTGCTACGCGCACTTATAGATCAAGGATCACAAATAACCACAATATGCGAAGAAGCAGCACAGATATTAAAATTGCCAAGAATGAAAACAAAAACAAAACTATATGGTTTAAGTGACGCTGTAGTTGGTGAATCAAAAGCTACAATTCAGGTTGAAATTAAACCAAGATTTTTAAGTAACTACAAAGAAAAGGTAAATGCCGTAGTTTTACCAGTTCTGACCAGCGCACAACCGGATATCTCATTTAATTACAACTTTAAAATATGGGAAAATTATACTCTTGCTGATCCGTTATTCGGCTGGACATTGTCTGGCTTTGGGAAGTTGCCATCACCGCTGATGTTGAAAAAATGTTCAGGCAAATTAAAATAGCCAAAAAGGATTAGGAATATCCCAGGATTTTATGGCATTAAAATAATATGCAAAAAATAGATAAATATGAGCTAACAACTGTAACATACGGGACCGCGTCAGCACTATATCTAGCAGTGCGTACATTAATAGAAATCGCTAATAAGTGTCCAATTGAAAAGTTACAAAAATAATTAAAGAGGACTTCTACATGGATGATCTTATGACCGGTGCAAATTCAGTAGAAGAATGTGAACAACGAAACATCAGCAAACATCTTCAGGAATTTGGATTTCATCTCAGGAAGTGGTTATCAAATCAAAACCGCTTTACTAATAACATATCTAATACTGGAGAGAATGAAGTCATACAAATAAAGGAAAATGAAGCTGTAAAAACACTTGGATTGCATTGGGATCCACAGGAAGATCAATTTCAATTTAAAATTAATTTGAAATATTCAAAAATTATTACAAAAAGGAGTGTTCTTTCTCAGCTTGCACAAATATTTGACCCACTGGGCTGGCTTTCTCCCATGATTATAATTGCAAAGTTATACATCAAAAAATTTTGGACACTGCAATCTAGCTGGGACAATGAACTATCAGATCTAGAGAAGGAATGGATGCAATTCATAATATGGATAGGAACTTGTGTGGACTCTCAAATTCAAATGCATGGGTTTTGCGATGCTTTAGAAAAAGCTTATGCCGCAGTTATATACATAAAAAAGGGTAACAATGTTAAACTTTTAACAGCAAAAACAAAAGTAAACCCACTGAAAAACCGAAAAACAATTCCGAAATTAGAACTCTGCGCAGCACACTTGTTAGCTAAATTGATCAATAAAGTGATAAAAACAATTAGCATGTGCCAAGCAATCTATGCATGGACTGATTCAACTATAACTCTAAGCTGTATTGAAAACTCAAAAAATAAAGACAAGTTTATAAGAAATCGAATTGAAGACATCAAAATGCTTAGTTCTAAAGTGAAGTGGAAACATATAAGCTCTAAAGGCAACTCAGCAGACGTTGCATCAAGAGGTATTTTGTGGAGAAAACATCAAATCTAGACATTTGGTGGTATGGAACAAAATGGCTGAAATTATCTGAAAGTCAATGGCCAGAAATCAAAACAAACCACTCAGCAAGAATATTGTTAACTTCAAAGGATCAGAACGAATTTATGGATAATTTAATTATCAGGTACTCTAGTTAGTTGAAACTACAAAGGGTTATGGCATATATATTACGGTTTGAGAAAAGACAAAGAAATCATCAAACTGTAAATTTATCTGCAGAGGAACTACAATCAGTTGGAAACGTAATCATTTGACAAACTCAGAAACAGTTATTTAAAGATGAAATAAATAGGTTAATGAGTGAGAAACACATAAGAAATAAGTAAAATTGTCAACCTCAATCCATTTTTAGATACAAATGGCATGATGAGAGTTGGAGGACAACTAACAAATGCAGCATTAGCGCACTGCAGACACATCCTATAATTCATTCCAAATCCTATTTGAGTTCGTTGATAATTAAAGATGCCCACCATTCCACTCTACTATCTTGGCAGTTTTCTCCCCCGGCAGGCCCACATTTTGGAGGAATGTGCGAAGCAGGAGTAATAATAATAATAATAATAGTCAATATTTTGGTCAGAACTCTTTGAAGAAAACAGTTGGATCTTTAAAGTGTTCAAAAATTATACAACCAATCTAGACTGTCAAGAAGGCAAAACGCAGATATTGGATATTCCGGCAAAAGGAATTCTATCAATCAAAGCTGGCTGTACTGCAAGATATGAAAGTATATATTAATATACATGCATAGAAACATATGTACACATGCATTTAAATGAAATGTGTATCCAATAATAATAAAAATGCATGGGACACAAGTCATAAATTTACAGAAAAGATAACATAAAACACACACACACACGTATTAAATTGTACACTTGAAAAAACCCCATGCCAAGCAGCAATAAACAATACGCTGCAATACATATAAACATACACATATATTTAGTTATTTAAGATAGTTTTAATATTTGTATATAAGCAAGGAAAATACAAAATAGAATTATAATGAATAAGTTCTCCCTGAATAAAAGTCTTTCATTGCCCCCACCAGCGGTAAGGATTGTTAGAAACTATATTGAAGTAGAATTCTTAGGGTAGGTAATCACACCATTTGGCATAAGAACCAACCCAAAAAAAGTTGAAGCCATTTCAAACTTTCCACAAACAGAAAATTTAAAACAACTTCGCAGCATGTCAGGCATTTCAGGATACTACCGGCGTTTTATAAGACATTACGCTAAACTTGCAAAACTCCTAACATCTTATAGAAGCTTTTGTGAAAATAAAAAATTTCCTCACTTCAGAGGATATCATCCTCACGTATCCGGATTATAGCAAAGAATTTGAGCTGACCACAGGCGCAGTATTGTCTCAGTCAGATAGACCAATAGCATTTTTATCCAAGACATTAAGCAAAGCGGAAGAGCACTATGCCGCGAATGAAAAATAAATTTGGGCTTTGAATTTTTAGGAATTATCTGTATGGATCGGTCAGAGTAAAAATATTCACCGATCATCAACCCTTAACTTATGCGTTCAGCAATAAGAATTTTAATAGCAATATGAAACGCTGGAAAGCAATATTAGAAGAATACAGTTATGAAATGCACTATAAACCAGGTAGAACAAACGTCGTGGCCGACGCACTGTCAACAATTCCACACCAAGAATCAGATTTGCATATGCCATCAATAGCGACAAATTCGGACGATAGCTCATGCCGCAATTTAATATACCGCGTAGAAGCACCAATTAACGCGTTTAAAAATCAAATATTTTTAAATAAGGATGCAACTTCAACACATCAATTTAAAATCATATTTCCCACCTACCTACCACCGTCCGTAATAAACTGCATCAAAACGGAGGAGCAACTTATGGGCAAGATTCAAGAAATTTACCCCATACACTTTGACAAATATAAAATTAGGTTTTCACAGTTCCAAGTGGAAGACATAACAAACGAGGAAGAGCAAGAGAATATTATTATAAATGAACATAAGAGAGCGCATAGAAATTGCAAGGAGAATAAGATACAAATTTTAGAAAAATTCTATTTTCCAAGTGTCTAAGTGGCGAATAAAATAAATAAGGTAATAAAAAATGCGTTACGTATAAGGAGAACAAGTACGATCGACACCCATCAAAGCCGCAACTACAAGCCACACCCATACCTAATTACCCTGGACAAATTATCCACGTAGATATTAGGTTGTCAAAAAAGTCTTGCGGTATTTTGATTGAATGATTAATTGAATTTATTGAAATGGTTTATAACGGTTTGATGACTCATGCCCAGTTCTTGACCGATGCTACCTACGGCTGCTACTATGCCGGTCTCTTTCGACCAATTTAGCGATTTTATCGCAATTTTAGACGACAGGCCTTCCGGAGCGTGACGCATCTTCATTGTGCGGTGGAAATGGAAACTGTATCGGGTCCATAAACTGCATAAATTTTATTGGCGGCTTGAGATGCATTTTTGCCTTTATCGTAGTAGTACTGTAAAATATGCCGTATTTTCTCTTTATTTTGCTCCATCTTTGCGACGCTATAACTCACGAACGACTTAAAAGAAACGACAATCAATCAAACAAGTGTTAGCGCCTGAAATGAGCTTTCCAAAAAGGTATACACATTTACAAGATATATTCATTAAATCCAAGGCAACAGGGAATATCAGGTATCATTTAAGAGAAAAGAATGTCTCTTGTACCGGAAACATTGGTAATAGATAATGAAAGATCCTTTATCGCAGAATCCATCAACTTTATGATAGAGAACGAGTTTGGCACCAAAATATGTCGCACCCCCCCTTACACAAGCTGCTCGAATGGTCAGGTTGAGCGCTTCCATTCTATTCTACAAGAGATTATGCGTTGTCTGCAAACAGAGAAAACCCACCGATCGTTCCAAGAACTTTTGGAACAATCAATCAAAGAATATAACTACACTATTCATTCAACAACGGGAAAAAACCAATTGAAATCTTTTTCGGAAGACGGGTCAGTAGCGACCAGAGGCTAATAGAAGAGTAAAGAAAAGAAACTAAAAAAAGACTTCAGGATAAGCAATTGGCAGATCTTTCCTACCACAATAAAAACCGAACCAAACACAAACAATATTTTGAAGGAGATGAAATTTTTGTTAAGATAAATAAGAGGTTAGGAACTAAGTTATCACCAAGATTTAAGAAAGAAATTGTCGCGCGGATTTATAATACCACCGTTAAAAGTAAAACAGGCAGGATTGTTCACAAAGGCAACATAAAACAATGTTAAGAAGAAAAAGTTACTTGCAGGTGGAAAAACCTCGGAATGGAGTACCTATAAATTTACCTCATCCTAATTATATTGGCCCTCACTACAAAAACCCAATCCTATCCCAATATCTACCATTAAGACAGGAGAAGTAAGGACAATCAACCATTATGATAAAGTCCTACATTTTATCAACAAAACCAAATAAGAGAAAACATTTTCACTTATTTCGGACAACATTAATACACTAAAGACAACTACTTTCGAAGACAGACAATTGCTTGACACAACTCACAAAAGTTTAATTTTATCAGAAGCGAAGCTAGAAGGTTTACACCCATATTTTAAATGAAACGAGATCTCCTTAATATCATAGGGAAAGGACTAAAATACATAACAGGTACCATAGACAGCGATGACGAAAACGAAATTAGTGACGCACTTACACAATTGCATAAAAGTGAAAGAACAGATGCGTAAAATATTAATAATTTATTGTACTTTAGCAACCTTACTTCCGGACAAATAAACAACCTTACGGACCATATAAATAAGCAGAAAATTATTATCAGTAATTACATAAACGAACTTAAAGAAAAAGCGCAGAAAAGGATTAAGATATTTGAAGACGACATTCAATTCACAAAACACACCTATCAGGTTAACAACGATATATCGCTTTTACGCAATCACGTGGACGATATTGGTCAGATAATTTTTTCACGCAAATTAGTCATAATACCAACAAATATACTGACATCTACAGAACTAAATCTCATTACCGATTTCGAAACCTATAGCCACATAAAAACAGCAGTACTTTTCCAGGATAACACGATCCCAGCTACTAGTGTCTGTATTTACGTTGTGCAGATTTGTGAGACAATTGGTGACGGTCCTCTAAAGGTGTTTAATCGCGCTTCCACCTTCTTGGGTTGCTTGAGGTAGGCTGAATAAAATTTTCAATTGCGCGTTGACCTGAACTCGTTTGTTCTCGTATTGAGATACCAGGCCCCTCGATGCCATCAGGAAATCATCATTTGTTAAGGGTGCGTTTTTTATAATTGCTCTAACTTCTCCTCGGGTTTTTTGAATTAAATGGAACATTCTTCCACGTTTCTGGTATTCGGAAATACAAAATTTAAACTCTTCCATTGTTCTTAAAAATTCACTTAACCTGGTCGGAACAATTAATTAAATTGAAATAAAACAAATAATAAATTTAAAAAATTAATTCTTTATTTAAGTTTGAATTTGTATACGTGAATAACAAACGCATTTATTTTTTTGTTTTATGTGTATATTTTGTACCGTAAAATATAATGGGTGGAATTCCCACGAACGAAAATTTCCTAATGGGTCTTTTGAAATTTTTCCTACAGGGTCTATCTTTGCTTAATCACGCTGCACAGCAGTCAACGTTAATTTGTTGTTAGTTGAGCGGGTAATGCAATTAAACACATGTACGCGTAGGTACGAGTGGTCGCCAAAGCAATGCTACTTGGCTCTCAAAAAATATGTGCGTATGTATGTATATGAACGCGTAAAATGCAAAGCGGAATATGGCAATAACAAATTCTGCAAATATGTGCTTAATACCGGTTTTTTTTTTCAATGTAACGCAGCTTTATAAACAACGTTTTTTGGTTTCTATTCCGGTGTACAGAAAAGATGGTTTTCCAGCTCGTGAGCACGGCTGTGTGAAGAACATAGAATTTCCAAATTTATGCTTCACACTACGTCCTTTAGGTCCTGTTGATTGTCATCCTAAATGCAATTTTCACTGGAAACGGAATACGTTTGAACTGAAATGGAAAATCGTTAGAACTCAAAGGAATTCGTAGAATCAAGCATTCTTCCCTTTGTATTCGATAGGTGCGTCACAATCAGTCGGGTTCCATTACACAGTTTCGGCGCATGAAGATTGCAAACATAATAACGACGGATCCTACTTTGAGATGCAAATGATGCGGTGGCATACCAAGCCTGTCCTGACGATCAATTGATTTGTATGAGCGTAAGTCTCCCGCAATTTATATCGAACCACCGGAATGTCGATGTTTATATCGAAAAGTATGTGAACATGATTTTCATTCCAGTGATTAACGTGTTCCAGCAATTGTAATTTCTGGCTTACTTCTCCAAAAATTTGCACACATTGAACCATTCACAGTACGCAATGTCTCAAATGAAATTGAACGCCGTACATTTATCAATAGCAACCGAAGGTATAAGTAATCGCCGTTTTTCGGGTGGATTATGTAAATTCGTCCTAAGGAATTAGTTTAGAACTCACCTGGATGTCAATCTACTGGCCTTGCTTTCTGCGTAACAATTTCTTCGACCATGCATTCCATGTATAATATCAAGGTATTTCCGAATAGAGCAATGTTCTCACAAACGGATCACAGACGAAAGTTGAGAAAAAAACTCGACAATGTTAATTTTGTTGCTGGCGATGTTTCCACTGGAGGATGGAGTCATGTGTAGAAGTTCACGCAAGTGAGGAAAGTTCTCTGATCGCCATTCACTTGGGAGTGGCCAGAAACGATACTTTTACATATGACTCAAGCAGCTCACGACTTCCGGTCTTTGACCAAGTATCCTCTGGGTAGCTAAGAACATCCGTTTGAAGGCGAGCTAAAGTGAGAAGGCGAAACACACCTGCATAGGGTTGTGCGCTGGGTTTGGGACCCGCCACGTAAAAAAACACCCCCAATGAAAAAGCGTAAACAGCCTCGGATGAGAGCCCCCCCTTTTGATGACGACCATGGCAAATGAAATAAGGACTATAATTTGAGGGCATGCACCTGGAATGTCCGGTCCCTTAATTGGGAAGGTGCCGCTGCCCAGCTGGTAGATGTCCTCGTAAAGATAAAGGCTGACATCACCGCCGTCCAAGAAATGCGATGGACAGGACAAGGACAGAGACGAGTAGGTCCTTGTGACATTTACTACAGTGGCCATATAAAGGAGCGCAAGTTTGGTGTTGAATTTGTGGTGGGAGAGAGACTCCGTCGCCGAGTACTATCATTCACTCCGGAGAATGAACGTCTAGCCACAATCCGCATCAAAGCGAGGTTCTTCAACATATCGCTGATTTGCGCCCACGGCCCGACGGAAGAGAAGGACGATGTGACCAAAGATGCCTTTTATGAGTGCTTGGAGCGCACTTATGAGAGATGCCCCCGCCACGATGCCAAAATCGTGCTTGGCGACTTCAATGCCAGGGTGGGCAAAGAAGGTATTTTTGGCACTACGGTCGGTAAATTATCTGTAGCACATTATCTTTAGTACTAGATTCCAGCATAAGAAGATACATCAAGCTACCTGGCTGTCTCCGGATCGAAAAACCACCAACCAGATCGATCATGTTGTGATAGACGGAAGACACGTCTCCAGTGTTTTAGATGTGCGTGCGCTCCGAGGTCCTAACATCGACTCGGATCACTATATTGTTGCAGCCTAAATCCGCACCCGCCTCTGTGCAGCAAAAAACGCGTCAACCCGGGGTCCACCCGCACCGTTAGTTCTGCTTTCTCCAGACTGGACAAGGAAGCAAAAGAAATGGGTCTGGTAGTGAACGAGGACAAGACGAAATATCTCCTGTCATCAAACAAACAGTCGTCGCACTCGCGACTTGGCACTCACGTCACTGTTGACAGTCATAACTTTGAAGTTGTAGATAATTTCGTCTATCCTGGAACCAGCGTAAACAACACCAACACTGTCAGCCTAGAAATCCAACGCAGGATAACTCTTGCCAACAGGTGCTACTTCGAACTAAGTAGGCAATTGAGAAGCAAAGTCCTCTCTCGACAAACAAAAACCAAACTCTATAAGTCACTCATAATTCCCGTCCTGCTATGTGGTGCAGAGGCTTGGACGATGTCAACAACGGATGAGTCGACGTTGCCAGTTTTCGAGAGAAAGGTTCTGCAAAAGATTTATGGTCCTTTGCGCGTTGGCCACGGCGAATATCGCATTCGATGGAACGATGAGCTGTACGAGATATACGACGACCTTGACATAGTTCAGCGAATTAAAAGACAGCGGCTACGCTGGCTAGGTCATGTTGTCCGGATGGATGAAAACACTCCAGCTCTGAAAGTATTCGACGCAGTACCCGCCGCGGGAAGCAGAGGAAGAGGAAGACCTCCACTCCGTTGGAAGGACCAAGTGGAGAAGGACCTGGCCTCGCTTGGAATATCCAATTTAGCGAAGAGAAGAAACGACTGGCGCGCTGTTGTTGACTCGGCTATAATCGCGTAAGCGGTGTCTACGCCAGTAAAGAAGAAGAAGATATATGCACACTGGTATATTCGAATTGCTGGCGACACGAGACTATAACTCACTTAAAAATGCCAATTGCGAATTGCCTGTTGGCTAATTTTCTTTTTGTCTATTAATATCCATTTACATATGCACACATATCTATAAATTCAATTACACCTATTTCACTTTGCACCGCCACTGCACCTGAACACAAACTTTTGTGCTGCTGGTCTTTATTCTATTTGCACTTTGTTACACGCAATTCACCGTAAATTGTATGCAATAAACAGCTACTTGAAACCGCTCAATCGTAATGATGCGCTGAGTGGCTTCTTACATCTGCTAAATAAATTGTATGCAATAAACAACTAGTTGAAACCGCTCAATCGCTCAATCAATAATGATATGCTGAGTAGCTGCAATTTGACATTTAGATTTTTATTGATTGGCAACACTCATTGAAATGACATAGCCGTTTGTTTTTCACATATTTTCGATGTTAAATTGTTCAAAAAATAATTAATTTATTGTTATTTTAATTTTAAAATAGAAATAATCTTTTGCTTTTGATTCTTGTTTGTATAAAATTGACAATAACTTTTTTCGGATTGATTACTTATAAAGTTAACAATAACTTTTTTTTTGGATTGAGTACTTGCTACCCATTTTCGCGTATAGCTTGCAGCCCTCTCGCATAAATTAACGACCTGTTGATTACAAAGTCGAAAAAAATACATTTTATGGTCAAAACGATCTTTTTGGTTGAAATCAAATTAACAACTAACTAATTTACAATTAAACATATTCTTAATATTGCTTAAATCTACTTGCGTCAGCACTTTTGGTTAACGTTCGCTTATGCGGCGCATGGCGGATGTTGTTCCTAATTATTTGTTTCTGCTGACTAAACGTCTGGAATATTTCCTATTGGGAGATAGTTGACGTCGGCAGTTATTGGTTTATTGGCAACATATCTGGTGTTAACTCCTCCACCCCCAAAAACAAACGTCCCCGTTTGTTTTACTGGGTTACTGCATTTGGCTTACTAGCGTTATTGACTCTATTAACTGTGGTGTTTCGGATGGTGTGAACTCTTTAGGGTCACTCACGCTTACGTTTACGTTATAACTTGACCGTTCTACCAGTCTGCTTTTGAAAAGTTCCTTTAGAACTAATGCGATGAATATTACCGCTGCGAATATCAGACTGATGATTGAAAGTGATAAATTCGTGATTAAAGCTGCTCTGTGGGTTATATGTAGTGCTTTTAAATGCTTGGTGTTGTTCATGTGGAGTTCTTTCAACATTTCCAAACTTAGGATTTCTTCTTTCTCCGCAGAATTGCGGGTAGTGGTTTGGTGCTTAACGTTTCGCTAACTGTAGAATTTTGATATTGCACTGCGTACGATCCAGTAAGATTTATCTTTTGTTTGTCGATCCCTATTGTGCCATTGTATTGATTTAATAGTATGATGCCAGGTGAGATATTCTCTACTGATGGGATGTGCTGATTGTTTATTATAGTGCATTCCGCTGGTTCGCTTCGAAGTAGTCGAGGGACGCAAGTAGTGTTACTAATATCTATTAAA